>OX940871.1:29432585-30032585 GCA_954871525.1 Parietaria judaica | reverse complement strand
TGACGAGAAATGCCATAGGAAATGCTAGCATTTCCTATAGCATTTCTTTATTTTACATTTTTTACAACCTTAAATTTCGAACCAATTGAAAAAATAATGATTTTATGGCTTATACATTGGAATTTGAATATAACAAGAGTTCTCATGAAAAAATACGCAAGGATTAAATGGTTGACGAGAAATGCCATAGGAAATGCTATAGCATTTCCTATAGCATTTCTTTATTTTACATTTTTTACAACCTTAAATTTCGAACCAATTGAAAAAATAATGATTTTAGGGCTTATACATTGGAATTTGAATATTACAAGCGTTCTCATGCAAAAATATGCAAGGATTAAATTGTTGACGAGAAATGCCATAGGAAATACTAGCATTTCCTATAGCATTTCTTTATTTTACATTTTTTACAACCTTAAATTTTGAACCAATTGAAAAAATAATGATTTTATGGCTTATACATTGGAATTTGAATATAACAAGAGTTCTCATGAAAAAATATGCAAGGATTAAATTGTTAACGAGAAATGCCATAGGAAATGTAGCATTTCTTTATCTTACAATTTTTACAACTTTAAATTTCGAACCAATTGAAAAAATAATGATTTTAGGGCTTATACATTGGAATTTAAAAATAACAAGAGTTCTCATGCAAAAATATGCAAGGATTAAATTGTTGACGAGAAATGCCATAGGAAATGCTATATCATTTCCTATATCATTTCTTTATTTTACATTTTTTACAACCTTAAATTTCGAACCAATTGAAAAAATAATGATTTTAGGGCTTATACATTGGAATTTGAATATTACAAGCGTTCTCATGCAAAAATATGCAAGGATTAAATTGTTGACGAGAAATGCCATAGGAAATGCTAGCATTTCCTATAGCAATTCTTTATTTTACATTTTTTACAACCTTAAATTTCGAACCAATTGAAAAAATAATGATTTTATGGCTTATACATTGGAATTTGAATATAACAAGAGTTCTCATGAAAAAATACGCAAGGATTAAATGGTTGACGAGAAATGCCATAGGAAATGCTATAGCATTTTCTATAGCATTTCTTTATTTTACATTTTTTACAACCTTAAATTTCGAACCAATTGAAAAAATAATGATTTTAGGGCTTATACATTGGAATTTGAATATAACAAGAGTTCTCATGCAAAAATATGCAACGATTAAATTGTTTACGAGAAATGTCATAGGAAATGCTATAGCATTTCCTATAGCATTTCTTTATTTTACAATTTTTACAACCTTAAATTTAGAACCAATTGAAAAAATAATGATTTTAGGGCTTATACATTGGAATATGAATATAACAAGAGTTTTCATGCAAAAATATGCAAGGATTAAATTGTTGACGAGAAATGCCATAGGAAATGCTATAGCATTTTCTATAGCATTTCTTTATTTTACAATTTTTACAACCTTAAATTTCGAACCAATTGAAAAAATAATGATTTTAGGGCTTATACATTGGAATTTGAATATAACAAGAGTTCTCATGCAAAAATATGCAAGGATTAAATTGTTGACGAGAAATGCCATAGGAAATGCTATAGCATTTCTTTATTTTACATTTTTCACAACCTTAAATTTTTAACCAATTGAAAAAATAATGATTTTAGGGCTCATACATTGGAATTTTAATATTAAAAGCGTTCTCATGCAAACTATTCAAGGATTAAATTGTTGACGAGAAATGCCATAGGAAATGCTATAGCATTTCCTATAGAATTTCTTTATTTTACATTTTTTACAACCTTAAATTTTGAACCAATTGAAAAAATAATGATTTTATGGCTTATACATTGGAATTTGAATATAACAAGAGTTCTCATGCAAAAATATGCAAGGATTAAATTGTTGACGAGAAATGCCATAGAAAATGCTATAGCATTTCCTATAGCATTTCTTTATTTTATATTTTTTACAACCTTAAATTTCGAACCAATTGAAAAAATAATGATTTTAGGGCTTATACATTGGAATTTGAATATTACAAGCGTTGTCATGCAAAAATATGCAAGGATTAAATTGTTGACGAGAAATGCCATAGGAAATGTTATAGCATTTCCTATAGAATTTCATTATTTTACATTTTTTACAACCTTAAATTTCGAACCAATTGAAAAATAATGATTTTAGGGCTTATACATTGGAATTTGAATATAACAAGAGTTCTCATGAAAAAATACGCAAGGATTAAATGGTTGACGAGAAATGCCATAGGAAATGCTATAGCATTTCCTATAGCATTTCTTTATTTTACATTTTTTAAACCTTAAATTTCGAACCAATTGAAAAAATAATGATTTTAGGGCTTATACATTGGAATTTGAATATAACAAGAGTTCTCATGCAAAAATATGCAACGATTAAATTGTTGACGAGAAATGCCATAGGAAATGCTATAGCATTTCCTATAGCATTTCTTTATTTTACATTTTTTACAACCTTAAATTTCGAACCAATTGAAAAAATAATGATTTTAGGGCTTATACATTGGAATTTGAATATAACAAGAGTTCTCATGAAAAAATACGCAAGGATTAAATGGTTGACGAGAAATGCCATAGGAAATGCTATAGCATTTCCTATAGCATTTCTTTATTTTACATTTTTTAAACCTTAAATTTCGAACCAATTGAAAAAATAATGATTTTAGGGCTTATACATTGGAATTTGAATATAACAAGAGTTCTCATGCAAAAATATGCAACGATTAAATTGTTGACGAGAAATGCCATAGGAAATGCTATAGCATTTCCTATAGCATTTCTTTATTTTACATTTTTTACAACCTTAAATTTCGAACCAATTGAAAAAATAATGATTTTAGGGCTTATACATTGGAATTTGAATATTACAAGCGTTCTCATGCAAAAATATGCAAGGATTAAATTGTTGACGAGAAATGCCATAGGAAATGCTAGCATTTCCTATAGCATTTCTTTATTTTACATTTTTTACAACCTTAAATTTTGAACCAATTGAAAAAATAATGATTTTATGGCTTATACATTGGAATTTGAATATAACAAGAGTTCTCATGAAAAAATATGCAAGGATTAAATTGTTAACGAGAAATGCCATAGGAAATGTAGCATTTCTTTATCTTACAATTTTTACAACTTTAAATTTCGAACCAATTGAAAAAATAATGATTTTAGGGCTTATACATTGGAATTTAAAAATAACAAGAGTTCTCATGCAAAAATATGCAAGGATTAAATTGTTGACGAGAAATGCCATAGGAAATGCTATATCATTTCCTATAGCATTTCTTTATTTTACATTTTTTACAACCTTAAATTTCGAACCAATTGAAAAAATAATGATTTTAGGGCTTATACATTGGAATTTGAATATTACAAGCGTTCTCATGCAAAAATATGCAAGGATTAAATTGTTGACGAGAAATGCCATAGGAAATGCTAGCATTTCCTATAGCATTTCTTTATTTTACATTTTTTACAACCTTAAATTTCGAACCAATTGAAAAAATAATGATTTTATGGCTTATACATTGGAATTTGAATATAACAAGAGTTCTCATGAAAAAATACGCAAGGATTAAATGGTTGACGAGAAATGCCATAGGAAATGCTATAGCATTTCCTATAGCATTTCTTTATTTTACATTTTTTACAACCTTAAATTTCGAACCAATTGAAAAAATAATGATTTTAGGGCTTATACATTGGAATTTGAATATTACAAGCGTTCTCATGCAAAAATATGCAAGGATTAAATTGTTGACGAGAAATGCCATAGGAAATGCTAGCATTTCCTATAGCATTTCTTTATTTTACATTTTTTACAACCTTAAATTTTGAACCAATTGAAAAAATAATGATTTTATGGCTTATACATTGGAATTTGAATATAACAAGAGTTCTCATGAAAAAATATGCAAGGATTAAATTGTTAACGAGAAATGCCATAGGAAATGTAGCATTTCTTTATCTTACAATTTTTACAACTTTAAATTTCGAACCAATTGAAAAAATAATGATTTTAGGGCTTATACATTGGAATTTGAAAATAACAAGAGTTCTCATGCAAAAATATGCAAGGATTAAATTGTTGACGAGAAATGCCATAGGAAATGCTATATCATTTCCTATATCATTTCTTTATTTTACATTTTTTACAACCTTAAATTTCGAACCAATTGAAAAAATAATGATTTTAGGGCTTATACATTGGAATTTGAATATTACAAGCGTTCTCATGCAAAAATATGCAAGGATTAAATTGTTGACGAGAAATGCCATAGGAAATGCTAGCATTTCCTATAGCATTTCTTTATTTTACATTTTTTACAACCTTAAATTTCGAACCAATTGAAAAAATAATGATTTTATGGCTTATACATTGGAATTTGAATATAACAAGAGTTCTCATGAAAAAATACGCAAGGATTAAATGGTTGACGAGAAATGCCATAGGAAATGCTATAGCATTTTCTATAGCATTTCTTTATTTTACATTTTTTACAACCTTAAATTTCGAACCAATTGAAAAAATAATGATTTTAGGGCTTATACATTGGAATTTGAATATAACAAGAGTTCTCATGCAAAAATATGCAACGATTAAATTGTTTACGAGAAATGTCATAGGAAATGCTATAGCATTTCCTATAGCATTTCTTTATTTTACAATTTTTACAACCTTAAATTTAGAACCAATTGAAAAAATAATGATTTTAGGGCTTATACATTGGAATATGAATATAACAAGAGTTTTCATGCAAAAATATGCAAGGATTAAATTGTTGACGAGAAATGCCATAGGAAATGCTATAGCATTTTCTATAGCATTTCTTTATTTTACAATTTTTACAACCTTAAATTTCGAACCAATTGAAAAAATAATGATTTTAGGGCTTATACATTGGAATTTGAATATAACAAGAGTTCTCATGCAAAAATATGCAAGGATTAAATTGTTGACGAGAAATGCCATAGGAAATGCTATAGCATTTCTTTATTTTACATTTTTCACAACCTTAAATTTTGAACCAATTGAAAAAATAATGATTTTAGGGCTCATACATTGGAATTTTAATATTAAAAGCGTTCTCATGCAAACTATTCAAGGATTAAATTGTTGACGAGAAATGCCATAGGAAATGCTATAGCATTTCCTATAGAATTTCTTTATTTTACATTTTTTACAACCTTAAATTTTGAACCAATTGAAAAAATAATGATTTTATGGCTTATACATTGGAATTTGAATATAACAAGAGTTCTCATGCAAAAATATGCAAGGATTAAATTGTTGACGAGAAATGCCATAGAAAATGCTATAGCATTTCCTATAGCATTTCTTTATTTTATATTTTTTACAACCTTAAATTTCGAACCAATTGAAAAAATAATGATTTTAGGGCTTATACATTGGAATTTGAATATTACAAGCGTTGTCATGCAAAAATATGCAAGGATTAAATTGTTGACGAGAAATGCCATAGGAAATGTTATAGCATTTCCTATAGAATTTCATTATTTTACATTTTTTACAACCTTAAATTTCGAACCAATTGAAAAAATAATGATTTTAGGGCTTATACATTGGAATTTGAATATAACAAGAGTTCTCATGAAAAAATACGCAAGGATTAAATGGTTGACGAGAAATGCCATAGGAAATGCTATAGCATTTCCTATAGCATTTCTTTATTTTACATTTTTTAAACCTTAAATTTCGAACCAATTGAAAAAATAATGATTTTAGGGCTTATACATTGGAATTTGAATATAACAAGAGTTCTCATGCAAAAATATGCAACGATTAAATTGTTGACGAGAAATGCCATAGGAAATGCTATAGCATTTCCTATAGCATTTCTTTATTTTACATTTTTTACAACCTTAAATTTCGAACCAATTGCAAAAATTATGATTTTAGGGCTTATACATTGGAATTTGAATATGACAAGCGTTCTCATGCAAAAATATGCAAGGATTAAATTGTTGACGAGAAATGCCATAGGAAATGCTAGCATTTCCTATAGCATTTCTTTATTTTACATTTTTTACAACCTTAAATTTCGAACCAATTGAAAAAATAATGATTTTATGGCTTATACATTGGAATTTGAATATAACAAGAGTTCTCATGAAAAAATACGCAAGGATTAAATGGTTGACGAGAAATGCCATAGGAAATGCTATAGCATTTCCTATAGCATTTCTTTATTTTACATTTTTTACAACCTTAAACTTCGAACCAATTGAAAAAATAATGATTTTAGGGCTTATACATTGGAATTTGAATATAACAAGAGATCTCATGCAAAAATATGCAACGATTAAATTGTTTACGAGAAATGTCATAGGAAATGCTATAGCATTTCCTATAGCATTTCTTTATTTTACAATTTTTACAACCTTAAATTTCGAACCAATTGAAAAAATAATGATTTTAGGGCTTATACATTGGAATATGAATATAACAAGAGTTCTCATGCAAAAATATGCAAGGATTAAATTGTTGACGAGAAATGCCATAGGAAATGCTATAGCATTTTCTATAGCATTTCTTTATTTTACAATTTTTACAACCTTAAATTTTGAACCAATTGAAAAAATAATGATTTTAGGGCTTATACATTGGAATTTGAATATAACAAGAGTTCTCATGCAAAAATATGCAAGGATTAAATTGTTGACGAGAAATGCCATAGGAAATGCTATAGCATTTCCTATAGCATTTCTTTATTTTACATTTTTCACAACCTTAAATTTTGAACCAATTGAAAAAATAATGATTTTAGGGCTCATACATTGGAATTTTAATATTAAAAGCGTTCTCATGCAAACTATTCAAGGATTAAATTGTTGACGAGAAATGCCATAGGAAATGCTATAGCATTTCCTATAGCATTTCTTTATTTAACATTTTTTACAACCTTAAATTTCGAACCAATTGAAAAAATAATGATTTTATGGCTTATACATTGGAATTTGAATATAACAAGAGTTCTCATGAAAAAATACGCAAGGATTAAATGGTTGACGAGAAATGCCATAGGAAATGCTATAGCATTTCCTATAGCATTTCTTTATTTTACATTTTTTACAACCTTAAACTTCGAACCAATTGAAAAAATAATGATTTTAGGGCTTATACATTGGAATTTGAATATAACAAGAGTTCTCATGCAAAAATATGCAACGATTAAATTGTTGACGAGAAATGCCATAGGAAATGCTAGCATTTCTTTATTTTACAATTTTTACAACCTTAAATTTCGAACCAATTGAAAAAATAATGATTTTAGGGCTTATACATTGGAATTTGAATATAACAAGAGTTCTCATGCAAAAATATGCAAGGATTAAATTGTTGACGAGAAATGCCATAGGAAATGCTATAGCATTTCCTATAGCATTTCTTTATTTTACATTTTTTACAACCTTAAATTTCGAACCAATTGCAAAAATTATGATTTTAGGGCTTATACATTGGAATTTGAATATTACAAGCGTTCTCATGCAAAAAGATGCAAGGATTAAATTGTTGACGAGAAATGCCATAGGAAATGCTAGCATTTCCTATAGCATTTCTTTATTTTACATTTTTTACAACCTTAAATTTCGAACCAATTGAAAAAATAATGATTTTATGGCTTATACATTGGAATTTGAATATAACAAGAGTTCTCATGAAAAAATACGCAAGGATTAAATGGTTGACGAGAAATGCCATAGGAAATGGTATAGCATTTCCTATAGCATTTCTTTATTTTACAATGTTTACAACCTTAAATTTCGAACCAATTGAAAAAATAATGATTTTAGGGCTTATACATTGGAATTTGAATATAACAAGAGTTCTCATGCAAAAATATGCAACGATTAAATTGTTGATGAGAAATGCCATAGGAAATGCTATAGCATTTCTTATAGCATTTCTTTATTTTACAATTTTTACAACCTTAAATTTCGAACCAATTGAAAAAATAATGATTTTAGGGATTATACATTGGAATTTGAATATAACAAGAGTTCTCATGAAAAAATATGCAAGGATTAAATTGTTGACGAGAAATGCCATAGGAAATGCTATAGCATTTCCTATAGAATTTCTTTATTTTACATTTTTTACAACCTTAAATTTCGAACCAATTGAAAAAATAATGATTTTAGGGCTCATACATTGGAATTTTAATATTACAAGCGTTCTCATGCAAACTATGCAAGGATTAAATTGTTGACGAGAAATGCCATAGGAAATGCTATAGCATTTCCTATAGTATTTCTTTATTTTACATTGTTTACGACCTAAAAGTCGAACCAATTGAAAAAATAATTATTTTAGGGCTTATACATTGGAATTTGAATATAACAAGAGTTCTCATGCAAAAATATGCAAGGATTAAATTGTTAACGAGAAATGCTATAGGAAATGCTATAGCATTTCCTATAGCATTTCTTTATTTTACATGTTTTACATCCTTAAATTTGAACCAATTGAAAAAATAATGATTTTAGGGCTTATACATTGGAATTTGTATATAACAAGAGTTCTCATGCAAAAATATGCAAGGATTAAATTGTTGACGAGAAATGCCATAGGAAATGCTATAGCATTTCCTATAGCATTTCTTTATTTTACATTTTTCACAACCTTAAATTTTGAACCAATTGAAAAAATAATGATTTTAGGGCTCATACATTGGAATTTTAATATTAAAAGCGTTCTCATGCAAACTATTCAAGGATTAAATTGTTGACGAGAAATGCCATAGGAAATGCTATAGCATTTCCTATAGCATTTCTTTATTTAACATTTTTTACAACCTTAAATTTCGAACCAATTGAAAAAATAATGATTTTATGGCTTATACATTGGAATTTGAATATAACAAGAGTTCTCATGAAAAAATACGCAAGGATTAAATGGTTGACGAGAAATGCCATAGGAAATGCTATAGCATTTCCTATAGCATTTCTTTATTTTACATTTTTTACAACCTTAAACTTCGAACCAATTGAAAAAATAATGATTTTAGGGCTTATAAATTGGAATTTGAATATAACAAGAGTTCTCATGCAAAAATATGCAACGATTAAATTGTTGACGAGAAATGCCATAGGAAATGCTAGCATTTCTTTATTTTACAATTTTTACAACCTTAAATTTCGAACCAATTGAAAAAATAATGATTTTAGGGCTTATACATTGGAATTTGAATATAACAAGAGTTCTCATGCAAAAATATGCAAGGATTAAATTGTTGACGAGAAATGCCATAGGAAATGCTATAGCATTTCTTTATTTTACATTTTTCACAACCTTAAATTTTGAACCAATTGAAAAAATAATGATTTTAGGGCTCATACATTGGAATTTTAATATTAAAAGCGTTCTCATGCAAACTATTCAAGGATTAAATTGTTGACGAGAAATGCCATAGGAAATGCTATAGCATTTCCTATAGAATTTCTTTATTTTACATTTTTTACAACCTTAAATTTTGAACCAATTGAAAAAATAATGATTTTATGGCTTATACATTGGAATTTGAATATAACAAGAGTTCTCATGCAAAAATATGCAAGGATTAAATTGTTGACGAGAAATGCCATAGGAAATGCTATAGCATTTCCTATAGCATTTCTTTATTTTATATTTTTTACAACCTTAAATTTCGAACCAATTGAAAAAATAATGATTTTAGGGCTTATACATTGGAATTTGAATATTACAAGCGTTGTCATGCAAAAATATGCAAGGATTAAATTGTTGACGAGAAATGCCATAGGAAATGTTATAGCATTTCCTATAGAATTTCATTATTTTACATTTTTTACAACCTTAAATTTCGAACCAATTGAAAAAATAATGATTTTAGGGCTTATACATTGGAATTTGAATATAACAAGAGTTCTCATGAAAAAATACGCAAGGATTAAATGGTTGACGAGAAATGCCATAGGAAATGCTATAGCATTTCCTATAGCATTTCTTTATTTTACATTTTTTAAACCTTAAATTTCGAACCAATTGAAAAAATAATGATTTTAGGGCTTATACATTGGAATTTGAATATAACAAGAGTTCTCATGCAAAAATATGCAACGATTAAATTGTTGACGAGAAATGCCATAGGAAATGCTATAGCATTTCCTATAGCATTTCTTTATTTTACATTTTTTACAACCTTAAATTTCGAACCAATTGCAAAAATTATGATTTTAGGGCTTATACATTGGAATTTGAATATGACAAGCGTTCTCATGCAAAAATATGCAAGGATTAAATTGTTGACGAGAAATGCCATAGGAAATGCTAGCATTTCCTATAGCATTTCTTTATTTTACATTTTTTACAACCTTAAATTTCGAACCAATTGAAAAAATAATGATTTTATGGCTTATACATTGGAATTTGAATATAACAAGAGTTCTCATGAAAAAATACGCAAGGATTAAATGGTTGACGAGAAATGCCATAGGAAATGCTATAGCATTTCCTACATTTCTTTATTTTACATTTTTTACAACCTTAAACTTCGAACCAATTGAAAAAATAATGATTTTAGGGCTTATACATTGGAATTTGAATATAACAAGAGATCTCATGCAAAAATATGCAACGATTAAATTGTTTACGAGAAATGTCATAGGAAATGCTATAGCATTTCCTATAGCATTTCTTTATTTTACAATTTTTACAACCTTAAATTTCGAACCAATTGAAAAAATAATGATTTTAGGGCTTATACATTGGAATATGAATATAACAAGAGTTCTCATGCAAAAATATGCAAGGATTAAATTGTTGACGAGAAATGCCATAGGAAATGCTATAGCATTTTCTATAGCATTTCTTTATTTTACAATTTTTACAACCTTAAATTTTGAACCAATTGAAAAAATAATGATTTTAGGGCTTATACATTGGAATTTGAATATAACAAGAGTTCTCATGCAAAAATATGCAAGGATTAAATTGTTGACGAGAAATGCCATAGGAAATGCTATAGCATTTCCTATAGCATTTCTTTATTTTATATTTTTTACAACCTTAAATTTCGAACCAATTGAAAAAATAATGATTTTAGGGCTTATACATTGGAATTTGAATATTACAAGCGTTGTCATGCAAAAATATGCAAGGATTAAATTGTTGACGAGAAATGCCATAGGAAATGTTATAGCATTTCCTATAGAATTTCATTATTTTACATTTTTTACATCCTTAAATTTCGAACCAATTGAAAAAATAATGATTTTAGGGCTTATACATTGGAATTTGAATATAACAAGAGTTCTCATGAAAAAATACGCAAGGATTAAATGGTTGACGAGAAATGCCATAGGAAATGCTATAGCATTTCCTATAGCATTTCTTTATTTTACATTTTTTAAACCTTAAATTTCGAACCAATTGAAAAAATAATGATTTTAGGGCTTATACATTGGAATTTGAATATAACAAGAGTTCTCATGCAAAAATATGCAACGATTAAATTGTTGACGAGAAATGCCATAGGAAATGCTATAGCATTTCCTATAGCATTTCTTTATTTTACATTTTTTACAACCTTAAATTTCGAACCAATTGCAAAAATTATGATTTTAGGGCTTATACATTGGAATTTGAATATGACAAGCGTTCTCATGCAAAAATATGCAAGGATTAAATTGTTGACGAGAAATGCCATAGGAAATGCTAGCATTTCCTATAGCATTTCTTTATTTTACATTTTTTACAACCTTAAATTTCGAACCAATTGAAAAAATAATGATTTTATGGCTTATACATTGGAATTTGAATATAACAAGAGTTCTCATGAAAAAATACGCAAGGATTAAATGGTTGACGAGAAATGCCATAGGAAATGCTATAGCATTTCCTACATTTCTTTATTTTACATTTTTTACAACCTTAAACTTCGAACCAATTGAAAAAATAATGATTTTAGGGCTTATACATTGGAATTTGAATATAACAAGAGATCTCATGCAAAAATATGCAACGATTAAATTGTTTACGAGAAATGTCATAGGAAATGCTATAGCATTTCCTATAGCATTTCTTTATTTTACAATTTTTACAACCTTAAATTTCGAACCAATTGAAAAAATAATGATTTTAGGGCTTATACATTGGAATATGAATATAACAAGAGTTCTCATGCAAAAATATGCAAGGATTAAATTGTTGACGAGAAATGCCATAGGAAATGCTATAGCATTTTCTATAGCATTTCTTTATTTTACAATTTTTACAACCTTAAATTTTGAACCAATTGAAAAAATAATGATTTTAGGGCTTATACATTGGAATTTGAATATAACAAGAGTTCTCATGAAAAAATACGCAAGGATTAAATGGTTGACGAGAAATGCCATAGGAAATGCTATAGCATTTCCTATAGCATTTCTTTATTTTACATTTTTTACAACCTTAAACTTCGAACCAATTGAAAAAATAATGATTTTAGGGCTTATACATTGGAATTTGAATATAACAAGAGTTCTCATGCAAAAATATGCAACGATTAAATTGTTGACGAGAAATGCCATAGGAAATGCTAGCATTTCTTTATTTTACAATTTTTACAACCTTAAATTTCGAACCAATTGAAAAAATAATGATTTTAGGGCTTATACATTGGAATTTGAATATAACAAGAGTTCTCATGCAAAAATATGCAAGGATTAAATTGTTGACGAGAAATGCCATAGGAAATGCTATAGCATTTCCTATAGCATTTCTTTATTTTACATTTTTTACAACCTTAAATTTCGAACCAATTGCAAAAATTATGATTTTAGGGCTTATACATTGGAATTTGAATATTACAAGCGTTCTCATGCAAAAAGATGCAAGGATTAAATTGTTGACGAGAAATGCCATAGGAAATGCTAGCATTTCCTATAGCATTTCTTTATTTTACATTTTTTACAACCTTAAATTTCGAACCAATTGAAAAAATAATGATTTTATGGCTTATACATTGGAATTTGAATATAACAAGAGTTCTCATGAAAAAATACGCAAGGATTAAATGGTTGACGAGAAATGCCATAGGAAATGCTATAGCATTTCCTATAGCATTTCTTTATTTTACATTTTTTACAACCTTAAACTTCGAACCAATTGAAAAAATAATGATTTTAGGGCTTATACATTGGAATTTGAATATAACAAGAGTTCTCATGCAAAAATATGCAACGATTAAATTGTTGACGAGAAATGCCATAGGAAATGCTAGCATTTCTTTATTTTACAATTTTTACAACCTTAAATTTCGAACCAATTGAAAAAATAATGATTTTAGGGATTATACATTGGAATTTGAATATAACAAGAGTTCTCATGAAAAAATATGCAAGGATTAAATTGTTGACGAGAAATGCCATAGGAAATGCTATAGCATTTCCTATAGAATTTCTTTATTTTACATTTTTTACAACCTTAAATTTCGAACCAATTGAAAAAATAATGATTTTAGGGCTCATACATTGGAATTTTAATATTACAAGCGTTCTCATGCAAACTATGCAAGGATTAAATTGTTGACGAGAAATGCCATAGGAAATGCTATAGCATTTCCTATAGTATTTCTTTATTTTACATTGTTTACGACCTAAAAGTCGAACCAATTGAAAAAATAATTATTTTAGGGCTTATACATTGGAATTTGAATATAACAAGAGTTCTCATGCAAAAATATGCAAGGATTAAATTGTTAACGAGAAATGCCATAGGAAATGCTATAGCATTTCCTATAGCATTTCTTTATTTTACATGTTTTACATCCTTAAATTTGAACCAATTGAAAAAATAATGATTTTAGGGCTTATACATTGGAATTTGAATATAACAAGAGTTCTCATGCAAAAATATGCAAGGATTAAATTGTTGACGAGAAATGCCATAGGAAATGCTATAGCATTTCCTATAGCATTTCTTTATTTTACATTTTTCACAACCTTAAATTTTGAACCAATTGAAAAAATAATGATTTTAGGGCTCATACATTGGAATTTTAATATTAAAAGCGTTCTCATGCAAACTATTCAAGGATTAAATTGTTGACGAGAAATGCCATAGGAAATGCTATAGCATTTCCTATAGCATTTCTTTATTTAACATTTTTTACAACCTTAAATTTCGAACCAATTGAAAAAATAATGATTTTATGGCTTATACATTGGAATTTGAATATAACAAGAGTTCTCATGAAAAAATACGCAAGGATTAAATGGTTGACGAGAAATGCCATAGGAAATGCTATAGCATTTCCTATAGCATTTCTTTATTTTACATTTTTTACAACCTTAAACTTCGAACCAATTGAAAAAATAATGATTTTAGGGCTTATACATTGGAATTTGAATATAACAAGAGTTCTCATGCAAAAATATGCAACGATTAAATTGTTGACGAGAAATGCCATAGGAAATGCTAGCATTTCTTTATTTTACAATTTTTACAACCTTAAATTTCGAACCAATTGAAAAAATAATGATTTTAGGGCTTATACATTGGAATTTGAATATAACAAGAGTTCTCATGCAAAAATATGCAAGGATTAAATTGTTGACGAGAAATGCCATAGGAAATGCTATAGCATTTCCTATAGCATTTCTTTATTTTACATTTTTTACAACCTTAAATTTCGAACCAATTGCAAAAATTATGATTTTAGGGCTTATACATTGGAATTTGAATATTACAAGCGTTCTCATGCAAAAAGATGCAAGGATTAAATTGTTGACGAGAAATGCCATAGGAAATGCTAGCATTTCCTATAGCATTTCTTTATTTTACATTTTTTACAACCTTAAATTTCGAACCAATTGAAAAAATAATGATTTTATGGCTTATACATTGGAATTTGAATATAACAAGAGTTCTCATGAAAAAATACGCAAGGATTAAATGGTTGACGAGAAATGCCATAGGAAATGCTATAGCATTTCCTACATTTCTTTATTTTACATTTTTTACAACCTTAAACTTCGAACCAATTGAAAAAATAATGATTTTAGGGCTTATACATTGGAATTTGAATATAACAAGAGATCTCATGCAAAAATATGCAACGATTAAATTGTTTACGAGAAATGTCATAGGAAATGCTATAGCATTTCCTATAGCATTTCTTTATTTTACAATTTTTACAACCTTAAATTTCGAACCAATTGAAAAAATAATGATTTTAGGGCTTATACATTGGAATATGAATATAACAAGAGTTCTCATGCAAAAATATGCAAGGATTAAATTGTTGACGAGAAATGCCATAGGAAATGCTATAGCATTTTCTATAGCATTTCTTTATTTTACAATTTTTACAACCTTAAATTTTGAACCAATTGAAAAAATAATGATTTTAGGGCTTATACATTGGAATTTGAATATAACAAGAGTTCTCATGCAAAAATATGCAAGGATTAAATTGTTGACGAGAAATGCCATAGGAAATGCTATAGCATTTCCTATAGCATTTCTTTATTTTACATTTTTCACAACCTTAAATTTTGAACCAATTGAAAAAATAATGATTTTAGGGCTCATACATTGGAATTTTAATATTAAAAGCGTTCTCATGCAAACTATTCAAGGATTAAATTGTTGACGAGAAATGCCATAGGAAATGCTATAGCATTTCCTATAGCATTTCTTTATTTAACATTTTTTACAACCTTAAATTTCGAACCAATTGAAAAAATAATGATTTTATGGCTTATACATTGGAATTTGAATATAACAAGAGTTCTCATGAAAAAATACGCAAGGATTAAATGGTTGACGAGAAATGCCATAGGAAATGCTATAGCATTTCCTATAGCATTTCTTTATTTTACATTTTTTACAACCTTAAACTTCGAACCAATTGAAAAAATAATGATTTTAGGGCTTATACATTGGAATTTGAATATAACAAGAGTTCTCATGCAAAAATATGCAACGATTAAATTGTTGACGAGAAATGCCATAGGAAATGCTAGCATTTCTTTATTTTACAATTTTTACAACCTTAAATTTCGAACCAATTGAAAAAATAATGATTTTAGGGCTTATACATTGGAATTTGAATATAACAAGAGTTCTCATGCAAAAATATGCAAGGATTAAATTGTTGACGAGAAATGCCATAGGAAATGCTATAGCATTTCCTATAGCATTTCTTTATTTTACATTTTTTACAACCTTAAATTTCGAACCAATTGCAAAAATTATGATTTTAGGGCTTATACATTGGAATTTGAATATTACAAGCGTTCTCATGCAAAAAGATGCAAGGATTAAATTGTTGACGAGAAATGCCATAGGAAATGCTAGCATTTCCTATAGCATTTCTTTATTTTACATTTTTTACAACCTTAAATTTCGAACCAATTGAAAAAATAATGATTTTATGGCTTATACATTGGAATTTGAATATAACAAGAGTTCTCATGAAAAAATACGCAAGGATTAAATGGTTGACGAGAAATGCCATAGGAAATGCTATAGCATTTCCTATAGCATTTCTTTATTTTACATTTTTTACAACCTTAAACTTCGAACCAATTGAAAAAATAATGATTTTAGGGCTTATACATTGGAATTTGAATATAACAAGAGTTCTCATGCAAAAATATGCAACGATTAAATTGTTGACGAGAAATGCCATAGGAAATGCTAGCATTTCTTTATTTTACAATTTTTACAACCTTAAATTTCGAACCAATTGAAAAAATAATGATTTTAGGGATTATACATTGGAATTTGAATATAACAAGAGTTCTCATGAAAAAATATGCAAGGATTAAATTGTTGACGAGAAATGCCATAGGAAATGCTATAGCATTTCCTATAGAATTTCTTTATTTTACATTTTTTACAACCTTAAATTTCGAACCAATTGAAAAAATAATGATTTTAGGGCTCATACATTGGAATTTTAATATTACAAGCGTTCTCATGCAAACTATGCAAGGATTAAATTGTTGACGAGAAATGCCATAGGAAATGCTATAGCATTTCCTATAGTATTTCTTTATTTTACATTGTTTACGACCTAAAAGTCGAACCAATTGAAAAAATAATTATTTTAGGGCTTATACATTGGAATTTGAATATAACAAGAGTTCTCATGCAAAAATATGCAAGGATTAAATTGTTAACGAGAAATGCCATAGGAAATGCTATAGCATTTCCTATAGCATTTCTTTATTTTACATGTTTTACATCCTTAAATTTGAACCAATTGAAAAAATAATGATTTTAGGGCTTATACATTGGAATTTGAATATAACAAGAGTTCTCATGCAAAAATATGCAAGGATTAAATTGTTGACGAGAAATGCCATAGGAAATGCTATAGCATTTCCTATAGCATTTCTTTATTTTACATTTTTCACAACCTTAAATTTTGAACCAATTGAAAAAATAATGATTTTAGGGCTCATACATTGGAATTTTAATATTAAAAGCGTTCTCATGCAAACTATTCAAGGATTAAATTGTTGACGAGAAATGCCATAGGAAATGCTATAGCATTTCCTATAGCATTTCTTTATTTAACATTTTTTACAACCTTAAATTTCGAACCAATTGAAAAAATAATGATTTTATGGCTTATACATTGGAATTTGAATATAACAAGAGTTCTCATGAAAAAATACGCAAGGATTAAATGGTTGACGAGAAATACCATAGGAAATGCTATAGCATTTCCTATAGCATTTCTTTATTTTACATTTTTTACAACCTTAAACTTCGAACCAATTGAAAAAATAATGATTTTAGGGCTTATACATTGGAATTTGAATATAACAAGAGTTCTCATGCAAAAATATGCAACGATTAAATTGTTGACGAGAAATGCCATAGGAAATGCTAGCATTTCTTTATTTTACAATTTTTACAACCTTAAATTTCGAACCAATTGAAAAAATAATGATTTTAGGGCTTATACATTGGAATTTGAATATAACAAGAGTTCTCATGCAAAAATATGCAAGGATTAAATTGTTGACGAGAAATGCCATAGGAAATGCTATAGCATTTCCTATAGCATTTCTTTATTTTACATTTTTTACAACCTTAAATTTCGAACCAATTGCAAAAATTATGATTTTAGGGCTTATACATTGGAATTTGAATATTACAAGCGTTCTCATGCAAAAAGATGCAAGGATTAAATTGTTGACGAGAAATGCCATAGGAAATGCTAGCATTTCCTATAGCATTTCTTTATTTTACATTTTTTACAACCTTAAATTTCGAACCAATTGAAAAAATAATGATTTTATGGCTTATACATTGGAATTTGAATATAACAAGAGTTCTCATGAAAAAATACGCAAGGATTAAATGGTTGACGAGAAATGCCATAGGAAATGCTATAGCATTTCCTATAGCATTTCTTTATTTTACAATGTTTACAACCTTAAATTTCGAACCAATTGAAAAAATAATGATTTTAGGGCTTATACATTGGAATTTGAATATAACAAGAGTTCTCATGCAAAAATATGCAACGATTAAATTGTTGATGAGAAATGCCATAGGAAATGCTATAGCATTTCTTATAGCATTTCTTTATTTTACAATTTTTACAACCTTAAATTTCGAACCAATTGAAAAAATAATGATTTTAGGGATTATACATTGGAATTTGAATATAACAAGAGTTCTCATGAAAAAATATGCAAGGATTAAATTGTTGACGAGAAATGCCATAGGAAATGCTATAGCATTTCCTATAGAATTTCTTTATTTTACATTTTTTACAACCTTAAATTTCGAACCAATTGAAAAAATAATGATTTTAGGGCTCATACATTGGAATTTTAATATTACAAGCGTTCTCATGCAAACTATGCAAGGATTAAATTGTTGACGAGAAATGCCATAGGAAATGCTATAGCATTTCCTATAGTATTTCTTTATTTTACATTGTTTACGACCTAAAAGTCGAACCAATTGAAAAAATAATTATTTTAGGGCTTATACATTGGAATTTGAATATAACAAGAGTTCTCATGCAAAAATATGCAAGGATTAAATTGTTAACGAGAAATGCCATAGGAAATGCTATAGCATTTCCTATAGCATTTCTTTATTTTACATGTTTTACATCCTTAAATTTGAACCAATTGAAAAAATAATGATTTTAGGGCTTATACATTGGAATTTTAATATAACAAGAGTTCTCATGCAAAAATATGCAAATATTAAATTGTTAACGAGAAATGCCATAGGAAATGCTATAGCATTTCCTATAGCATTTCTTTATTTTACATTTTTTACAACCTTAAATTTTGAACCAATTGAAAAAATAATGATTTTAGGGCTTATACATTGGAATTTGAATATAACAAGAGTTCTCATGAAAAAATACGCAAGGATTAAATGGTTGACGAGAAATGCCATAGGAAATGCTATAGCATTTCCTCTAGCATTTCGTTATTTTACATTTTTTACAACCTTAAATTTCGAACCAATTGAAAAAATAATGATTTTAGGGCTTATACATTGGAATTTGAATATAACAAGAGTTCTCATGCAAAAATATGCAAAGATTAAATTGTTGACGAGAAATGCCATAGGAAATGCTAGCATTTCTTTATTTTACAATGTTTACAACCTTAAATTTCGAACCAATTGAAAAAATAATGATTTTAGGGCTTATACATTGGAATTTGAATATAACAAGAGTTCTCATGCAAAAATATGCAAGGATTAAATTGTTGACGAGAAATGCCATAGGAAATGCTATAGCATTTCCTATAGCATTTCTTTATTTTACAATTTTTACAACCTTAAATTTCGAACCAATTGAAAAAATAATGATTTTAGGGATTATACATTGGAATTTGAATATAACAAGAGTTCTCATGAAAAAATATGCAAGGATTAAATTGTTGACGAGAAATGAAATAGGAAATGCTATAGCATTTCCTACAGAATTTCTTTATTTTACATTTTTTACAACCTTAAATTTCGAACCAATTGAAAAAATAATGATTTTAGGGCTCATACATTGGAATTTTAATATTACAAGCGTTCTCATGCAAACTATGCAAGGATTAAATTGTTGACGAGAAATGCCATAGGAAATGCTATAGCATTTCCTATAGTATTTCTTTATTTTACATTGTTTACGACCTAAAAGTCGAACCAATTGAAAAAATAATTATTTTAGGGATTATACATTGGAATTTGAATATAACAAGAGTTCTCATGCAAAAATATGCAAGGATTAAATTGTTAACGAGAAATGCCATAGGAAATGCTATAGCATTTCCTATAGCATTTCTTTATTTTACATGTTTTACATCCTTAAATTTGAACCAATTGAAAAAATAATGATTTTAGGGCTTATACATTGGAATTTTAATATAACAAGAGTTCTCATGCAAAAATATGCAAATATTAAATTGTTAACGAGAAATGCCATAGGAAATGCTATAGCATTTCCTATAGCATTTCTTTATTTTACATTTTTTACAACCTTAAATTTTGAACCAATTGAAAAAATAATGATTTTAGGGCTTATACATTGGAATTTGAATATAACAAGAGTTCTCATGCAAAAATATGCAAGGATTAAATTGTTGACGAGAAATGCCATAGGAAATGCTATAGCATTTCCTATAGCATTTCTTTATTTTACAATTTTTACAACCTTAAATTTTGAACCAATTGAAAAAATAATGATTTTAGGGCTTATACATTGGAATTTGAATATAACAAGAGTTCTCATGCAAAAATATGCAAGGATTAAATTGTTGACGAGAAATGCCATAGGAAATGCTATAGCATTTCCTATAGCATTTCTTTATTTTACAATTTTTATAACCTTAAATTTCGAACCAATTGAAAAAATAATGATTTTAGGGCTTATACATTGGAATTTAAATATAACAAGAGTTCTCATGCAAAAATATGCAAGGATTAAATTGTTGACGAGAAATGCCATAGGAAATGCTATAGCATTTCCTATAGAATTTCTTTATTTTACAATGTTTACAACCTTAAATTTCGAACCAATTGAAAAAATAATGATTTTAGGGCTTATACATTGGAATTTGAATATAACAAGAGTTCTCATGCAAAAATATGCAAGGATTAAATTGTTGACGAGAAATGCCATAGGAAATGCTATAGCATTTCCTATAGCATTTCTTTATTTTACAATTTTTACAACCTTAAATTTTGAACCAATTGAAAAAATAATGATTTTAGGGCTTATACATTGGAATTTGAATATAACAAGAGTTCTCATGCAAAAATATGCAAGGATTAAATTGTTGACGAGAAATGCCATAGGAAATGCTATAGCATTTCCTATAGCATTTCTTTATTTTACAATTTTTATAACCTTAAATTTCGAACCAATTGAAAAAATAATTATTTTAGGGCTTATACATTGGAATTTAAATATAACAAGAGTTCTCATGCAAAAATATGCAAGGATTAAATTGTTGACGAGAAATGCCATAGGAAATGCTATAGCATTTCCTATAGCATTTCTTTATTTTACATTTTTTACAACCTTAAATTTCGAACCAATTGAAAAAATAATGATTTTAGGGCTTATACATTGGAATTTGAATATTACAAGCGTTCTCATGCAAAAATATGCAAGGATTAAATTGTTGACGAGAAATGCCATAGGAAATGCTAGCATTTCCTATAGAATTTCTTTATTTTACATTTTTTACAACCTTAAATTTTGAACCAATTGAAAAAATAATGATTTTAGGGCTTATACATTGGAATTTGAATATAACAAGAGTTCTCATGAAAAAATACGCAAGGATTAAATGGTTGACGAGAAATGCCACAGGAAATGCTATAGCATTTCCTATAGCATTTCTTTATTTTACATTTTTTACAACCTTAAATTTCGAACCAATTGAAAAAATAATGATTTTAGGGCTTATCCATTGGAATTTGAATATAACAAGAGTTCTCATGCAAAAATATGCAAGGATTAAATTGTTGACGAGAAATTCCATACGAAATGTTATAGTATTTCCTATAGAATTTCTTTATTTTACATTTTTTACAACCTTAAATTTCGAACCAATTGAAAAAATAATGATTTTAGGGCTTATACATTGGAATTTGAATATAACAAGAGTTCTCATGAAAAAATATGCAAGGATTAAATAGTTGACGAGAAATGCCATAGGAAATGTTATAGCATTTCCTATAGAATTTCATTATTTTACATTTTTTACAACCTTAAATTTCGAACCAATTGAAAAAATAATGATTTTAGGGCTTATACATTGAAATTTGAATATAACAAGAGTTCTCATGAAAAAATATGCAAGGATTAAATTGTTGACGAGAAATGCCATAGGAAATGTTATAGCATTTCCTATAGCATTTCTTTATTTTACAATTTTTACAACCTTAAATTTCGAACCAATTGAAAAAATAATGATTTTAGGGCTTATACATTGGAATTTAAATATAACAAGAGTTCTCATGCAAAAATATGCAAGGATTAAATTGTTGACGAGAAATGCCATAGGAAATGCTATAGCATTTCCTATAGCATTTCTTTATTTTACATTTTTTACAACCTTAAATTTCGAACCAATTGAAAAAATAATGATTTTAGGGCTTATACATTGGAATTTGAATATTACAAGCGTTCTCATGCAAAAATATGCAACGATTAAATTGTTGACGAGAAATGCAATAGGAAATGCTATAGAATTTCCTATAGCATATCTTTATTTTACATTTTTTACAACCTTAAATTTCGAACCAATTGAAAAAATTATGATTTTAGGGCTTATACATTGGAATTTGAATATTACAAGCGTTCTCATGCAAAAATATGCAAGGATTAAATTGTTGACGAGAAATGCCATAGGAAATGCTAGCATTTCCTATAGCATTTCTTTATTTTACATTTTTTACAACCTTAAATTTCGAACCAATTGAAAAAATAATGATTTTATGGCTTATACATTGGAATTTGAATATAACAAGAGTTCTCATGAAAAAATACGCAAGGATTAAATGGTTGACGAGAAATGCCATAGGAAATGCTATAGCATTTCCTATAGCATTTCTTTATTTTACAATTTTTACAACCTTAAACTTCGAACCAATTGAAAAAATAATGATTTTAGGGCTTATACATTGGAATTTGAATATAACAAGAGTTCTCATGCAAAAATATGCAACGATTAAATTGTTGACGAGAAATGCCATAGGAAATGCTAGCATTTCTTTATTTTACAATTTTTACAACCTTAAATTTCGAACCAATTGAAAAAATAATGATTTTAGGGCTTATACATTGGAATTTGAATATAACAAGAGTTCTCATGCAAAAATATGCAAGGATTAAATTGTTGACGAGAAATGCCATAGGAAATGCTATAGCATTTCCTATAGCATTTCTTTATTTTACATTTTTTACAACCTTAAATTTCGAACCAATTGCAAAAATTATGATTT
This sequence comes from Parietaria judaica, assembly GCA_954871525.1. Classification (NCBI taxonomy): domain Eukaryota; kingdom Viridiplantae; phylum Streptophyta; class Magnoliopsida; order Rosales; family Urticaceae; genus Parietaria; species Parietaria judaica. The sequence continues at coordinate 30,009,109 of OX940871.1, read as the reverse complement.
TAGGGCTTATACATTGGAATTTGAATATTACAAGCGTTCTCATGCAAAAATATGCAAGGATTAAATTGTTGACGAGAAATGCCATAGGAAATGCTAGCATTTCCTATAGCATTTCTTTATTTTACATTTTTTACAACCTTAAATTTGGAACCAATTGAAAAAATAATGATTTTATGGCTTATACATTGGAATTTGAATATAACAAGAGTTCTCATGAAAAAATACGCAAGGATTAAATGGTTGACGAGAAATGCCATAGGAAATGCTATAGCATTTCCTATAGCATTTCTTTATTTTACATTTTTTACAACCTTAAATTTCGAACCAATTTAAAAAATAATGATTTTAGGGCTTATCCATTGGAATTTGAATATAACAAGAGTTCTCATGCAAAAATATGCAAGGATTAAATTGTTGACGAGAAATTCCATACGAAATGTTATAGTATTTCCTATAGAATTTCTTTATTTTACATTTTTTACAACCTTAAATTTCGAACCAATTGAAAAAATAATGATTTTAGGGCTTATACATTGGAATTTGAATATAACAAGAGTTCTCATGAAAAAATATGCAAGGATTAAATTGTTGACGAGAAATGCCATAGGAAATGTTATAGCATTTCCTATAGAATTTCATTATTTTACATTTTTTACAACCTTAAATTTCGAACCAATTGAAAAAATAATGATTTTAGGGCTTATACATTGAAATTTGAATATAACAAGAGTTCTCATGAAAAAATATGCAAGGATTAAATTGTTGACGAGAAATGCCATAGGAAATGTTATAGCATTTCCTATAGCATTTCTTTATTTTACAATTTTTACAACCTTAAATTTCGAACCAATTGAAAAAATAATGATTTTAGGGCTTATACATTGGAATTTAAATATAACAAGAGTTCTCATGCAAAAATATGCAAGGATTAAATTGTTGACGAGAAATGCCATAGGAAATGCTATAGCATTTCCTATAGCATTTCTTTATTTTACATTTTTTACAACCTTAAATTTCGAACCAATTGAAAAAATAATGATTTTAGGGCTTATACATTGGAATTTGAATATTACAAGCGTTCTCATGCAAAAATATGCAACGATTAAATTGTTGACGAGAAATGCCATAGGAAATGCTATAGCATTTCCTATAGCATTTCTTTATTTTACATTTTTTACAACCTTAAATTTCGAACAAATTGCAAAAATTATGATTTTAGGGCTTATACATTGGAATTTGAATATTACAAGCGTTCTCATGCAAAAATATGCAAGGATTAAATTGTTGACGAGAAATGCCATAGGAAATGCTAGCATTTCCTATAGCATTTCTTTATTTTACATTTTTTACAACCTTAAATTTCAAACCAATTGAAAAAATAATGATTTTATGGCTTATACATTGGAATTTGAATATAACAAGAGTTCTCATGAAAAAATACGCAAGGATTAAATGGTTGACGAGAAATGCCATAGGAAATGCTATAGCATTTCCTATAGCATTTCTTTATTTTACAATTTTTACAACCTTAAACTTCGAACCAATTGAAAAAATAATGATTTTAGGGCTTATACATTGGAATTTGAATATAACAAGAGTTCTCATGCAAAAATATGCAAGGATTAAATTGTTGACGAGAAATGCCATAGGAAATGCTATAGCATTTCCTATAGCATTTCTTTATTTTACATTTTTTACAACCTTAAATTTCGAACCAATTGCAAAAATTATGATTTTAGGGCTTATACATTGGAATTTGAATATTACAAGCGTTCTCATGCAAAAATATGCAAGGATTAAATTGTTGACGAGAAATGCCATAGGAAATGCTAGAATTTCCTATAGCATTTCTTTATTTTACATTTTTTACAACCTTAAATTTTGAACCAATTGAAAAAATAATGATTTTATGGCTTATACATTGGAATTTGAATATAACAAGAGTTCTCATGAAAAAATACGCAAGGATTAAATGGTTGACGAGAAATGCCATAGGAAATGCTATAGCATTTCCTATAGCATTTCTTTATTTTACATTTTTTACAACCTTAAATTTCGAACCAATTGAAAAAATAATGATTTTAGGGCTTAGACATTGGAATTTGAATATAACAAGAGTTCTCATGCAAAAATATGCAAGGATTAAATTGTTGACGAGAAATGCCATAGGAAATGCTATAGCATTTCCTATAGCATTTCTTTATTTTACATTTTTTACAACCTTAAATTTCGAACCAATTGAAAAAATAATGATTTTAGGGCTTATACATTGGAATTTGAATATTACAAGCGTTCTCATGCAAAAATATGCAAGGATTAAATTGTTGACGAAAAATGCCATTTCCTATAGAATTTCTTTATTTTACATTTTTTACAACCTTAAATTTCGAACCAATTGAAAAAATAATGATTTTATTGCTTATACATTGGAATTTGAATATAACAAGAGTTCTCATGAAAAAATACGCAAGGATTAAATGGTTGACGAGAAATGCCATAGGAAATGCTATAGCATTTCCTATAGCATTTCTTTATTTTACATTTTTTACAACCTTAAATTTGGAACCAATTGAAAAAATAATGATTTTATGGCTTATACATTGGAATTTGAATATAACAAGAGTTCTCATGAAAAAATACGCAAGGATTAAATGGTTGACGAGAAATGCCATAGGAAATGCTATAGCATTTCCTATAGCATTTCTTTATTTTACATTTTTTACAACCTTAAATTTCGAACCAATTGAAAAAATAATGATTTTAGGGCTTATCCATTGGAATTTGAATATAACAAGAGTTCTCATGCAAAAATATGCAAGGATTAAATTGTTGACGAGAAATTCCATACGAAATGTTATAGTATTTCCTATAGAATTTCTTTATTTTACATTTTTTACAACCTTAAATTTCGAACCAATTGAAAAAATAATGATTTTAGGGCTTATACATTGGAATTTGAATATAACAAGAGTTCTCATGAAAAAATATGCAAGGATTAAATTGTTGACGAGAAATGCCATAGGAAATGTTATAGCATTTCCTATAGAATTTCATTATTTTACATTTTTTACAACCTTAAATTTCGAACCAATTGAAAAAATAATGATTTTAGGGCTTATACATTGAAATTTGAATATAACAAGAGTTCTCATGAAAAAATATGCAAGGATTAAATTGTTGACGAGAAATGCCATAGGAAATGTTATAGCATTTCCTATAGCATTTCTTTATTTTACAATTTTTACAACCTTAAATTTCGAACCAATTGAAAAAATAATGATTTTAGGGCTTATACATTGGAATTTAAATATAACAAGAGTTCTCATGCAAAAATATGCAAGGATTAAATTGTTGACGAGAAATGCCATAGGAAATGCTATAGCATTTCCTATAGCATTTCTTTATTTTACATTTTTTACGACCTAAAATTTCGAACCAATTGAAAAAATAATTATTTTAGGGTTTATACATTGGAATTTGAATATTACAAGCGTTCTCATGCAAAAATATGCAACGATTAAATTGTTGACGAGAAATGCAATAGGAAATGCTATAGAATTTCCTATAGCATATCTTTATTTTACATTTTTTACAACCTTAAATTTCGAACCAATTGCAAAAATTATGATTTTAGGGCTTATACATTGGAATTTGAATATTACAAGCGTTCTCATGCAAAAATATGCAAGGATTAAATTGTTGACGAGAAATGCCATAGGAAATGCTAGCATTTCCTATAGCATTTCTTTATTTTACATTTTTTACAACCTTAAATTTCGAACCAATTGAAAAAATAATGATTTTATGGCTTATACATTGGAATTTGAATATAACAAGAGTTCTCATGAAAAAATACGCAAGGATTAAATGGTTGACGAGAAATGCCATAGGAAATGCTATAGCATTTCCTATAGCATTTCTTTATTTTACAATTTTTACAACCTTAAACTTCGAACCAATTGAAAAAATAATGATTTTAGGGCTTATACATTGGAATTTGAATATAACAAGAGTTCTCATGCAAAAATATGCAACGATTAAATTGTTGACGAGAAATGCCATAGGAAATGCTAGCATTTCTTTATTTTACAATTTTTACAACCTTAAATTTCGAACCAATTGAAAAAATAATGATTTTAGGGCTTATACATTGGAATTTGAATATAACAAGAGTTCTCATGCAAAAATATGCAAGGATTAAATTGTTGACGAGAAATGCCATAGGAAATGCTATAGCATTTCCTATAGCATTTCTTTATTTTACATTTTTTACAACCTTAAATTTCGAACCAATTGCAAAAATTATGATTTTAGGGCTTATACATTGGAATTTGAATATTACAAGCGTTCTCATGCAAAAATATGCAAGGATTAAATTGTTGACGAGAAATGCCATAGGAAATGCTAGCATTTCCTATAGCATTTCTTTATTTTACATTTTTTACAACCTTAAATTTGGAACCAATTGAAAAAATAATGATTTTATGGCTTATACATTGGAATTTGAATATAACAAGAGTTCTCATGAAAAAATACGCAAGGATTAAATGGTTGACGAGAAATGCCATAGGAAATGCTATAGCATTTCCTATAGCATTTCTTTATTTTACATTTTTTACAACCTTAAATTTCGAACCAATTTAAAAAATAATGATTTTAGGGCTTATCCATTGGAATTTGAATATAACAAGAGTTCTCATGCAAAAATATGCAAGGATTAAATTGTTGACGAGAAATTCCATACGAAATGCTATAGCATTTCCTATAGCATTTCTTTATTTTACATTTTTTACAACCTTAAATTTCGAACCAATTGAAAAAATAATGATTTTAGGGCTTAGACATTGGAATTTGAATATAACAAGAGTTCTCATGCAAAAATATGCAAGGATTAAATTGTTGACGAGAAATGCCATAGGAAATGCTATAGCATTTCCTATAGCATTTCTTTATTTTACATTTTTTACAACCTTAAATTTCGAACCAATTGAAAAAATAATGATTTTAGGGCTTATACATTGGAATTTGAATATTACAAGCGTTCTCATGCAAAAATATGCAAGGATTAAATTGTTGACGAAAAATGCCATTTCCTATAGAATTTCTTTATTTTACATTTTTTACAACCTTAAATTTCGAACCAATTGAAAAAATAATGATTTTATTGCTTATACATTGGAATTTGAATATAACAAGAGTTCTCATGAAAAAATACGCAAGGATTAAATGGTTGACGAGAAATGCCATAGGAAATGCTATAGCATTTCCTATAGCATTTCTTTATTTTACATTTTTTACAACCTTAAATTTGGAACCAATTGAAAAAATAATGATTTTATGGCTTATACATTGGAATTTGAATATAACAAGAGTTCTCATGAAAAAATACGCAAGGATTAAATGGTTGACGAGAAATGCCATAGGAAATGCTATAGCATTTCCTATAGCATTTCTTTATTTTACATTTTTTACAACCTTAAATTTCGAACCAATTGAAAAAATAATGATTTTAGGGCTTATCCATTGGAATTTGAATATAACAAGAGTTCTCATGCAAAAATATGCAAGGATTAAATTGTTGACGAGAAATTCCATACGAAATGTTATAGTATTTCCTATAGAATTTCTTTATTTTACATTTTTTACAACCTTAAATTTCGAACCAATTGAAAAAATAATGATTTTAGGGCTTATACATTGGAATTTGAATATAACAAGAGTTCTCATGAAAAAATATGCAAGGATTAAATTGTTGACGAGAAATGCCATAGGAAATGTTATAGCATTTCCTATAGAATTTCATTATTTTACATTTTTTACAACCTTAAATTTCGAACCAATTGAAAAAATAATGATTTTAGGGCTTATACATTGAAATTTGAATATAACAAGAGTTCTCATGAAAAAATATGCAAGGATTAAATTGTTGACGAGAAATGCCATAGGAAATGTTATAGCATTTCCTATAGCATTTCTTTATTTTACAATTTTTACAACCTTAAATTTCGAACCAATTGAAAAAATAATGATTTTAGGGCTTATACATTGGAATTTAAATATAACAAGAGTTCTCATGCAAAAATATGCAAGGATTAAATTGTTGACGAGAAATGCCATAGGAAATGCTATAGCATTTCCTATAGCATTTCTTTATTTTACATTTTTTACAACCTTAAATTTCGAACCAATTGAAAAAATAATGATTTTAGGGCTTATACATTGGAATTTGAATATTACAAGCGTTCTCATGCAAAAATATGCAACGATTAAATTGTTGACGAGAAATGCAATAGGAAATGCTATAGAATTTCCTATAGCATATCTTTATTTTACATTTTTTACAACCTTAAATTTCGAACCAATTGCAAAAATTATGATTTTAGGGCTTATACATTGGAATTTGAATATTACAAGCGTTCTCATGCAAAAATATGCAAGGATTAAATTGTTGACGAGAAATGCCATAGGAAATGCTAGCATTTCCTATAGCATTTCTTTATTTTACATTTTTTACAACCTTAAATTTCGAACCAATTGAAAAAATAATGATTTTATGGCTTATACATTGGAATTTGAATATAACAAGAGTTCTCATGAAAAAATACGCAAGGATTAAATGGTTGACGAGAAATGCCATAGGAAATGCTATAGCATTTCCTATAGCATTTCTTTATTTTACAATTTTTACAACCTTAAACTTCGAACCAATTGAAAAAATAATGATTTTAGGGCTTATACATTGGAATTTGAATATAACAAGAGTTCTCATGCAAAAATATGCAACGATTAAATTGTTGACGAGAAATGCCATAGGAAATGCTAGCATTTCTTTATTTTACAATTTTTACAACCTTAAATTTCGAACCAATTGAAAAAATAATGATTTTAGGGCTTATACATTGGAATTTGAATATAACAAGAGTTCTCATGCAAAAATATGCAAGGATTAAATTGTTGACGAGAAATGCCATAGGAAATGCTATAGCATTTCCTATAGCATTTCTTTATTTTACATTTTTTACAACCTTAAATTTCGAACCAATTGCAAAAATTATGATTTTAGGGCTTATACATTGGAATTTGAATATTACAAGCGTTCTCATGCAAAAATATGCAAGGATTAAATTGTTGACGAGAAATGCCATAGGAAATGCTAGCATTTCCTATAGCATTTCTTTATTTTACATTTTTTACAACCTTAAATTTGGAACCAATTGAAAAAATAATGATTTTATGGCTTATACATTGGAATTTGAATATAACAAGAGTTCTCATGAAAAAATACGCAAGGATTAAATGGTTGACGAGAAATGCCATAGGAAATGCTATAGCATTTCCTATAGCATTTCTTTATTTTACATTTTTTACAACCTTAAATTTCGAACCAATTTAAAAAATAATGATTTTAGGGCTTATCCATTGGAATTTGAATATAACAAGAGTTCTCATGCAAAAATATGCAAGGATTAAATTGTTGACGAGAAATTCCATACGAAATGCTATAGCATTTCCTATAGCATTTCTTTATTTTACATTTTTTACAACCTTAAATTTCGAACCAATTGAAAAAATAATGATTTTAGGGCTTAGACATTGGAATTTGAATATAACAAGAGTTCTCATGCAAAAATATGCAAGGATTAAATTGTTGACGAGAAATGCCATAGGAAATGCTATAGCATTTCCTATAGCATTTCTTTATTTTACATTTTTTACAACCTTAAATTTCGAACCAATTGAAAAAATAATGATTTTAGGGCTTATACATTGGAATTTGAATATTACAAGCGTTCTCATGCAAAAATATGCAAGGATTAAATTGTTGACGAAAAATGCCATTTCCTATAGAATTTCTTTATTTTACATTTTTTACAACCTTAAATTTCGAACCAATTGAAAAAATAATGATTTTATTGCTTATACATTGGAATTTGAATATAACAAGAGTTCTCATGAAAAAATACGCAAGGATTAAATGGTTGACGAGAAATGCCATAGGAAATGCTATAGCATTTCCTATAGCATTTCTTTATTTTACATTTTTTACAACCTTAAATTTCGAACCAATTGAAAAAATAATGATTTTAGGGCTTATACATTGGAATTTGAATATAACAAGAGTTCTCATGAAAAAATATGCAAGGATTAAATTGTTGACGAGAAATGCCATAGGAAATGTTATAGCATTTCCTATAGAATTTCATTATTTTACATTTTTTACAACCTTAAATTTCGAACCAATTGAAAAAATAATGATTTTAGGGCTTATACATTGAAATTTGAATATAACAAGAGTTCTCATGAAAAAATATGCAAGGATTAAATTGTTAACGAGAAATGCCATAGGAAATGCTATAGCATTTCCTATAGCATTTCTTTATTTTACAATTTTTACAACCTTAAATTTCGAACCAATTGAAAAAATAATGATTTTAGGGCTTATACATTGGAATTTAAATATAACAAGAGTTCTCATGCAAAAATATGCAAGGATTAAATTGTTGACGAGAAATGCCATAGGAAATGCTATAGCATTTCCTATAGCATTTCTTTATTTTACATTTTTTACAACCTTAAATTTCGAACCAATTGAAAAAATAATGATTTTAGGGCTTATACATTGGAATTTGAATATTACAAGCGTTCTCATGCAAAAATATGCAAGGATTAAATTGTTGACGAGAAATGCCATAGGAAATGCTAGCATTTCCTATAGAATTTCTTTATTTTACATTTTTTACAACCTTAAATTTTGAACCAATTGAAAAAATAATGATTTTAGGGCTTATACATTGGAATTTGAATATAACAAGAGTTCTCATGAAAAAATATGCAAGGATTAAATGGTTGACGAGAAATGCCACAGGAAATGCTATAGCATTTTCTATAGCATTTCTTTATTTTACATTTTTTACAACCTTAAATTTCGAACCAATTGAAAAAATAATGATTTTAGGGCTTATACATTGGAATTTGAATATAACAAGAGTTCTCATGCAAAAATATGCAAGGATTAAATTGTTGACGAGAAATTCCATACGAAATGTTATAGCATTTCCTATAGAATTTCTTTATTTTACATTTTTTACAACCTTAAATTTTGAACCAATTGAAAAAATAATGATTTTAGGGCTTATACATTGGAATTTGAATATAACAAGAGTTCTCATGAAAAAATATGCAAGGATTAAATTGTTGACGAGAAATGCCATAGGAAATGTTATAGCATTTCCTATAGAATTTCATTATTTTACATTTTTTACAACCTTAAATTTCGAACCAATTGAAAAAATAATGATTTTAGGGCTTATACATTGGAATTTGAATATTACAAGCGTTCTCATGCAAAAATATGCAAGGATTAAATTGTTGACGAGAAATGCCATAGGAAATGTTATAGCATTTCCTATAACATTTCTTTATTTTACAATTTTAACAATCTTAAATTTCGAACCAATTGAAAAAATAATGATTTTAGGGCTTATACATTGGAATTTAAATATAACAAGAGTTCTCATGCAAAAATATGCAAGGATTAAATTGTTGACGAGAAATGCCATAGGAAATGCTATAGCATTTCCTATAGCATTTCTTTATTTTACATTTTTTACAACCTTAAATTTCGAACCAATTGAAAAATTAATGATTTTAGGGCTTATACATTGGAATTTGAATATAACAAGCGTTCTCATGAAAAAATATGCAAGGATTAAATTGTTGACGAGAAATGCCATAGGAAATATTATAGCATTTCCTATAGAATTTCATTATTTTACATTTTTTACAACCTTAAATTTCGAACCAATTGAAAAAATAATGATTTTAGGGCTTATACATTGGAATTTGAATATAACAATAGTTCTCATGAAAAAATATGCAAGGATTAAATTGTTGACGAGAAATGCCATAGGAAATGTTATAGCATTTCCTATAGAATTTCATTATTTTACATTTTTTACAACCTTAAATTTCGAACCAATTGAAAAAATAATGATTTTAGGGCTTATACATTGAAATTTGAATATAACAAGAGTTCTCATGAAAAAATACGCAAGGATTAAATGGTTGACGAAAAATGCCATAGGAAATGCTATAGCATTTCCTATACCATTTCTTTATTTTACATTTTTTACAACCTTAAATTTCGAACCAATTGAAAAAATAATGATTTTAGGGCTTATAAATTGGAATTTGAATATTACAAGCGTTCTCATGCAAAAATATGCAAGGATTAAATTGTTGACGAGAAATGCCATAGGAAATGCTAGCATTTCCTATAGAATTTCTTTATTTTACATTTTTTACAACCTTAAATTTCGAACCAATTGAAAAAATAATGATTTTAGGGCTTATACATTGGAATTTGAATATAACAAGAGTTCTCATGAAAAAATATGCAAGGATTAAATTGTTGACGAGAAATGCCATAGGAAATGTTATAGCATTTCCTATAGAATTTCATTATTTTACATTTTTTACAACCTTAAATTTCGAACCAATTGAAAAAATAATGATTTTAGGGCTTATACATTGGAATTTGAATATAACAAGAGTTCTCATGAAAAAATATGCAAGGATTAAATTGTTGACGAGAAATGCCATAGGAAATGTTATAGCATTTCCTATAGAATTTCATTATTTTACATTTTTTACAACCTTAAATTTCGAACCAATTGAAAAAATAATGATTTTAGGGCTTATACATTGGAATTTGAATATTACAAGCGTTATCATGCAAAAATATGCAAGGATTAAATTGTTGACGAGAAATGCTATAGGAAATGTTATAGCATTTCCTATAGAATTTCATTATTTTACATTTTTTACAACCTTAAATTTCGAACCAATTGAAAAAATAATGATTTTAGGGCTTATACATTGGAATTTGAATATAACAAGAGTTCTCATGAAAAAATATGCAAGGATTAAATTGTTGACGAGAAATGCCATAGGAAATGTTATAGCATTTTCTATAGAATTTCATTATTTTACATTTTTTACAACCTTAAATTTCGAACCAATTGAAAAAATAATGATTTTAGGGCTTATACATTGAAATTTGAATATAACAAGAGTTCTCATGAAAAAATACGCAAGGATTAAATGGTTGACGAGAAATGCCATAGGAAATGCTATAGCATTTCCTATAGCATTTCTTTATTTTACATTTTTTACAACCTTAAATTTTGAACCAATTGAAAAAATAATGATTTTAGGGCTTATACATTAGAATTTGAATATTACAAGCGTTCTCATGCAAAAATATGCAAGGATTAAATTGTTGACGAGAAATGCCATAGGAAATGCTAGCATTTCCTATAGAATTTCTTTATTTTACATTTTTTACAACCTTAAATTTTGAACCAATTGAAAAAATAATGATTTTAGGGCTTATACATTGGAATTTGAATATAACAAGAGTTCTCATGAAAAAATACGCAAGGATTAAATGGTTGACGAGAAATGCCATAGGAAATGCTATAGCATTTCCTATAGCATTTCTTTATTTTACATTTTTTACAACCTTAAATTTCGAACCAATTGAAAAAATAATGATTTTAGGGCTTATACATTGGAATTTGAATATTACAAGCGTTCTCATGCAAAAATATGCAAGGATTAAATTGTTGACGAGAAATGCCATAGGAAATGCTATAGCATTTCCTATAGCATTTCTTTATTTTACATTTTTTACAACCTTAAATTTTGAACCAATTGAAAAAATAATGATTTTAGGACTTATACATTGGAATTTGAATATAACAAGAGTTCTCATGAAAAAATATGCAAGGATTAAATTGTTGACGAGAAATGCCATAGGAAATGTTATAGCATTTTCTATAGAATTTCATTATTTTACATTTTTTACAACCTTAAATTTCGAACCAATTGAAAAAATAATGATTTTAGGGCTTATACATTGAAATTTGAATATAACAAGAGTTCTCATGAAAAAATACGCAAGGATTAAATGGTTGACGAGAAATGCCATAGGAAATGCTATAGCATTTCCTATAGCATTTCTTTATTTTACATTTTTTACAACCTTAAATTTCGAACCAATTGAAAAAATAATGATTTTAGGGCTTATACATTGGAATTTGAATATTACAAGCGTTCTCATGCAAAAATATGCAAGGATTAAATTGTTGACGAGAAATGCCATAGGAAATGTTATAGCATTTCCTATAGAATTTCATTATTTTACATTTTTTACAACCTTAAATTTCGAACCAATTGAAAAAATAATGATTTTAGGGCTTATACATTGGAATTTGAATATAACAAGAGTTCTCATGAAAAAATATGCAAGGATTAAATTGTTGACTAGAAATGCCATAGGAAATGTTATAGCATTTCCTATAGAATTTCATTATTTTACATTTTTTACAACCTTAAATTTCGAACCAATTGAAAAAATAATGATTTTAGGGCTTATACATTGGAATTTAAATATAACAAGAGTTCTCATGCAAAAATATGCAAGGATTAAATTGTTGACGAGAAATGCCATAGGAAATGCTATAGCATTTCCTATAGCATTTCTTTATTTTACATTTTTTACAACCTTAAATTTCGAACCAATTGAAAAAATAATGATTTTAGGGCTTATACATTGGAATTTGAATATTACAAGCGTTCTCATGCAAAAATATGCAAGGATTAAATTGTTGACGAGAAATGCCATAGGAAATGCTAGCATTTCCTATAGAATTTCTTTATTTTACATTTTTTACAACCTTAAATTTTGAACCAATTGAAAAAATAATGATTTTAGGGCTTATACATTGGAATTTGAATATAACAAGAGTTCTCATGAAAAAATACGCAAGGATTAAATGGTTGACGAGAAATGCCATAGGAAATGCTATAGCATTTCCTATAGCATTTCTTTATTTTACATTTTTTACAACCTTAAATTTCGAACCAATTGAAAAAATAATGATTTTAGGGCTTATACATTGGAATTTGAATATTACAAGCGTTCTCATGCAAAAATATGCAAGGATTAAATTGTTGACGAGAAATGCCATAGGAAATGTCCTATAGAATTTCTTTATTTTACATTTTTTACAACCTTAAATTTCGAACCAATTGAAAAAATAATGATTTTATTGCTTATACATTGGAATTTGAATATAACAAGAGTTCTCATGAAAAAATACGCAAGGATTAAATGGTTGACGAGAAATGCCATAGGAAATGCTATAGCATTTCCTATAGCATTTCTTTATTTTACATTTTTTACAACCTTAAATTTCGAACCAATTGAAAAAATAATGATTTTAGGGCTTATACATTGGAATTTGAATATAACAAGAGTTCTCATGAAAAAATATGCAAGGATTAAATTGTTGACGATAAATGCCATAGGAAATGTTATAGCATTTCCTATAGAATTTCATTATTTTACATTTTTTACAACCTTAAATTTTGAACCAATTGAAAAAATAATGATTTTAGGGCTTATACATTGAAATTTGAATATAACAAGAGTTCTCATGAAAAAATATGCAAGGATTAAATTGTTAACGAGAAATGCCATAGGAAATGCTATAGCATTTCCTATAGCATTTCTTTATTTTACAATTTTTACAACCTTAAATTTCGAACCAATTGAAAAAATAATGATTTTAGGGCTTATACATTGGAATTTGAATATAACAAGAGTTCTCATGAAAAAATATGCAAGGATTAAATTGTTGACGAGAAATACCATAGGAAATGCTATAGCATTTCCTATAGCATTTCTTTATTTTACATTTTTTACAACCTTAAATTTTGAACCAATTGAAAAAATAATGATTTTAGGGCTCATACATTGGAATTTTAATATTACAAGCGTTCTCATGCAAACTATACAAGGATTAAATTGTTGACGAGAAATGCCATAAGAAATGCTATAGCATTTCCTATAATATTTCTTTATTTTACATTGTTTACGACCTAAAAGTCGAACCAATTGAAAAAATAATGATTTTAGGGCTTATACATTGGAATTTGAATATAACAAGAGTTCTCATGCAAAAATATGCAAGGATTAAATTGGTAACGAGAAATGCCATAGGAAATGCTATAGCATTTCCTATAGCATTTCTTTATTTTACATTTTTTACAACCTTAAATTTTGAACCAATTGAAAAAATAATGATTTTAGGGCTCATACATTGGAATTTTAATATTACAAGCGTTCTCATGCAAACTATACAAGGATTAAATTGTTGACGAGAAATGCCATAGGAAATGCTATAGCATTTCCTATAATATTTCTTTATTTTACATTGTTTACGACCTAAAAGTCGAACCAATTGAAAAAATAATGATTTTAGGGCTTATACATTGGAATTTGAATATAACAAGAGTTCTCATGCAAAAATATGCAAGGATTAAATTGGTAACGAGAAATGCCATAGGAAATGCTATAGCATTTCCTATAGCATTTCTTTATTTTACATTTTTTACAACCTTAAATTTTGAACCAATTGAAAAAATAATGATTTTAGGGCTTATACATTGGAATTTGAATATAACAAGAGTTCTCATGAAAAAATATGCAAGGATTAAATTGTTGACGAGAAATGCCATAGGAAATGTTATAGCATTTCCTATAGAATTTCATTATTTTACATTTTTTACAACCTTAAATTTTGAACCAATTGAAAAAATAATGATTTTAGGGCTTATACATTGGAATTTGAATATTACAAGCGTTCTCATGCAAAAATATGCAAGGATTAAATTGTTGACGAGAAATGCCATAGGAAATGTTATAGCATTTCCTATAGAATTTCATTATTTTACATTTTTTACAACCTTAAATTTCGAACCAATTGAAAAAATAATGATTTTAGGGCTTATACATTGGAATTTGAATATAACAAGAGTTCTCATGAAAAAATATGCAAGGATTAAATTGTTGACTAGAAATGCCATAGGAAATGTTATAGCATTTCCTATAACATTTCTTTATTTTACAATTTTTACAATCTTAAATTTCGAACCAATTGAAAAAATAATGATTTTAGGGCTTATACATTGGAATTTAAATATAACAAGAGTTCTCATGCAAAAATATGCAAGGATTAAATTGTTGACGAGAAATGCCATAGGAAATGCTATAGCATTTCCTATAGCATTTCTTTATTTTACATTTTTTACAACCTTAAATTTCGAACCAATTGAAAAATTAATGATTTTAGGGCTTATACATTGGAATTTGAATATAACAAGCGTTCTCATGAAAAAATATGCAAGGATTAAATTGTTGACGAGAAATGCCATAGGAAATATTATAGCATTTCCTATAGAATTTCATTATTTTACATTTTTTACAACCTTAAATTTCGAACCAATTGAAAAAATAATGATTTTAGGGCTTATACATTGGAATTTGAATATAACAATAGTTCTCATGAAAAAATATGCAAGGATTAAATTGTTGACGAGAAATGCCATAGGAAATGTTATAGCATTTCCTATAGAATTTCATTATTTTACATTTTTTACAACCTTAAATTTCGAACCAATTGAAAAAATAATGATTTTAGGGCTTATACATTGAAATTTGAATATAACAAGAGTTCTCATGAAAAAATACGCAAGGATTAAATGGTTGACGAAAAATGCCATAGGAAATGCTATAGCATTTCCTATACCATTTCTTTATTTTACATTTTTTACAACCTTAAATTTCGAACCAATTTAAAAAATAATGATTTTAGGGCTTTTAAATTGGAATTTGAATATTACAAGCGTTCTCATGCAAAAATATGCAAGGATTAAATTGTTGACGAGAAATGCCATAGGAAATGCTAGCATTTCCTATAGAATTTCTTTATTTTACATTTTTTACAACCTTAAATTTCGAACCAATTGAAAAAATAATGATTTTAGGGCTTATACATTGGAATTTGAATATAACAAGAGTTCTCATGAAAAAATATGCAAGGATTAAATTGTTGACGAGAAATGCCATAGGAAATGTTATAGCATTTCCTATAGAATTTCATTATTTTACATTTTTTACAACCTTAAATTTCGAACCAATTGAAAAAATAATGATTTTAGGGCTTATACATTGGAATTTGAATATAACAAGAGTTCTCATGAAAAAATATGCAAGGATTAAATTGTTGACGAGAAATGCCATAGGAAATGTTATAGCATTTCCTATAGAATTTAATTATTTTACATTTTTTACAACCTTAAATTTCGAACCAATTGAAAAAATAATGATTTTAGGGCTTATACATTGGAATTTGAATATTACAAGCGTTATCATGCAAAAATATGCAAGGATTAAATTGTTGACGAGAAATGCTATAGGAAATGTTATAGCATTTCCTATAGAATTTCATTATTTTACATTTTTTACAACCTTAAATTTCGAACCAATTGAAAAAATAATGATTTTAGGGCTTATACATTGGAATTTGAATATAACAAGAGTTCTCATGAAAAAATATGCAAGGATTAAATTGTTGACGAGAAATGCCATAGGAAATGTTATAGCATTTTCTATAGAATTTCATTATTTTACAATTTTTACAACCTTAAATTTCGAACCAATTGAAAAAATAATGATTTTAGGGCTTATACATTGAAATTTGAATATAACAAGAGTTCTCATGCAAAAATATGCAAGGATTAAATTGTTGACGAGAAATGCCATAGGAAATGCTATAGCATTTCCTATAGCATTTCTTTATTTTACATTTTTTACAACCTTAAATTTTGAACCAATTGAAAAAATAATGATTTTAGGGCTTATACATTAGAATTTGAATATTACAAGCGTTCTCATGCAAAAATATGCAAGGATTAAATTGTTGACGAGAAATGCCATAGGAAATGCTAGCATTTCCTATAGAATTTCTTTATTTTACATTTTTTACAACCTTAAATTTTGAACCAATTGAAAAAATAATGATTTTAGGGCTTATACATTGGAATTTGAATATAACAAGAGTTCTCATGAAAAAATACGCAAGGATTAAATGGTTGACGAGAAATGCCATAGGAAATGCTATAGCATTTCCTATAGCATTTCTTTATTTTACATTTTTTACAACCTTAAATTTCGAACCAATTGAAAAAATAATGATTTTAGGGCTTATACATTGGAATTTGAATATTACAAGCGTTCTCATGCAAAAATATGCAAGGATTAAATTGTTGACGAGAAATGCCATAGGAAATGCTAGCATTTCCTATAGAATTTCTTTATTTTACATTTTTTACAACCTTAAATTTCGAACCAATTGAAAAAATAATGATTTTAGGGCTTATACATTGGAATTTGAATATAACAAGAGTTCTCATGAAAAAATATGCAAGGATTAAATTGTTGACGAGAAATGCCATAGGAAATGTTATAGCATTTTCTATAGAATTTCATTATTTTACATTTTTTACAACCTTAAATTTCGAACCAATTGAAAAAATAATGATTTTAGGGCTTATACATTGAAATTTGAATATAACAAGAGTTCTCATGAAAAAATACGCAGGGATTAAATGGTTGACGAGAAATGCCATAGGAAATGCTATAGCATTTCCTATAGCATTTCTTTATTTTACATTTTTTACAACCTTAAATTTCGAACCAATTGAAAAAATAATGATTTTAGGGCTTATACATTGGAATTTGAATATTACAAGCGTTCTCATGCAAAAATATGCAAGGATTAAATTGTTGACGAGAAATGCCATAGGAAATGTTATAGCATTTCCTATAGAATTTCATTATTTTACATTTTTTACAACCTTAAATTTCGAACCAATTGAAAAAATAATGATTTTAGGGCTTATACATTGGAATTTGAATATAACAAGAGTTCTCATGAAAAAATATGCAAGGATTAAATTGTTGACTAGAAATGCCATAGGAAATGTTATAGCATTTCCTATAGAATTTCATTATTTTACATTTTTTACAACCTTAAATTTCGAACCAATTGAAAAAATAATGATTTTAGGGCTTATACATTTGAATTTAAATATAACAAGAGTTCTCATGCAAAAATATGCAAGGATTAAATTGTTGACGAGAAATGCCATAGGAAATGCTATAGCATTTCCTATAGCATTTCTTTATTTTACATTTTTTACAACCTTAAATTTCGAACCAATTGAAGAAATAATGATTTTAGGGCTTATACATTGGAATTTGAATATTACAAGCGTTCTCATGCAAAAATATGCAAGGATTAAATTGTTGACGAGAAATGCCATAGGAAATGCTAGCATTTCCTATAGAATTTCTTTATTTTACATTTTTTACAACCTTAAATTTTTAACCAATTGAAAAAATAATGATTTTAGGGCTTATACATTGGAATTTGAATATAACAAGAGTTCTCATGAAAAAATACGCAAGGATTAAATGGTTGACGAGAAATGCCATAGGAAATGCTATAGCATTTCCTATAGCATTTCTTTATTTTACATTTTTTACAACCTTAAATTTCGAACCAATTGAAAAAATAATGATTTTAGGGCTTATACATTGGAATTTGAATATTACAAGCGTTCTCATGCAAAAATATGCAAGGATTAAATTGTTGACGAGAAATGCCATAGGAAATGCTAGCATTTCCTATAGAATTTCTTTATTTTACATTTTTTACAACCTTAAATTTCGAACCAATTGAAAAAATAATGATTTTATTGCTTATACATTGGAATTTGAATATAACAAGAGTTCTCATGAAAAAATACGCAAGGATTAAATGGTTGACGAGAAATGCCATAGGAAATGCTATAGCATTTCCTATAGCATTTCTTTATTTTACATTTTTTACAACCTTAAATTTCGAACCAATTGAAAAAATAATGATTTTAGGGCTTATACATTGGAATTTGAATATAACAAGAGTTCTCATGAAAAAATATGCAAGGATTAAATTGTTGACGATAAATGCCATAGGAAATGTTATAGCATTTCCTATAGAATTTCATTATTTTACATTTTTTACAACCTTAAATTTTGAACCAATTGAAAAAATAATGATTTTAGGGCTTATACATTGAAATTTGAATATAACAAGAGTTCTCATGAAAAAATATGCAAGGATTAAATTGTTAACGAGAAATGCCATAGGAAATGCTATAGCATTTCCTATAGCATTTCTTTATTTTACAATTTTTACAACCTTAAATTTCGAACCAATTGAAAAAATAATGATTTTAGGGCTTATACATTGGAATTTGAATATAACAAGAGTGTTCATGCAAAAATATGCAAGGATTAAATTGTTGACGAGAAATACCATAGGAAATGCTATAGCATTTCCTATAGCATTTCTTTATTTTACATTTTTTACAACCTTAAATTTTGAACCAATTGAAAAAATAATGATTTTAGGGCTCATACATTGGAATTTTAATATTACAAGCGTTCTCATGCAAACTATACAAGGATTAAATTGTTGACGAGAAATGCCATAGGAAATGCTATAGCATTTCCTATAATATTTCTTTATTTTACATTGTTTACGACCTAAAAGTCGAACCAATTGAAAAAATAATGATTTTAGGGCTTATACATTGGAATTTGAATATAACAAGAGTTCTCATGCAAAAATATGCAAGGATTAAATTGGTAACGAGAAATGCCATAGGAAATGCTATAGCATTTCCTATAGCATTTCTTTATTTTACATTTTTTACAACCTTAAATTTCGAACCAATTGAAAAAATAATGATTTTAGGGCTTACACATTGGAATTTGAATATAACAAGAGTTCTCATGCAAAAATATGCAAGGATTAAATTGTTGACGAGAAATGCCATATGAAATGCTATAGCATTTCCTATAGCACTTCTTTATTTTACATTTTTTACAACCTTAAATTTCGAACCAATTGAAAAAATAATGGTTATAGGGCTTATACATTGGAATTTGAATATAACAAGAGTTCTCATGCAAAATTATGCAAGGATTAAATTGTTGACGAGAAATGCCATAGGAAATGCTAGCATTTCCTATAGCATTTCTTTATTTTACATTTTTTACTACCTTAAATTTCGAACCAATTGAAAAAATAATGATTTTAGGGCTTATACATTGGAATTTGAATATAACAAGAGTTCTCATGCAAAAATATGCAAGGATTAAATTGTTGACGAGAAATGCCATAGGAAATGCTATAGCATTTCCTATAGAATTTCATTATTTTACATTTTTTACAACCTTAAATTTCAAACCAATTGAAAAAATAATGATTTTAGGGCTTATACATTGAAATTTGAATATAACAAGAGTTCTCATGAAAAAATATGCAAGGATTAAATTGTTAACGATAAATGCCATAGGAAATGCTATAGCATTTCCTATAGCATTTCTTTATTTTACAATTTTTACAACCTTAAATTTCGAACCAATTGAAAAAATAATGATTTTAGGGCTTATACATTGGAATTTGAATATAACAAGAGTTCTCATGAAAAAATATGCAAGGATTAAATTGTTGACGAGAAATGCCATAGGAAATGTTATAGCATTTCCTATAGAATTTCATTATTTTACATTTTTTTACAACCTTAAATTTCGAACCAATTGAAAAAATAATGATTTTAGGGCTTATACATTGGAATTTGAATATAACAAGAGTTCTCATGAAAAAATATGCAAGGATTAAATTGTTGACTAGAAATGCCATAGGAAATGTTATAGCATTTCCTATAGAATTTCATTATTTTACATCTTTTACAACCTTAAATTTCGAACCAATTGAAAAAATAATGATTTTAGGGCTTATACATTGGAATTTAAATATAACAAGAGTTCTCATGCAAAAATATGCAAGGATTAAATTGTTGACGAGAAATGCCATAGGAAATGCTATAGCATTTCCTATAGCATTTCTTTATTTTACATTTTTTACAACCTTAAATTTCGAACCAATTAAAAAAATAATGATTATAGGGCTTATACATTGGAATTTGAATATAACAAGAGTTCTCATGCAAAATTATGCAAGGATTAAATTGTTGACGAGAAATGCCATAGGAAATGTTATAGCATTTCCTATAGAATTTCATTATTTTACATTTTTTACAACCTTAAATTTCGAACCAATTGAAAAAATAATGATTTTAGGGCTTATACATTGGAATTTGAATATAACAAGAGTTCTCATGAAAAAATATGCAAGGATTAAATTGTTGACTAGAAATGCCATAGGAAATGTTATAGCATTTCCTATAGAATTTCATTATTTTATATCTTTTACAACCTTAAATTTCGAACCAATTGAAAAAATAATGATTTTAGGGCTTATACATTGGAATTTAAATATAACAAGAGTTCTCATGCAAAAATATGCAAGGATTAAATTGTTGACGAGAAATGCCATAGGAAATGCTATAGCATTTCCTATAGCATTTCTTTATTTTACATTTTTTACAACCTTAAATTTCGAACCAATTAAAAAAATAATGATTATAGGGCTTATACATTGGAATTTGAATATAACAAGAGTTCTCATGCAAAATTATGCAAGGATTAAATTGTTGACGAGAAATGCCATAGGAAATGCTATAGCATTTCCTATAGCATTTCTTTATTTTACATTTTTTACTACCTTAAATTTCGAACCAATTGAAAAAATAATGATTTTAGGGCTTATACATTGGAATTTGAATATAACAAGAGTTCTCATACAAAAATATGCAAGGATTAAATTGTTGACGAGAAATGCCATAGGAAATGCTATAGCATTTCCTATAGCATTTCTTTATTTTACATTTTTTACAACCTTAAATTTTGAACCAATTGAAAAAATAATGATTTTAGGGCTCATACATTGGAATTTGAATATAACAAGCGTTCTCATGCAAACTATGCAAGGATTAAATTGCATTTCCTATAGTATTTCTTTATTTTACATTGTTTACGACCTAAAAGTCGAACCAATTGAAAAAATAATGATTTTAGGGCTTATACATTGGAATTTTAATATAACAAGAGTTCTCATGCAAAAATATGCAAGGATTAAATTGTTGACGAGAAATGCCATAGGAAATGCTATAGCATTTTCTATAGCATTTCTTTATTTTACAATTTTTACAACCTTAAATTTCGAACCAATTGAAAAAATAATAATTTTAGGGCTTATACATTGGAATTTGAATATAACAAGAGTTCTCATGCAAAAATATGCAAGGATTAAATTGTTGACGAGAAATGCCATATGAAATGCTATAGCATTTCTTATAGAATTTCTTTATTTTACAATTTTTACAACCTTAAATTTTGAACCAATTGAAAAAATAATGATTTTAGGGCTCATACATTGGAATTTGAATATAACAAGAGTTCTCATGCAAAAATATGCAAGGATTAAATTGTTGACGAGAAATGCCATAGGAAATGCTATAGCATTTTCTATAGCATTTCTTTATTTTACAATTTTTACAACCTTAAATTTCGAACCAATTGAAAAAATAATGATTTTAGGGCTCATACATTGGAATTTGAATATAACAAGAGTTCTCATGCAAAAATATGCAAGGATTAAATTGTTGACGAGAAATGCCATAGGAAATGCTATAGCATTTCCTATAGAATTTCATTATTTTACATTTTTTACAACCTTAAATTTCGAACCAATTGAAAAAATAATGATTTTAGGGCTTATACATTGAAATTTGAATATAACAAGAGTTCTCATGAAAAAATATGCAAGGATTAAATTGTTAACGAGAAATGCCATAGGAAATGCTATAGCATTTCCTATAGCATTTCTTTATTTTACAATTTTTACAACCTTAAATTTCGAACCAATTGAAAAAATAATGATTTTAGGGCTTATACATTGGAATTTAAATATAACAAGAGTTCTCATGCAAAAATATGCAAGGATTAAATTGTTGACGAGAAATGCCATAGGAAATGCTATAGCATTTCCTATAGCATTTCTTTATTTCACATTTTTTACAACCTTAAATTTCGAACCAATTGAAAAAATAATGATTTTAGGGCTTATACATTGGAATTTGAATATTACAAGCGTTCTCATGCAAATATATGCAAGGATTAAATTGTTGACGAGAAATGCCATATGAAATGCTAGCATTTCCTATAGCATTTCTTTATTTTACATTTTTTACAACCTTAAATTTCGAACCAATTGAAATAATAATGATTTTATGGCTTATACATTGGAATTTGAATATAACAAGAGTTCTCATGAAAAAATACGCAAGGATTAAATGGTTGACGAGAAATGCCATTGGAAATGCTATAGCATTTCCTATAGCATTTCTTTATTTTATATTTTTTACAACCTTAAATTTCGAACCAATTGAAAAAATAATGATTTTAGGGCTTATACATTGGAATTTGAATATTACAAGCGTTCTTATGCAAAAATATGCAAGGATTAAATTGTTGACGAGAAATGCCATAGGAAATGCTAGCATTTCCTATAGAATTTCTTTATTTTACATTTCTTACAACCTTAAAATTCGAACCAATTGAAAAAATAATGATTTTATGGCTTATACATTGGAATTTGAATATAACAAGAGTTCTCATGAAAAAATACGCAAGGATTAAATGGTTGACGAGAAATGCCATAGGAAATGCTATAGCATTTCCTATAGCATTTCTTTATTTTACATTTTTTACAACCTTAAATTTTGAACCAATTGAAAAAATAATGATTTTAGGGCTTATACATTGGAATTTGAATATAACCAGAGTTCTCGTGAAAAAATATGCAGGGATTAAATTGTTGACGAGAAATGCCATAGGAAATGTTATAGCATTTCCTATAGAATTTCATTATTTTACATTTTTTACAACCTTAAATTTCGAACCAATTGAAAAAATAATGATTTTAGGGCTTATACATTGAAATTTGAATATAACAAGAGTTCTCATGAAAAAATATGCAAGGATTAAATTGTTAACGAGAAATGCCATAGGAAATGCTATAGCATTTCCTATAGCATTTCTTTATTTTACAATTTTTACAACCTTAAATTTCGAACCAATTGAAAAAATAATGATTTTAGGGCTTATACATTGGAATTTAAATATAACAAGAGTTCTCATGCAAAAATATGCAAGGATTAAATTGTTGACGAGAAATGCCATAGGAAATGCTATAGCATTTCCTATAGCATTTCTTTATTTTACATTTTTTACAACCTTAAATTTCGAACCAATTGAAAAAATAATGATTTTAGGGCTTATACATTGGAATTTGAATATTACAAGCGTTCTCATGCAAATATATGCAAGGATTAAATTGTTGACGAGAAATGCCATATGAAATGCTAGCATTTCCTATAGCATTTCTTTATTTTACATTTTTTACAACCTTAAATTTCGAACCAATTGAAATAATAATGATTTTATGGCTTATACATTGGAATTTGAATATAACAATAGTTCTCATGAAAAAATACGCAAGGATTAAATGGTTGACGAGAAATGCCATAGGAGATGCTTTAGCATTTCCTATAGCATTTCTTTATTTTATATTTTTTACAACCTTAAATTTCGAACCAATTGAAAAAATAATGATTTTAGGGCTTATACATTGGAATTTGAATATTACAAGCGTTCTCATGCAAAAATATGCAAGGATTAAATTGTTGACGAGAAATGCCATAGGAAATGCTAGCATTTCCTATAGAATTTCTTTATTTTACATTTTTTACAACCTTAAATTTCGAACCAATTGAAAAAATAATGATTTTATGGCTTATACATTGGAATTTGAAAATAACAAGAGTTCTCATGAAAAAATACGCAAGGATTAAATGGTTGACGAGAAATGCCATAGGAAATGCTATAGCATTTCCTATAGCATTTCTTTATTTTACATTTTTTACAACCTTAAATTTTGAACCAATTGAAAAAATAATGATTTTAGGGCTTATACATTGGAATTTGAATATAACCAGAGTTCTCGTGAAAAAATATGCAGGGATTAAATTGTTGACGAGAAATGCCATAGGAAATGTTATAGCATTTCCTATAGAATTTCATTATTTTACATTTTTTACAACCTTAAATTTCGAACCAATTGAAAAAATAATGATTTTAGGGCTTATACATTGAAATTTGAATATAACAAGAGTTCTCATGAAAAAATATGCAAGGATTAAATTGTTAACGAGAAATGCCATAGGAAATGCTATAGCATTTCCTATAGCATTTCTTTATTTTACAATTTTTACAACCTTAAATTTCGAACCAATTGAAAAAATAATGATTTTAGGGCTTATACATTGGAATTTAAATATAACAAGAGTTCTCATGCAAAAATATGCAAGGATTAAATTGTTGACGAGAAATGCCATAGGAAATGCTATAGCATTTCCTATAGCATTTCTTTATTTTACATTTTTTACAACCTTAAATTTCGAACCAATTGAAAAAATAATGATTTTAGGGCTTATACATTGGAATTTGAATATTACAAGCGTTCTCATGCAAATATATGCAAGGATTAAATTGTTGACGAGAAATGCCATATGAAATGCTAGCATTTCCTATAGCATTTCTTTATTTTACATTTTTTACAACCTTAAATTTTGAACCAATTGAAATAATAATGATTTTATGGCTTATACATTGGAATTTTAATATAACAAGAGTTCTCATGAAAAAATACGTAAGGATTAAATGGTTGACGAGAAATGCCATAGGAAATGCTATAGCATTTCCTATAGCATTTCTTTATTTTATATTTTTTACAACCTTAAATTTCGAACCAATTGAAAAAATAATGATTTTAGGGCTTATACATTGGAATTTGAATATTACAAGCGTTCTCATGCAAAAATATGCAAGGATTAAATTGTTGACGAGAAATGCCATAGGAAATGCTAGCATTTCCTATAGAATTTCTTTATTTTACATTTCTTACAACCTTAAAATTCGAACCAATTGAAAAAATAATGATTTTATGGCTTATACATTGGAATTTGAATATAACAAGAGTTCTCATGAAAAAATACGCAAGGATTAAATGGTTGACGAGAAATGCCATAGGAAATGCTATAGCATTTCCTATAGCATTTCTTTATTTTACATTTTTTACAACCTTAAATTTTGAACCAATTGAAAAAATAATGATTTTAGGGCTTATACATTGGAATTTGAATATAACCAGAGTTCTCATGAAAAAATATGCAAGGATTAAATTGTTAACGAGAAATGCCATAGGAAATGCTATTTCCTATAGCATTTCTTTATTTTACAATTTTTACAACCTTAAATTTCGAACCAATTGAAAAAATAATGATTTTAGGGCTTATACATGCCATAGGAAGCATTTCCTATAGCATTTCTTTATTTTACATTTTTTACAACCTTAAATTTCGAACCAATTGAAAAAATAATGATTTTAGGGCTTATACATTGGAATTTGAATATTACAAGCGTTCTCATGCAAAAATATGCAAGGATTAAATTGTTGACGAGAAATGCCATAGGAAATGCTAGCATTTCCTATAGAATTTCTTTATTTTACATTTTTTACAACCTTAAATTTTGAACCAATTGAAAAAATAATGATTTTAGGGCTTATACATTGAAATTTGAATATAACAAGAGTTCTCATGAAAAAATATGCAAGGATTAAATTGTTAACGAGAAATGCCATAGGAAATGCTATAGCATTTCCTATAGCATTTCTTTATTTTACAATTTTTACAACCTTAAATTTCGAACCAATTGAAAAAATAATGATTTTAGGGCTTATACATTGGAATTTAAATATAACAAGAGTTCTCATGCAAAAATATGCAAGGATTAAATTGTTGACGAGAAATGCCATAGGAAATGCTATAGCATTTCCTATAGCATTTCTTTATTTTACATTTTTTACAACCTTAAATTTCGAACCAATTGAAAAAATAATGATTTTAGGGCTTATACATTGGAATTTGAATATTACAAGCGTTCTCATGCAAATATATGCAAGGATTAAATTGTTGACGAGAAATGCCATATGAAATGCTAGCATTTCCTATAGCATTTCTTTATTTTACATTTTTTACAACCTTAAATTTTGAACCAATTGAAATAATAATGATTTTATGGCTTATACATTGGAATTTGAATATAACAAGAGTTCTCATGAAAAAATACGTAAGGATTAAATGGTTGACGAGAAATGCCATAGGAAATGCTATAGCATTTCCTATAGCATTTCTTTATTTTATATTTTTTACAACCTTAAATTTCGAACCAATTGAAAAAATAATGATTTTAGGGCTTATACATTGGAATTTGAATATTACAAGCGTTCTCATGCAAAAATATGCAAGGATTAAATTGTTGACGAGAAATGCCATAGGAAATGCTAGCATTTCCTATAGAATTTCTTTATTTTACATTTCTTACAACCTTAAAATTCGAACCAATTGAAAAAATAATGATTTTATGGCTTATACATTGGAATTTGAATATAACAAGAGTTCTCATGAAAAAATACGCAAGGATTAAATGGTTGACGAGAAATGCCATAGGAAATGCTATAGCATTTCCTATAGCATTTCTTTATTTTACATTTTTTACAACCTTAAATTTTGAACCAATTGAAAAAATAATGATTTTAGGGCTTATACATTGGAATTTGAATATAACCAGAGTTCTCATGAAAAAATATGCAAGGATTAAATTGTTAACGAGAAATGCCATAGGAAATGCTATTTCCTATAGCATTTCTTTATTTTACAATTTTTACAACCTTAAATTTCGAACCAATTGAAAAAATAATGATTTTAGGGCTTATACATGCCATAGGAAGCATTTCCTATAGCATTTCTTTATTTTACATTTTTTACAACCTTAAATTTCGAACCAATTGAAAAAATAATGATTTTAGGGCTTATACATTGGAATTTGAATATTACAAGCGTTCTCATGCAAAAATATGCAAGGATTAAATTGTTGACGAGAAATGCCATAGGAAATGCTAGCATTTCCTATAGAATTTCTTTATTTTACATTTTTTACAACCTTAAATTTTGAACCAATTGAAAAAATAATGATTTTAGGGCTTATACATTGGAATTTGAATATAACAAGAGTTCTAATGAAAAAATACACAAGGATTAAATGGTTGACGAGAAATGCCATAGGAAATGCTATAGCATTTCCTATAGCATTTCTTTATTTTACAATTTTTACAACCTTAAATTTCGAACCAATTGAAAAAATAATGATTTTAGGGCTTATACATTGGAATTTTAATATAACAAGAGTTCTCATGCAAAAATATGCAAGGATTAAATTGTTGACGAGAAATACCATAGGAAATGCTATAGCATTTCCTATAGCATTTCTTTATTTTACATTTTTTACAACCTTAAATTTTGAACCAATTGAAAAAATAATGATTTTAGGGCTCATACATTGGAATTTTAATATTACAAGCGTTCTCATGCAAACTATACAAGGATTAAATTGTTGACGAGAAATGCCATAGGAAATGCTATAGCATTTCCTATAATATTTCTTTATTTTACATTGTTTACGACCTAAAAGTCGAACCAATTGAAAAAATAATGATTTTAGGGCTTATACATTGGAATTTGAATATAACAAGAGTTCTCATGCAAAAATATGCAAGGATTAAATTGTTAACGAGAAATGCCATAGGAAATGCTATAGCATTTCCTATAGCATTTCTTTATTTTACATTTTTTACAACCTTAAATTTCAAACCAATTGAAAAAATAATGATTTTAGGGCTTATACATTGGAATTTAAATATAACAGGAGTTCTCATGCAAAAATATGCAATGATTAAATTGTTGACGAGAAATGCCATAGGAAATGCTATAGCATTTCCTATAGCATTTCTTTATTTTACATTTTTTACAACCTTAAATTTCGAACCAATTGAAAAAATAATGATTTTAGGGCTTATACATTGGAATTTGAATATAACAAGAGTTCTCATGCAAAAATATGCAAGGATTAAATTGCTGACGAGAAATGCCATAGGAAAAAATGCTATAGCATTTCCTATAGCATTTCTTTATTTTACATTTTTTACAACCTTAAATTTTGAACCAATTGAAAAAATAATGATTTTAGGGCTCATACATTGGAATTTGAATATAACAAGCGTTCTCATGCAAACTATGCAAGGATTAAATTGCATTTCCTATAGTATTTCTTTATTTTACATTGTTTACGACCTAAAAGTCGAACCAATTGAAAAAATAATGATTTTAGGGCTTATACATTGGAATTTGAATATAACAAGAGTTCTCATGCAAAAATATGCAAGGATTAAATTGTTAACGAGAAATGCCATAGGAAATGCTATAGTATTTCCTATACCATTTCTTTATTTTACATTTTTTACGACCTAAAAGTCGAACCAATTGAAAAAATAATGATTTTAGGGCTTATACATTGGAATTTGAATATAACAAGAGTTCTCATGCAAAAATATGCAAGGATTAAATTGTTAACAAGAAATGCCATAGGAAATGCTATAGCATTTCTTATAGCATTTCTTTATTTTACATTTTTTACAACTTTAAATTTCGAACCAATTGAAAAAATAATGATTTTATGGCTTATACATTGGAATTTGAATATAACAGGAGTTCTCATGCAAAAATATGCAAGGATTAAATTGTTGACGAGAAATGCCATAGGAAATGCTATAGCATTTCCTATAGCATTTCTTTATTTTACATTTTTTACAACCTTAAATTTCGAACCAATTGAAAAAATAATGATTATAGGGCTTATACATTGGAATTTGAATATAACAAGAGTTCTCATGCAAAATTATGCAAGGATTAAATTGTTGACGAGAAATGCCATAGGAAATGCTATAGCATTTCTTTATTTTACATTTTTTACTACCTTAAATTTCGAACCAATTGAAAAAATAATGATTTTAGGGCTTATACATTCAAATTTGAATATAACAAGAGTTCTCATGCAAAAATATGCGAGGAATAAATTGTTGACGAGAAATGCCATAGGAAATGCTATAAAATTTCTTTATTTTACATTTTTTACAACCTTAAATTTCGAACCAATTGAAAAAATAATGATTTTAGGGCTTATACATTGGAATTTGAATATAACGAGAGTTCTCATGCAAAAATCTGCAAGGATTAAATTGTTGACGAGAAATGCCATAGGAATTGCTATAGCATTTCTTATAGCATTTCTTTATTTAACATTTTTTACAAACTCAAATTTCGAACCAATTGAAAAAATAATGATTTTAGGGCTTATACGTTGGGATTTGAATATAACAAGAGTTCTCATGCAAAAATATGCCAGGATTAAATTGTTGACGAGAAATGCCATAGGAAATGCTATAGCATTTCCTATTGCATTTCTTTATTTTACATTTTTTACAACCTTAAATTTCGAACCAATTGAAAAAATAATGATTTTAGGGCTTATACATTGGAA
Source organism: Parietaria judaica (assembly GCA_954871525.1). Taxonomy (NCBI): domain Eukaryota; kingdom Viridiplantae; phylum Streptophyta; class Magnoliopsida; order Rosales; family Urticaceae; genus Parietaria; species Parietaria judaica. The sequence continues at coordinate 29,978,688 of OX940871.1, read as the reverse complement.
TTTGAATATAACAAGAGTTCTCATGCAAAAATATGCAAGGATTAAATGGTTGACGAGAAATGCCATAGTAATGCTATAGAATTTCCTATAGAATTTCTTTATTTTACATTTTTTACAACCATAAATTTCGAACCAATTGAAAAATAATGATTTTAGGGCTTATTTATTGGAATTTGAATATAACAAGAGTTCTCATGCAAAAATATGCAAGGATTAAATTGTTGACGAGATATGCCATAGGAAATGCTATAGCATTTCTTATAGCATTTCTTTTTTTGACATTTTTTACAACCTTAAATTTCGAACAAATTGAAAAAATAATGATTTCAGAGCTTATACATTGGAATTTGAATATAACAAGAGTTCTCATGCAAAAATATGCAAGGATTAAATTGTTGACGAGAAATGCCATAGGAAATGCTATAGCATTTCCTATGGATTAGCATTTCCTATAGCATTTCTTTATTTGACATTGTTTACGACCTAAAATTCGAACCAATTGAAAAAATAATGATTTTAGGGCTTATACATTGGAATTTGAATATAACAAGAGTTCTCATGAAAAAATACGCAAGGATTAAATGGTTGACGAGAAATGCCATGCTATAGCATTTCCTATGGCATTTCTTTATTTTACATTTTTTACAACCTTAAATTTCGAACCAATTGAAAAAATAATGATTTTAGGGCTTATACATTGGAACTTTGATATTACAAGCATTCTCATGCAAAACTACGCAAGGATTAAATTGTTGACGAGAAATGCCATAGGAAATGCTATAGCATTTTCTATAGCATTTCTTTATTTTACATTGTTTACGACCTAAAATTCAAACCAAATGAAAAAATAATGATTTTAGGGCTTATACATTGGAATTTTTAATTTCAAGAGTTCTCATGCAAAAATATGCAAGGATTGAATTGTTGACGAGAAATGCCATAGGAAATGCTATAGCATTTCCTATAGCATTTCTTTATTTGACATTGTTTACGACCTAAAATTCGAACAATTTGAAAAAATAATGATTTTAGGGCTTATACATTGGAATTTGAATATAACAACAGTTCTCATGCAAAAATATGCAAGGATTAAATTGTTGACGAGAAATGCCATAGGAAATGCTATAGCATTTCCTATAGCATTTCTTTATTTTACATTTTTTACAACCTTAAATTTTGAACAAATTAAAAAATAATGATTTTAGGGCTTATACATTGGAATTTGAATATAACAAGAGTTCTCATGCAAAACTATGCAAGGATTAAATTGTTGACGAGAAACGCCATAGAAAATGTTATAGCATTTCCCTATTTTACATTTTTTACAACCTTAAATTTTGAACCAATTGAAAAAATAATTATTTTAGGGTTTATACATTGGAATTTGAATATTACAAGCGTTCTCATGCAAAAATATGCAAGGATTAAATTGATGACGAGAAATGCCGTAGGAAATGCTATAGCATTTCCTATGGCATTTCTTTATTTTACATTTTTTACAACCTTAAATTTTGAACCAATTGAAAAAATAATGATTTTAGGGCTTATACATTGGAATTTTGATATTACAAGCATTCTCATGCAAAACTATGAAAGGATTAAATTGTTGACGAGAAATTCCATAGGAAATGCTATAGCATTTCCTATAGCATTTCTTTATTTTATATTTTTTACAACCTTAAATTTCGAACTAATTGAAAAATTAATGATTTTAGGGCTTATACATTGGAATTTGAATATTACAAGCGTTCTCATGCAAAAATATGCAATGATTAAATTGTTGACGAGGGCATTTCTTTATTTTACATTGTTTACGACCTAAAATTCGAACCAATTGAAAAAATAATTATTTTAGGGCTTATACATTGGAATTTTAATATTACAAGATTTCTCATGCAAAAATATGCAAGGATTAAATTGTTGACGAGAAATGCCATAGGAAATGCTATAGCATTTCTTTATTTTACATTGTTTAGGACCTAAAATTCGAACCAATTGAAAAAATAATGATTTTAGGGCTTATACATTGGAATTTGAATATAACAAGAGTTCTCATGCAAAACCATGCAAGGATTAAATTGTTGACGAGAAACGCCATAGAAAATGCTATAGCATTTCCCTATTTTACATTTTTTACAACCTTAAATTTCGAACCAATTGAAAAAATAATTATTTTAGGGTTTATACATTGGAATTTGAATATTACAAGCGTTCTCATGCAAAAAAATATGCAAGGATTAAATTGATGACGAGAAATGCCATAGGAAATGCTATAGCATTTCTTTATTTTACATTTTTTACAACCTTAAATTTCGAACCAATTGAAAAAATAATGATTTTAGGGCTTATACATTGGAATTTTTATATTACAAGCATTCTCATGCAAAAGTATGCAAGGATTAAATTGTTGACGAGAAATGCCATTAGAAATGCTATAGCATTTCCTATGGCATTTCTTTATTTTACATTGTTTACGACCTAAAATTCGAACCAATTTAAAAAATAGGGACTTTAGGGCTTATACATTGGAATTTTAATATAACAAGAGTTCTCATGCAAAAATATGCAAGGATTAAATTGTTGACGAGAAATGCCATATGAAATGCTATAGCATTTTCTATAGCATTTCTTTATTTTACATTGTTTACGACCTAAAATTCAAACCAATTTAAAAAATAGGGACTTTAGGGCTTATACATTGGAATTTTAATATAACAAGAGTTCTCATGCAAAAATATGCAAGGATTAAATTGTTGACGAGAAATGCCATAAGAAGTCCTATAGCATTTCTTTTTTTTACATTTTTTACATGCATAAATTTCGAACCAATTGAAAAAATAATGATTTTAGGGCTTATACATTGGAATTTGAATATTACAAGCGTTCTCATGCAAAAATATGCAAGGATTAAATTGTTGACGAGAAATGCCATAAGAAGTCCTATAGCATTTCTTTTTTTTTACATTTTTTACATGCATAAATTTCGAACCAATTGAAAAAATAATGATTTTAGGGCTTATACATTGGAATTTTAATATTAGAAGTGTTCTCATGCAAAACTATGCAAGGATTAAATTGTTGACGAGAAATGCCATAGGAAATGCTATAGCATTTCCTATAGCATTTCTTTATTTTACATTGTTTACGACCTAAAATTCGAACCAATTGAATAAATAATGATTTTAGGGCTAATACATTGGAATTTGAATATAACAAGAGTTCTCATGCAAAAATATGCAAGGATTAAATTGTTGACGAGAAATGCCATAGGAAATGCTATAGCATTTCTTATAGCATTTCTTTATTTGACATTTTTTACAACCTTAAATTTCGAACCAATTGAAAAAATAATGATTTTAGGGCTTATACATTGGAATTTGAATATAACAAGAGTTCTCATGCAAAAATATGCAAGGATTAAATTGTTGACGAGAAATGCCATTGGAAATGCTATAGCATTTCCTATGGCATTTCTTTATTTTACATTGTTTACGACCTAAAATTCGAACCAATTTAAAAAATAGGGACTTTAGGGCTTATACATTGGAATTTTAATATAACAAGAGTTCTCATGCAAAAATATGCAAGGATTAAATTGTTGACGAGAAATGCCATAGGAAATGCGATAGCATTTTCTATAGCATTTCTTTATTTTACATTGTTTACGACCTAAAATTCAAACTAATTGAAAAAATAATGATTTTAGGGCTTATACATTGGAATTTTTAATTACAAGAGTTCTCATGCAAAAATATGCAAGGATTGAATTGTTGACGATAGGAAATGCTATAGCATTTCCTATAGCATTTCTTTATTTGACATTGTTTACGACCTAAACTTCGAACCAATTGAAAAAATAATGATTTTAGGGGTTATACATTGGAATTTGAATATAACAAGAGTTCTCATGCAAAACTATGCAAGGATTAAATTGTTGACGAGAAACGCCATAGAAAATGCTATAGCATTTCCTATAGCATTTCTTTATTTTACATTTTTTACAACCTTAAATTTCGAACCAATTGAAAAAATAATGATTTTAGGGCTTATACATTGGAATTTGAATATTACAAGCGTTCTCATGCAAAAATATGCAAGGATTAAATTGTTGACGAGAAATGCCATAAGAAGTCCTATAGCATTTCATTTTTTTACAATTTTTACATGCATAAATTTCGAACCAATTGAAAAAATAATGATTTTAGGGGTTATACATTGGAATTTGAATATAACAAGAGTTCTCATGCAAAAATATGCAAGGATTAAATTGTTGACGAGAAATGCCATAGGAAATGCTATAGCATTTCCTATAGCATTTCTTTATTTTACATTTTTTACAACCTTAAATTTTGAACCAATTGAAAAAATAATGATTTTAGGGCTCATACATTGGAATTTTAATATTACAAGCGTTCTCATGCAAAACTATGCAAGGATTAAATTGTTGACGAGAAATGCCATAGGAAATGCTATAGCATTTCCTATAGTATTTCTTTATTTTACATTGTTTACGACCTAAAATTCGAACCAATTGAAAAAATAATGATTTTAGGGCTTATACATTGGAATTTGAATATAACAAGAGTTCTCATGCAATAATATGCAAGGATTAAATTGTTGACGAGAAATGCCATAGGAAATGCTATAGAATTTCTTATAGAATTTCTTTATTTGACATTTTATACAACCTTAAACTTCGAACCAATTGAAAAAATAATGATTTTAGGGCTTATACATTGGAATTTGAATATAACAAGAGTTCTCATGCAAAAATATGCAAGGATTAAATTGTTGACGAGAAATGCCATAGGAAATGCTAGCATTTCCTATAGCATTTCTTTATTTTACATTTTTTACAACCTTAAATTTCGAACCAATTGAAAAAATAATGATTATAGGGCTTATACATTGGAATTTGAATATAACAAGAGTTCTCATGCAAAATGATGCAAGGATTAAATTGTTGACTAGAAATGCCATAGGAAATGCTATAGCACTTCGTATAGAATTTCTTTATTTTACATTTTTTACTACCTTAAATTTTGAACCAATTGAAAAAATAATGATTTTAGGGCTTATACATTGGAATTTTAATATAACAAGAGTTCTCATGCAAAAATATGCAAGGATTAAATGGTTGACGAGAAATTCCATAGGAAATGCTATAGCATTTATTTATTTTACATTTTTTACAACCTTAACTTTCAAACCAATTGTAAAAATAATGATTTTAGGGCTTATACATTGGAATTTTAATATTACCAGCGTTCTAATGCAAAAATATGCAAGGATTAAACTGTTGACGTGAAATGCCATAGGAAATGCTATAGCATTTCTTTATTTTACATTTTTTACAACCTTAAATTTTGAACCAATTGTAAAAATAATGATTTTAGGGCTCATACATTGGAATTTTAATATTACAAGCGTTCTCATGCAAACTATGCAAGGATTAAATTGTTGACGAGAAATGCCATAGGAAATGCTATAGCATTTCCTATATTATTTCTTTATTTTACATTGTTTACGACCTACAAGTCGAACCAATTGAAAAAATAATGATTTTAGGGCTTATACATTGGAATTTTAATATAACACGAGTTCTCATGCAAAAATATGCAAGGATTAAATTGTTAACGAGAAATGCCATAGGAAATGCTATAGCATTTCCTATAGCATTTCTTTGTTTTACATTTTTTACAACCTTAAATTTCGAACCAATTGAAAAAATAATGATTTTAGGGCTTATACATTGGAATTTGAATATAACAAGAGTTCTCATGCAAAAATATGCAAGGATTAAATGGTTGACGAGAAATGCCACAGGAAATGCTATAGAATTTCCAATAGAATTTCTTTATTTTACATTTTTTACAACCTTAAATTTTGAACCAATTGAAAAAATAATGATATTAGGGCTTATACATTGGAATTTGAATATAACAAGAGTTCTCATGCAAAAATAGGCAAGGATTAAATTGTTTACGAGAAATGCCATAGGAAATGCTATAGCATTTCTTATAGCATTTCTTTATTTGACATTTTTTACAACCTTAAATTTTGAACCAATTGAAAAAATAATGATTTTAGGGCTTATACATTGGAATTTTAATATACCAAGAGTTCTTATGCAAAAATATGCAAGGATTAAATGGTTGACGAGAAATTCCATAGGAAATGCTATAGCATTTTCTATAGCATTTCTTTATTTTACATTTTTTACAACCTTAAATTTCAAACCAATTGTAAAAATAATTATTTTAGGGCTTATACATTGGAATTTTAATATTACAAGCGTTCTAATGCAAAAATACGCAAGGATTAAACTGTTGACGAGAAATGCCATAGGAAATGCTATAGCATTTCTTTATTTTACATTTTTTACAACCTTAAATTTCGAACCAATTGAAAAAATAATGATTATAGGGCTTATACATTGGAATTTGAATATAACAAGAGTTCTCATGCAAAATGATGCAAGGATTAAATTGTTGACGAGAAATGCCATTGAAAATGCTATAGCATTTCCTATAGCATTTCTTTATTTTACATTTTTTACAACCTTAAATTTCGAACCAATTGAAAAAATAATGATTATAGGGCTTATATATTGGAATTTGAATATAACAAGAGTTCTCATGCAAAATTATGCAAGGATTAAATTGTTGACGAGAAATGCCATAGGAAATGCTATAGCACTTCCTATAGCATTTCTTTATTTTACATTTTTTACTACCTTAAATTTTGAACCAATTGAAAAAATAATGATTTTAGGGCTTATACATTGGAATTTGAATATAACAAGAGTTCTCATGCAAAAATATGCAAGGATTAAATGGTTGACGAGAAATTCCATAGGAAATGCTATAGCATTTTCTATATCATTTCTTTATTTTACATTTTTTATAACCTTAAATTTCAAACCAATTGTAAAAATAATGATTTTAGGGCTTATACATTAGAATTTTAATATTACAAGCGTTCTAATGCAAAAATATGCAAGGATTAAACTGTTGACGAGAAATGCCATAGGAAATGCTATAGCATTTCTTTATTTTACATTTTTTACAACCTTAAATTTAGAACCAATTGAAAAAATAATGATTTTAGGGCTTATACATTGGAATTTTGAATATAACGAGAGTTCTCATGCAAAAATCTGCAAGGATTAAATTGTTGACGAGAAATGACATAGGAAATGCAATAGCATTTCTTATAGCATTTCTTTATTTGACATTTTTTACAACCTTAAATTTCGAACCAATTGAAAAAATAATGATTTTAGGGCTTATACGTTGCAATTTGAATATAACAAGAGTTCTCATGCAAAAATATGCAAGGATTAAATTGTTGACGAGAAATGCCATAGGAAATGCTATAGCATTTCCTATTGCATTTCTTTATTTTACATTTATTACAACCTTAAATTTCGAACCAATTGTAAAAAGAATGATTTTAGGGCTTATACATTAGAATTTTAATATTACAAGCATTCTCATGCAAAAATATGCAAGGATTAAATTGTTGACGAGAAATGCCATAGGAAATGCTATAGCATTTCTTATAGCATTTCTTTATTTGACATTTTTTACAACCTTAAATTTTGAACCAATTGAAAAAATAATGATTTTAGGGCTTATACATTGGAATTTTAATATACCAAGAGTTCTTATGCAAAAATATGCAAGGATTAAATGGTTGACGAGAAATTCCATAGGAAATGCTATAGCATTTTCTATAGCATTTCTTTATTTTACATTTTTTACAACCTTAAATTTCAAACCAATTGTAAAAATAATTATTTTAGGGCTTATACATTGGAATTTTAATATTACAAGCGTTCTAATGCAAAAATACGCAAGGATTAAACTGTTGACGAGAAATGCCATAGGAAATGCTATAGCATTTCTTTATTTTACATTTTTTACAACCTTAAATTTCGAACCAATTGAAAAAATAATGATTATAGGGCTTATACATTGGAATTTGAATATAACAAGAGTTCTCATGCAAAATGATGCAAGGATTAAATTGTTGACGAGAAATGCCATTGAAAATGCTATAGCATTTCCTATAGCATTTCTTTATTTTACATTTTTTACAACCTTAAATTTCGAACCAATTGAAAAAATAATGATTATAGGGCTTATATATTGGAATTTGAATATAACAAGAGTTCTCATGCAAAATTATGCAAGGATTAAATTGTTGACGAGAAATGCCATAGGAAATGCTATAGCACTTCCTTTAGCATTTCTTTATTTTACATTTTTTACTACCTTAAATTTTGAACCAATTGAAAAAATAATGATTTTAGGGCTTATACATTGGAATTTGAATATAACAAGAGTTCTCATGCAAAAATATGCAAGGATTAAATGGTTGACGAGAAATTCCATAGGAAATGCTATAGCATTTTCTATATCATTTCTTTATTTTACATTTTTTATAACCTTAAATTTCAAACCAATTGTAAAAATAATGATTTTAGGGCTTATACATTAGAATTTTAATATTACAAGCGTTCTAATGCAAAAATATGCAAGGATTAAACTGTTGACGAGAAATGCCATAGGAAATGCTATAGCATTTCTTTATTTTACATTTTTTACAACCTTAAATTTAGAACCAATTGAAAAAATAATGATTTTAGGGCTTATACATTGGAATTTTGAATATAACGAGAGTTCTCATGCAAAAATCTGCAAGGATTAAATTGTTGACGAGAAATGACATAGGAAATGCAATAGCATTTCTTATAGCATTTCTTTATTTGACATTTTTTACAACCTTAAATTTCGAACCAATTGAAAAAATAATGATTTTAGGGCTTATACGTTGGAATTTGAATATAACAAGAGTTCTCATGCAAAAATATGCAAGGATTAAATTGTTGACGAGAAATGCCATAGGAAATGCTATAGCATTTCCTATTGCATTTCTTTATTTTACATTTATTACAACCTTAAATTTCGAACCAATTGTAAAAAGAATGATTTTAGGGCTTATACATTAGAATTTTAATATTACAAGCATTCTCATGCAAAAATATGCAAGGATTAAATTGTTGACGAGAAATGCCATAGGAAATGCTATAGCATTTCTTATAGCATTTCTTTATTTGACATTTTTTACAACCTTAAATTTCGAACCAATTGAAAAAATAATGATTTTAGGGCTTATACATTGGAATTTGAATATAACAAGAGTTCTCATGCAAAAATATGCAAGGATTAGCATTTCCTATAGCATTTCTTTATTTTACATTTTTTACAACCTTAAATTTTGAACCAATTGAAAAAATAATGATTTTAGGGCTCATACATTGGAATTTTAATATTACAAGCGTTCTCATGCAAACTATGCAAGGATTAAATTGTTGACGAGAAATGCCATAGGAAATGCTATAGCATTTCCTATAGTATTTATTTATTTTACATTGTTTACGACCTAAAAGTCGAACCAATTGAAAAAATAATGATTTTAGGGCTTATACATTGGAATTTTAATATAACAAGAGTTCTCATGAAAAAATATGCAAGGATTAAATTGTTAATGAGAAATGCCATAGGAAATGCTATAGCATTTCCTATAGCATTTCTTTATTTTACATTTTTTACAACCTTAAATTTCGAACCAATTGAAAAAATAATGATTTTAGGGCTTATACATTGAAATTTGAATATAACAAGAGTTCTCATGCAAAAATATGCAAGGATTAAATGGTTGACGAGTTATGCCATAGGAAATGCTATAGAATTTCCTATAGAATTTCTTTATTTTACATTTTTTACAACCTTAAATTTCGAACCAGTTGAAAAAATAATGATTTTAGGGCTTATATATTGGAATTTGAATATAACAAGAATTCTCATGCAAAAATATGCAAGGATTAAATTGGTTACGAGAAATGCCATAGGAAATGCTATAGCATTTCTTATAGCATTTTTTTATTTGACATTTTTTACAACCTTAAATTTTGAACCAATTGAAAAAATAATGATTTTAGGGCTTATACATTGGAATTTTAATATAACAAGAGTTTTCAAGAAAAAATATGCAAGGATTAAATTGTTGACGAGAAATGCAATAGGAAATGCTATAGCATTTCCTATAGCACTTCTTTATTTTACATTTTTTACAACCTTAAATTTCGAACCAATTGAAAAAAAAATGATTTTAGGGCTTATACATTGGAATTTGAATATAACAAGAGTTCTCATGCAAAATTATGGAAGGATTAAATTGTTGACAATAAATGCCAAAGGAAATGCTATAGCATTTCCTATAGCATTTCTTTATTTTACATTTTTTACAACCTTAAATTTCGAACCAATTTAAAAAATAATGATTTTAGGGCTTATACATTGGAATTTGAATTTAACAAGAGTTCTCATGCAAAAATATGCAAGGATTAAATGGTTGACGATAAATGCTATAGGAAATGCTATAGCATTTCCTATAGCATTTCTTTATTTTACATTTTTTACAACCTTAAATGTCAAACCAATTTTAAAAATAATGATTTTATGGCTTATACATTAGAATTTTAAAATTACAAGCGTTCTCAAGCAAAAATATGCAAGGATTAAATTGTTGACGAGAAATGCCATAGGAAATGCTATAGCATTTCCTATAGCATTTCTTTATTTTACATTTTTTACAACCTTAAATTTCGAACCAATTGAAAAAATAATGATTTTAGGGCTTATACATTGGAATTTGAATATAACGAGAGTTCTCATGCAAAAATATGCAAGGATTAAATGGTTGACGAGAAAAGCCATAGGAAATGGTATAGCATTTCTTATAGCATTTCTTTATTTGACATTTTTTACAACCTTAAATTTCGAACCAATTGAAAAAATAATTATTTTAGGGCTTATACATTGGAATTTGAATATAACAAGAGTTCTCATGCAAAATTATGCAAGGATTAAATGGTTGACGAGAAATGCCATACGAAATGATATAGCATTTCCTATAGCATTTCTTTATTTTACATGTTTTACAACCTTAAATTTCGAACCAATTGAAAAAATTATGATTTTAGGGCTTATACATTGGAGTTTTAATATAACAAGAGTTCTCATGCAAAATTATGCAAGGATTAAATTGTTGACGAGAAATGCCATAGGAAATGCTATAGCATTTCCTATAGCATTTCTTTATTTTACATTTTTTACAACCTTAAATTTCGAACCAATTTAAAAAATAATGATTTTAGGGCTTATACATTGGAATTTGAATATAACAAGAGTTCTCATGCAAAAATATGCAAGGATTAAATTGGTTACGAGAAATGCCATAGGAAATGCTATAGCATTTCTTATAGCATTTTTTTATTTGACATTTTTTACAACCTTAAATTTTGAACCAATTGAAAAAATAATGATTTTAGGGCTTATACATTGGAATTTTAATATAACAAGAGTTTTCAAGAAAAAATATGCAAGGATTAAATTGTTGACGAGAAATGCAATAGGAAATGCTATAGCATTTCCTATAGCACTTCTTTATTTTACATTTTTTACAACCTTAAATTTCGAACCAATTGAAAAAAAAATGATTTTAGGGCTTATACATTGGAATTTGAATATAACAAGAGTTCTCATGCAAAATTATGGAAGGATTAAATTGTTGACAATAAATGCCAAAGGAAATGCTATAGCATTTCCTATAGCATTTCTTTATTTTACATTTTTTACAACCTTAAATTTCGAACCAATTTAAAAAATAATGATTTTAGGGCTTATACATTGGAATTTGAATTTAACAAGAGTTCTCATGCAAAAATATGCAAGGATTAAATGGTTGACGATAAATGCTATAGGAAATGCTATAGCATTTCCTATAGCATTTCTTTATTTTACATTTTTTACAACTTTAAATGTCAAACCAATTTTAAAAATAATGATTTTATGGCTTATACATTAGAATTTTAAAATTACAAGCGTTCTCAAGCAAAAATATGCAAGGATTAAATTGTTGACGAGAAATGCCATAGGAAATGCTATAGCATTTCCTATAGCATTTCTTTATTTTACATTTTTTACAACCTTAAATTTCGAACCAATTGAAAAAATATTGATTTTAGGGCTTATACATTGGAATTTGAATATAACGAGAGTTCTCATGCAAAAATATGCAAGGATTAAATGGTTGACGAGAAAAGCCATAGGAAATGGTATAGCATTTCTTATAGCATTTCTTTATTTGACATTTTTTACAACCTTAAATTTCGAACCAATTGAAAAAATAATTATTTTAGGGCTTATACATTGGAATTTGAATATAACAAGAGTTCTCATGCAAAATTATGCAAGGATTAAATGGTTGACGAGAAATGCCATACGAAATGATATAGCATTTCCTATAGCATTTCTTTATTTTACATGTTTTACAACCTTAAATTTCGAACCAATTGAAAAAATTATGATTTTAGGGCTTATACATTGGAGTTTTAATATAACAAGAGTTCTCATGCAAAATTATGCAAGGATTAAATTGTTGACGAGAAATGCCATAGGAAATGCTATAGCATTTCCTATAGCATTTCTTTATTTTACATTTTTTACAACCTTAAATTTCGAACCAATTTAAAAAATAATGATTTTAGGGCTTATACATTGGAATTTGAATATAACAAGAGTTCTCATGCAAAAATATGCAAGGATTAAATGGTTGATGAGAAATGCCATAAGAAATGCTATAGAATTTCTTATAGCATTTCTTTATTTTACATTTTTTAAAACCTTAAATGTCAAACCAATTGTAAAAATAATGATTTTATGGCTTATACATTGGAATTTTAATATTACAAGCGTTCTCAAGAAAAAATATTCAAGGATTAAATTGTTGACGAGAAATGCCATAGCAAATGCTATACAATTTCCTATAGCATTTCTTTATTTTACATTTTTTACAACCTTTAATTTCGAACCAATTGAAAAAATAATGATTTTAGGGCTTATACATTGAAATTTGAATATAACGAGAGTTCTCATGCAAAAATATGGAAGGATTAAATTGTTGACGAGAAATGCCATAGGAAATGCTATAGCATTTCTTATAGCATTTCTTTATTTGACATTTTTTACAACCTTAAATTTTGAACCAATTGATAAAAATAATGATTTTAGGGCTTATACATTGGAATTTGAATATAACAAGAGTTCTCATGCAAAAATATGCAAGGATTAAACTGTTGAAGAGAAATGCCATAGGAAATGCTATAGCATTTCCTATAGCATTTCTTTATTTTACATTTTTTACAACCTAAAATTTCGAACCAATTGAAAAAATAATGATTTTAGGGTTTATACATTGGAATTTGAATATAACAAGAGTTCTCATGCAAAATTATGCAAGGATTAAATTGTTGACGAGAAATGCCATAGGAAATGCTATAGCATTTCTTATAGCATTTCTTTATTTGACATTTTTTACAACCTTGAATTTGGAACCAATTGAAAAAATAATGATTTTAGGGCTTATACATTGGAATTTGAATATAACGAGAGTTCTCATGCAAAAATATGCAAGGATTAAATTGTTGACAAGAAATGCCTTAGGAAATGCTATAGCATTTCTTATAGCATTTCTTTATTTGACATTCTCTACAACCTTGAATTTCGAACCAATTGAAAAAATAATGATTTTAGGGCTTATACTTTGGAATTTGAATATAACGAGAGTTCTCATGCAAAAATATGCAAGGATTAAATTGTTGACGAGAATCGCCTTAGGAAATGCAATAGCATTTCTTATAGCATTTCTTTATTTGACATTTTTTAAAACCTTAAATTTCAAACCAATTGAAAAAATAATGATTTTAGGGCTTATACATTGGAATTTGAATATAACAAGAGTTCTCATGCAAAAATATGCAAGGATTAAATTATTAATGAGAAATGCCATAGGAAATGCTATAGCATTTCCTATAGCATTTCTTTATTTTACATTTTTTACAACCTTAAATTTCGAACCAATTGAAAAAATAATGATTTTAGGGCTTATACATTGATATTTAAATATAACGAGAGTTCTCATGCAAAAATATGCAAGGATTAAATTGTTGACGATAAATGCCATACGAAATGGTATAGCATTTCTTTTTTTTTGTTTGACATTTTTTACAACCTTAAATTTCAAACAATTTTAAAAAATAATGATTTTAGGGCTTATACATTGGAATTTGAATATAACAAGAGTTCTCATGCAAAAATATGCAAGGATTAAATTGTTGACGAGAAATGCCCTAGGAAATGCTATAGCATTTTTTTATAGCATTTCTTTATTTTACATTTTTTACAACCTTAAATTTTGAACCAATTGTAAAAATAATGATTTTAAGGCTTATACATTGGAATTTTAATATTACAAGCGTTCTCATGCAAAAATATGCAAGGATTAAATTTTTGACGAGAAATGCCATAGGAAATGCTATAGAATTTCCTATAGCATTTCTTTATTTTACATTGTTTACGACCTAAAATTCGAACCAATTGAAAAAATAATTATTTTAGGGCTTATACATTGGAATTTTAATATTACAAGAGTTCTCATGCAAAAATATGCAAGGATTAAATTGTTGACGAGAAATGCCATAGGAAATGCTATAGCATTTCCTGTAGCATTTCTTTATTTTACATTTTTTACAACCTTAAATTTTGAACCAATTGAAAAAATAATGATTTTAGGGCTTATACATTGGAATTTGAATATAAGAAGAGTTCTCATGCAAAATTATGCAACGAATAAATTGTTGACGAGAAATGCCATAGGAAATGCTATAGCATTTCCTATAGCATTTCTTTATTTTACATTTTTTACAACCTTAAATTTCGAACCAATTGAAAAAATAATTATTTTAGGGCTTATACATTGCAATTTGAATATAACGAGAGTTCTCATGCAAAAAAATGCAAGGATTAAATTGTTGACGAGAAATGCCTTAGGAAATGCTATAGCATTTCTTATAGCATTTCTTTATTTGACATTTTTTACAACCTTGAATTTCGAACCAATTGAAAAAATAATCATTTTAGGGCTTATACATTGGAATTTGAATATAACGAGAGTTCTCATGCAAAAATATGCAAGGATTAAATTGTTGACGAGAAATGCCATAGGAAATGCTATAGCATTTCCTATAGCATTTCTTTATTTTACATTTTTTACAACCTTAAATTTCAAACCAATTGAAAAAATAATGATTTTAGGGCTTATACATTGGAATTTGAATATAAGAAGAGTTCTCATGCAAAATTATGCAACGAATAAATTGTTGACGAGAAATGCCATTGGAAATGCTATAGCATTTCCTATAGCATTTCTTTATTTTACATTTTTTACAACCTTAAATTTCGAACCAATTGAAAAAATAATTATTTTAGGGCTTATACATTGGAATTTGAATATAACGAGAGTTCTCATACAAAAATATGCAAGGATTAAATTGTTGACGAGAAATGCCTTAGGAAATGCTATAGCATTTCTTATAGCATTTCTTTATTTGACATTTTTTACAACCTTGAATTTCGAACCAATTGAAAAAATAATCATTTTAGGTCTTATACATTGGAATTTTAATATAACGAGAGTTCTCATGCAAAAATATGCAAGGATTAAATTGTTGACGAGAATCGCCTTAGGAAATGCAATAGCGTTTCTTATAGCATTTCTTTATTTGACAGTTTTTACAACCTTAAATTTCGAACCAATTGAAAAAATAATGATTTTAGGGATTATACATTGGAATTTGAATATAACAAGAGTTCTCATGCAAAAATATGCAAGGATTAAATTGTTGACGAGAATCGCCTTAGGAAATGCAATAGCATTTCTTATAGCATTTCTTTATTTGAAATTTTTTACAACCTTAAATTTCGAACCAATTAAAAAAATAATGATTTTAGGGCTTATACATTGGAATTTGAATATAACAAGAGTTCTCATGCAAAAATATGCAAGGATTAAATTGTTGACGAGAAATGCCATAGGAAATGCTATAGCATTTCCTATAGCATTTCTTTATTTTACATTTTTTACAACCTTAAATTTTGAACCAATTGAAAAAATAATTATTTTAGGGCTTATACATTGGAATTTGAATATAACGAGAATTATCATGCAAAAATATGCAAGGATTAAATTGTTGACGGGAAATGCCTAAGGAAATGCTATAGCATTTCTTATAGCATTTCTTTATTTGACATTTTTTACAACCTTGAATTTCGAACCAATTGAAAAAATAATGATTTTAGGGCTTATACATTGGAATTTGAAAATAACGAGAGTTCTCATGGAAAAATATGCAAGGATTAAATTGTTGACGAGAATCGCCTTAGGAAATGCAATAGCATTTCTTATAGCATTTCTTTATTTGACATTTTTTACAACCTTAAATTTCGAACCAATTGAAAAAATAATGATTTTAGGGCTTATACATTGGAATTTGAATATAACAAGAGTTCTCATGCAAAAATATGCAAGGATTAAATTGTTGACGAGAAATGCCATAGGAAATGCTATTTCCTATAGCATTTCTTTATTTTACATTTTTTACAACCTTAAATTTTGAACCAATTGAAAAAATAATGATTTTAGGGCTTATACATTGGAATTTGAATATAACGAGAGTTATCATGCAAAAATATGCAAGGATTAAATTGTTGACGAGAAATGCCTAAGGAAATGCTATAGCATTTCTTATAGCATTTCTTTATTTGACATTTTTTACAACCTTGAATTTCGAACTAATTTAAAAAATAATGATTTTAGGGCTTATACATTGGAATTTGAAAATAACGAGAGTTCTCATGCAAAAATATGCAAGGATTAAATTGTTGACGAGAATCGCCTTAGGAAATGCAATAGCATTTCTTATAGCATTTCTTTATTTGACATTTTTTACAACCTTAAATTTCGAACCAATTGAAAAAATAATGATTTTAGGGCTTATACATTGGAATTTGAATATAACAAGAGTTCTCATGCAAAAATATGCAAGGATTAAATTGTTGACGAGAAATGCCATAGGAAATGCTATAGCATTTCCTATAGCATTTCTTTATTTTACATTTTTTACAACCTTAAATTTCGAACCAATTGAAAAAATAATGATTTTAGGGCTTATACATTGATATTTTAATATAACGAGAGTTCTCATGCAAAAATATGCAAGGATTAAATTGTTGACGAGAAATGCCATACGAAATGGTATAGCATTTCTTATAGCATTTCTTTTTTGTTTGACATTTTTTACAACCTTAAATTTCGAACAATTTGAAAAAATAATGATTTTAGGGCTTATACATTGGAATTTGAATATAAGAAGAGTTCTCATGCAAAATTATGCAACGAATAAATTGTTGACGAGAAATGCCATAGGAAATGCTATAGCATTTCCTATAGCATTTCTTTATTTTACATTTTTTACAACCTTTAATTTCGAACCAATTGAAAAAATAATGATTTTAGGGCTTATACATTGGAATTTTAATATAACGAGAGTTCTCATGCAAAAATATGCAAGGATTAAATTGTTGACGAGAAATGCCTTAGGAAATGCTATAGCCTTCCCTATAGCATTTCTTTATTTTACATTTTTTACAACCTTAAATTTTGAACAAATTGAAAAAATAATGATTTTAGGGCTTATACATTGGAATTTGAATATAACGAGAGTTCTCATGCAAAAATATGCAAGGATTAAATTGTTGACGAGAATCGCCTTAGGAAATGCAAAAGCATTTCTTTATTTGAAATTTTTTACAACCTTAAATTTCGAACCAATTGAAAAAATAATGATTTTAGGGCTTATACATTGGAATTTGAATATAACAAGAGTTCTCATGCAAAAATATGCAAGTATTAAATTGTTGACGAGAAATGCCATAGGAAATGCTATAGCATTTCCTATAGCATTTCTTTATTTTACATTTTTTACAACCTTAAATTTCGAACCAATTGAAAAAATAATTATTTTAGGGCTTATACATTGGAATTTGAATATAAGAAGAGTTCTCATGCAAAATTATGCAACGAATAAATTGTTGACGAGAAATGCCATAGGAAATGCTAGCATTTCCTATAGCATTTCTTTATTTTACATTTTTTACAACCTTTAATTTCGAACCAATTGAAAAAATAATGATTTTAGGGCTTATACATTGGAATTTGAATATAACGAGAGTTCTCATGCAAAAATATGCAAGGATTAAATTGTTGACGAGAAATGCCTTAGGAAATGCTATAGCATTTCTTATAGCATTTCTTTATTTGATATTTTTTACTACCTTGAATTTCGAACCAATTGAAAAAATAATGATTTTAGGGCTTATACATTTGAATTTGAATATAAGAAGAGTTATCATGCAAAATTATGCAACGAATTAATTGTTGACGAGAAATGCCATAGGAAATGCTATAGCATTCCCTATAGCATTTCTTTATTTTACATTTTTTACAACCTTAAATTTTAACAAATTGAAAAAATAATGATTTTAGGGCTTATACATTGGAATTTTAATATAACGAGAGTTCTCATGCAAAAATATGGAAGGATTAAATTGTTGACAAGAATCGCCTTAGGTAATGCAATAGCATTTCTTATAGCATTTCTTTATTTGACATTTTTTACAACCTTAAATTTCGAACCAATTGAAAAAATAATGATTTTAGGGCTTATACATTGGAATTTGAATATAACAAGAGTTCTCATGCAAAAATATGCAAGTATTAAATTGTTGACGAGAAATGCCATAGGAAATGCTATAGCATTTCCTATAGCATTTCTTTATTTTACATTTTTTACAACCTTAAATTTCGAACCAATTGAAAAAATAATGATTTTAGGGCTTATACATTTGAATTTGAATATAACAAGAGTTCTCATGCAAAAATATGCAAGTATTAAATTGTTGACGAGAAATGCCATAGGAAATGCTATTGCATTTCCTATAGCATTTCTTTATTTTACATTTTTTACAACCTTAAATTTCGAACCAATTGAAAAAATAATGATTTTAGGGCTTATACATTGGAATTTGAATATAAGAAGAGTTCTCATGCAAAATTATGCAACGAATAAATTGTTGACGAGAAATGGATAGGAAATGCTATAGCATTTCCTATAGCATTTCTTTATTTTACATTTTTTACAACCTTAAATTTCGAACCAATTGAAAAAATAATGATTTTAGGGCTTATACATTGGAATTTGAATATAACGAGAGTTCTAATGCAAAAATATGCAAGGATTAAATTGTTGACGAGAAATGCCTTAGGAAATGCTGTAGCATTTCTTATAGCATTTCTTTATTTTATATTTTTTACAACCTTGAATTTCGAACCAATTGAAAAAATAATGATTTTAGGGCATATACATTGGAATTTGAATATAACGAGAGTTCTCATGCAAAAATATGCAAGGATTAGATTGTTGACGAGAATCGCCTTAGGAAATGCAATAGCATTTCTTATAGCATTTCTTTATTTGACATTTTTTACAACCTTAAATTTCGAACCAATTGAAAAAATAATGATTTTAGGGCTTATACATTTGAATTTGAATATAACAAGAGTTCTGATGCAAAAATATGCAAGTATTAAATTGTTGACGAGAAATGCCATAGGAAATGCTATTGCATTACCTATAGCATTTCTTTATTTTACATTTTTTACAACCTTAAATTTCGAACCAATTGAAAAAATAATGATTTTAGGGCTTATACATTGGAATTTGAATATAAGAAGAGTTCTCATGCAAAATTATGCAACGAATAAATTGTTGACGAGAAATGCCATAGGAAATGCTATAGCATTTCCTATCGCATTTCTTTATTTTACATTTTTTACAACCTTTAATTTCGAACCAATTGAAAAAATAATGATTTTAGGGCTTATACATTGGAATTTGAATATAACGAGAGTTCTCATGCAAAAATATGCAAGGATTAAATTGTTGACGAGAATCGCCTTAGGAAATGCAAAAGCATTTCTTTATTTGAAATTTTTTACAACCTTAAATTTCGAACCAATTGAAAAAATAATGATTTTAGGGCTTATACATTGGAATTTGAATATAACAAGAGTTCTCATGCAAAAATATGCAAGTATTAAATTGTTGACGAGAAATGCCATAGGAAATGCTATAGCATTTCCTATAGCATTTCTTTATTTTACATTTTTTACAACCTTAAATTTCGAACCAATTGAAAAAATAATTATTTTAGGGCTTATACATTGGAATTTGAATATAAGAAGAGTTCTCATGCAAAATTATGCAACGAATAAATTGTTGACGAGAAATGCCATAGGAAATGCTAGCATTTCCTATAGCATTTCTTTATTTTACATTTTTTACAACCTTTAATTTCGAACCAATTGAAAAAATAATGATTTTAGGGCTTATACATTGGAATTTGAATATAACGAGAGTTCTCATGCAAAAATATGCAAGGATTAAATTGTTGACGAGAAATGCCTTAGGAAATGCTATAGCATTTCTTATAGCATTTCTTTATTTGATATTTTTTACTACCTTGAATTTCGAACCAATTGAAAAAATAATGATTTTAGGGCTTATACATTGGAATTTGAATATAAGAAGAGTTCTCATGCAAAATTATGCAACGAATTAATTGTTGACGAGAAATGCCATAGGAAATGCTATAGCATTCCCTATAGCATTTCTTTATTTTACATTTTTTACAACCTTAAATTTTAACAAATTGAAAAAATAATGATTTTAGGGCTTATACATTGGAATTTTAATATAACGAGAGTTCTCATGCAAAAATATGCAAGGATTAAATTGTTGACAAGAATCGCCTTAGGTAATGCAATAGCATTTCTTATAGCATTTCTTTATTTGACATTTTTTACAACCTTAAATTTCGAACCAATTGAAAAAATAATGATTTTAGGGCTTATACATTGGAATTTGAATATAACAAGAGTTCTCATGCAAAAATATGCAAGTATTAAATTGTTGACGAGAAATGCCATAGGAAATTCTATAGCATTTCCTATAGCATTTCTTTATTTTACATTTTTTACAACCTTAAATTTCGAACCAATTGAAAAAATAATGATTTTAGGGCTTATACATTTGAATTTGAATATAACAAGAGTTCTCATGCAAAAATATGCAAGTATTAAATTGTTGACGAGAAATGCCATAGGAAATGCTATTGCATTTCCTATAGCATTTCTTTATTTTACATTTTTTACAACCTTAAATTTCGAACCAATTGAAAAAATAATGATTTTAGGGCTTATACATTGGAATTTGAATATAAGAAGAGTTCTCATGCAAAATTATGCAACGAATAAATTGTTGACGAGAAATGGATAGGAAATGCTATAGCATTTCCTATAGCATTTCTTTATTTTACATTTTTTACAACCTTAAATTTCGAACCAATTGAAAAAATAATGATTTTAGGGCTTATACATTGGAATTTTAATATAACGAGAGTTCTCATGCAAAAATATGCAAGGATTAAATTGTTGACGAGAATCGCCTTAGGAAATGCAAAAGCATTTCTTTATTTGAAATTTTTTACAACCTTAAATTTCGAACCAATTGAAAAAATAATGATTTTAGGGCTTATACATTGGAATTTGAATATAACAAGAGTTCTCATGCAAAAATATGCAAGTATTAAATTGTTGACGAGAAATGCCATAGGAAATGCTATAGCATTTCCTATAGCATTTCTTTATTTTACATTTTTTACAACCTTAAATTTCGAACCAATTGAAAAAATAATTATTTTAGGGCTTATACATTGGAATTTGAATATAAGAAGAGTTCTCATGCAAAATTATGCAACGAATAAATTGTTGACGAGAAATGCCATAGGAAATGCTAGCATTTCCTATAGCATTTCTTTATTTTACATTTTTTACAACCTTTAATTTCGAACCAATTGAAAAAATAATGATTTTAGGGCTTATACATTGGAATTTGAATATAACGAGAGTTCTCATGCAAAAATATGCAAGGATTAAATTGTTGACGAGAAATGCCTTAGGAAATGCTATAGCATTTCTTATAGCATTTCTTTATTTGATATTTTTTACTACCTTGAATTTCGAACCAATTGAAAAAATAATGATTTTAGGGCTTATACATTGGAATTTGAATATAAGAAGAGTTCTCATGCAAAATTATGCAACGAATTAATTGTTGACGAGAAATGCCATAGGAAATGCTATAGCATTCCCTATAGCATTTCTTTATTTTACATTTTTTACAACCTTAAATTTTAACAAATTGAAAAAATAATGATTTTAGGGCTTATACATTGGAATTTGAATATAACGAGAGTTCTCATGCAAAAATATGCAAGGATTAAATTGTTGACGAGAATCGCCTTAGGTAATGCAATAGCATTTCTTATAGCATTTCTTTATTTGACATTTTTTACAACCTTAAATTTCGAACCAATTGAAAAAATAATGATTTTAGGGCTTATACATTGGAATTTGAATATAACAAGAGTTCTCATGCAAAAATATGCAAGTATTAAATTGTTGACGAGAAATGCCATAGGAAATTCTATAGCATTTCCTATAGCATTTCTTTATTTTACATTTTTTACAACCTTAAATTTCGAACCAATTGAAAAAATAATGATTTTAGGGCTTATACATTTGAATTTGAATATAACAAGAGTTCTCATGCAAAAATATGCAAGTATTAAATTGTTGACGAGAAATGCCATAGGAAATGCTATTGCATTTCCTATAGCATTTCTTTATTTTACATTTTTTACAACCTTAAATTTCGAACCAATTGAAAAAATAATGATTTTAGGGCTTATACATTGGAATTTGAATATAAGAAGAGTTCTCATGCAAAATTATGCAACGAATAAATTGTTGACGAGAAATGGATAGGAAATGCTATAGCATTTCCTATAGCATTTCTTTATTTTACATTTTTTACAACCTTAAATTTCGAACCAATTGAAAAAATAATGATTTTAGGGCTTATACATTGGAATTTTAATATAACGAGAGTTCTAATGCAAAAATATGCAAGGATTAAATTGTTGACGAGAAATGCCTTAGGAAATGCTGTAGCATTTCTTATAGCATTTCTTTATTTTATATTTTTTACAACCTTGAATTTCGAACCAATTGAAAAAATAATGATTTTAGGGCATATACATTGGAATTTGAATATAACGAGAGTTCTCATGCAAAAATATGCAAGGATTAGATTGTTGACGAGAATCGCCTTAGGAAATGCAATAGCATTTCTTATAGCATTTCTTTATTTGACATTTTTTACAACCTTAAATTTCGAACCAATTGAAAAAATAATGATTTTAGGGCTTATACATTTGAATTTGAATATAACAAGAGTTCTGATGCAAAAATATGCAAGTATTAAATTGTTGACGAGAAATGCCATAGGAAATGCTATTGCATTACCTATAGCATTTCTTTATTTTACATTTTTTACAACCTTAAATTTCGAACCAATTGAAAAAATAATGATTTTAGGGCTTATACATTGGAATTTGAATATAAGAAGAGTTCTCATGCAAAATTATGCAACGAATAAATTGTTGACGAGAAATGCCATAGGAAATGCTATAGCATTTCCTATCGCATTTCTTTATTTTACATTTTTTACAACCTTTAATTTCGAACCAATTGAAAAAATAATGATTTTAGGGCTTATACATTGGAATTTGAATATAAGAAGAGTTCTCATGCAAAATTATGCAACGAATAAATTGTTGACGAGAAATGGATAGGAAATGCTATAGCATTTCCTATAGCATTTCTTTATTTTACATTTTTTACAACCTTAAATTTCGAACCAATTGAAAAAATAATGATTTTAGGGCTTATACATTGGAATTTGAATATAACGAGAGTTCTAATGCAAAAATATGCAAGGATTAAATTGTTGACGAGAAATGCCTTAGGAAATGCTGTAGCATTTCTTATAGCATTTCTTTATTTTATATTTTTTACAACCTTGAATTTCGAACCAATTGAAAAAATAATGATTTTAGGGCATATACATTGGAATTTGAATATAACGAGAGTTCTCATGCAAAAATATGCAAGGATTAGATTGTTGACGAGAATCGCCTTAGGAAATGCAATAGCATTTCTTATAGCATTTCTTTATTTGACATTTTTTACAACCTTAAATTTCGAACCAATGGAAAAAATAATGATTTTAGGGCTTATACATTTGAATTTGAATATAACAAGAGTTCTGATGCAAAAATATGCAAGTATTAAATTGTTGACGAGAAATGCCATAGGAAATGCTATTGCATTACCTATAGCATTTCTTTATTTTACATTTTTTACAACCTTAAATTTCGAACCAATTGAAAAAATAATGATTTTAGGGCTTATACATTGGAATTTGAATATAAGAAGAGTTCTCATGCAAAATTATGCAACGAATAAATTGTTGACGAGAAATGCCATAGGAAATGCTATAGCATTTCCTATCGCATTTCTTTATTTTACATTTTTTACAACCTTTAATTTCCAACCAATTGAAAAAATAATGATTTTAGGGCTTATACATTGGAATTTGAATATAACGAGAGTTCTCATGCAAAAATATGCAAGGATTAAATTGTTGACGAGAATCGCCTTAGGAAATGCAAAAGCATTTCTTTATTTGAAATTTTTTACAACCTTAAATTTCGAACCAATTGAAAAAATAATGATTTTAGGGCTTATACATTGGAATTTGAATATAACAAGAGTTCTCATGCAAAAATATGCAAGTATTAAATTGTTGACGAGAAATGCCATAGGAAATGCTATAGCATTTCCTATAGCATTTCTTTATTTTACATTTTTTACAACCTTAAATTTCGAACCAATTGAAAAAATAATTATTTTAGGGCTTATACATTGGAATTTGAATATAAGAAGAGTTCTCATGCAAAATTATGCAACGAATAAATTGTTGACGAGAAATGCCATAGGAAATGCTAGCATTTCCTATAGCATTTCTTTATTTTACATTTTTTACAACCTTTAATTTCGAACCAATTGAAAAAATAATGATTTTAGGGCTTATACATTGGAATTTGAATATAACGAGAGTTCTCATGCAAAAATATGCAAGGATTAAATTGTTGACGAGAAATGCCTTAGGAAATGCTATAGCATTTCTTATAGCATTTCTTTATTTGATATTTTTTACTACCTTGAATTTCGAAATAATTGAAAAAATAATGATTTTAGGGCTTATACATTTGAATTTGAATATAAGAAGAGTTCTCATGCAAAATTATGCAACGAATTAATTGTTGACGAGAAATGCCATAGGAAATGCTATAGCATTCCCTATAGCATTTCTTTATTTTACATTTTTTACAACCTTAAATTTTAACAAATTGAAAAAATAATGATTTTAGGGCTTATACATTGGAATTTTAATATAACGAGAGTTCTCATGCAAAAATATGCAAGGATTAAATTGTTGACAAGAATCGCCTTAGGTAATGCAATAGCATTTCTTATAGCATTTCTTTATTTGACATATTTTACAACCTTAAATTTCGAACCAATTGAAAAAATAATGATTTTAAGGCTTATACATTGGAATTTGAATATAACAAGAGTTCTCATGCAAAAATATGCAAGTATTAAATTGTTGACGAGAAATGCCATAGGAAATTCTATAGCATTTCCTATAGCATTTCTTTATTTTACATTTTTTACAACCTTAAATTTCGAACCAATTGAAAAAATAATGATTTTAGGGCTTATACATTTGAATTTGAATATAACAAGAGTTCTCATGCAAAAATATGCAAGTATTAAATTGTTGACGAGAAATGCCATAGGAAATGCTATTGCATTTCCTATAGCATTTCTTTATTTTACATTTTTTACAACCTTAAATTTCGAACCAATTGAAAAAATAATGATTTTAGGGCTTATACATTGGAATTTGAATATAAGAAGAGTTCTCATGCAAAATTATGCAACGAATAAATTGTTGACGAGAAATGGATAGGAAATGCTATAGCATTTCCTATAGCATTTCTTTATTTTACATTTTTTCAACCTTAAATTTCGAACCAATTGAAAAAATAATGATTTTAGGGCTTATACATTGGAATTTGAATATAACGAGAGTTCTAATGCAAAAATATGCAAGGATTAAATTGTTGACGAGAAATGCCTTAGGAAATGCTGTAGCATTTCTTATAGCATTTCTTTATTTTATATTTTTTACAACCTTGAATTTCGAACCAATTGAAAAAATAATGATTTTAGGGCATATACATTGGAATTTGAATATAACGAGAGTTCTCATGCAAAAATATGCAAGGATTAGATTGTTGACGAGAATCGCCTTAGGAAATGCAATAGCATTTCTTATAGCATTTCTTTATTTGACATTTTTTACAACCTTAAATTTCGAACCAATTGAAAAAATAATGATTTTAGGGCTTATACATTTGAATTTGAATATAACAAGAGTTCTGATGCAAAAATATGCAAGTATTAAATTGTTGACGAGAAATGCCATAGGAAATGCTATTGCATTACCTATAGCATTTCTTTATTTTACATTTTTTACAACCTTAAATTTCGAACCAATTGAAAAAATAATGATTTTAGGGCTTATACATTGGAATTTGAATATAAGAAGAGTTCTCATGCAAAATTATGCAACGAATAAATTGTTGACGAGAAATGCCATAGGAAATGCTATAGCATTTCCTATCGCATTTCTTTATTTTACATTTTTTACAACCTTTAATTTCGAACCAATTGAAAAAATAATGATTTTAGGGCTTATACATTGGAATTTGAATATAACGAGAGTTCTCATGCAAAAATATGCAAGGATTAAATTGTTGACGAGAAATGCCTTAGGAAATGCTATAGCATTTCTTATAGCATTTCTTTATTTTATATTTTTTACAACCTTGAATTTCGAACCAATTGAAAAAATAATGATTTTAGGGCTTATACATTGGAATTTGAATATAAGAAGAGTTCTCATGCAAAATTATGCAACGAATTAATTGTTGACGAGAAATGCCATAGGAAATGCTATAGCATTCCCTATAGCATTTCTTTATTTTACATTTTTTACAACCTTAAATTTTGAACAAATTGAAAAAATAATGATTTTAGGGCTTATACATTGGAATTTGAATATAACGAGAGTTCTCATGCAAAAATATGCAAGGATTAAATTGTTGACGAGAATCGCCTTAGGAAATGCAATAGCATTTCTTATAGCATTTCTTTATTTGACATTTTTTACAACCTTCAATTTCGAACCAATTGAAAAAATTATGATTTTAGGGCTTATACATTGGAATTTGAATATAACAAGAGTTCTCATGCAAAAATATGCAAGTATTAAATTGTTGACGAGAAATGCCATAGGAAATGCTATAGCATTTCCTATAGCATTTCTTTATTTTACATTTTTTACAACCTTAAATTTCGAACCAATTGAAAAAATAATTATTTTAGGGCTTATACATTGGAATTTGAATATAAGAAGAGTTCTCATGCAAAATTATGCAACGAATAAATTGTTGACGAGAAATGCCATAGGAAATGCTATAGCATTTCCTATAGCATTTCTTTATTTTACGTTTTTTACAACCTTAAATTTCGAACCAATTGAAAAAATAATGATTTTAGGGCTTATACATTGGAATTTGAATATAACGAGAGTTCTCATGCAAAAATATGCAAGGATTAAATTGTTGACGAGAAATGCCTTAGGAAGTGCTGTAGCATTTCTTATAGCATTTCTATATTTTATATTTTTTACTACCTTGAATTTCGAACCAATTGAAAAAATAATGATTTTAGGGCATATACATTGGAATTTGAATATAACGAGAGTTCTCATGCAAAAATATGCAAGGATTAAATTGTTGACGAGAATCGCCTTAGGAAATGCAATAGCATTTCTTATAGCATTTCTTTATTTGACATTTTTTACAACCTTAAATTTCGAACCAATTGAAAAAATAATGATTTTAGGGCTTATACATTGGAATTTGAATATAACAAGAGTTCTCATGCAAAAATATGCAAGTATTAAATTGTTGACGAGAAATAGCATTTCCTATAGCATTTCTTTATTTTACATTTTTTACAACCTTAAATTTCGAACCAATTGAAAAAATAATGATTTTAGGGCTTATACATTGGAATTTGAATATAAGAAGAGTTCTCATGCAAAATTATGCAACGAATAAATTGTTGACGAGAAATGCCATAGGAAATGCTATAGCATTTCCTATCGCATTTCTTTATTTTACATTTTTTACAACCTTTAATTTCGAACCAATTGAAAAAATAATGATTTTAGAGCTTATACATTGGAATTTGAATATAACGAGAGTTCTCATGCAAAAATATGCAAGGATTAAATTGTTGACGAGAAATGCCTTAGGAAATGCTATAGCATTTCTTATAGCATTTCTTTATTTTATATTTTTTACAACCTTGAATTTCGAACCAATTGAAAAAATAATGATTTTAGGGCTTATACATTGGAATTTGAATATAAGAAGAGTTCTCATGCAAAATTATGCAACGAATTAATTGTTGACGAGAAATGCCATAGGAAATGCTATAGCATTCCCTATAGCATTTCTTTATTTTACATTTTTTACAACCTTAAATTTTAAACAAATTGAAAAAATAATGATTTTAGGGCTTATACATTGGAATTTGAATATAACGAGAGTTCTCATGCAAAAATATGCAAGGATTAAATTGTTGACGAGAATCGCCTTAGGAAATGCAATAGCATTTCTTATAGCATTTCTTTATTTGACATTTTTTACAACCTTCAATTTCGAACCAATTGAAAAAATTATGATTTTAGGGCTTATACATTGGAATTTGAATATAACAAGAGTGCTCATGCAAAAATATGCAAGTATTAAATTGTTGACGAGAAATGCCATAGCATTTCCTATAGCATTTCTTTATTTTACATTTTTTACAACCTTAAATTTCGAACCAATTGAAAAAATAATTATTTTAGGGCTTATACATTGGAATTTGAATATAAGAAGAGTTCTCATGCAAAATTATGCAACGAATAAATTGTTGACGAGAAATGCCATAGGAAATGCTATAGCATTTCCTATAGCATTTCTTTATTTTACGTTTTTTACAACCTTAAATTTCGAACCAATTGAAAAAATAATGATTTTAGGGCTTATACATTGGAATTTGAATATAACGAGAGTTCTCATGCAAAAATATGCAAGGATTAAATTGTTGACGAGAAATGCCTTAGGAAGTGCTGTAGCATTTCTTATAGCATTTCTATATTTTATATTTTTTACTACCTTGAATTTCGAACCAATTGAAAAAATAATGATTTTAGGGCATATACATTGGAATTTGAATATAACGAGAGTTCTCATGCAAAAATATGCAAGGATTAAATTGTTGACGAGAATCGCCTTAGGAAATGCAATAGCATTTCTTATAGCATTTCTTTATTTGACATTTTTTACAACCTTAAATTTCGAACCAATTGAAAAAATAATGATTTTAGGGCTTATACATTGGAATTTGAATATAACAAGAGTTCTCATGCAAAAATATGCAAGTATTAAATTGTTGACGAGAAATAGCATTTCCTATAGCATTTCTTTATTTTACATTTTTTACAACCTTAAATTTCGAACCAATTGAAAAAATAATGATTTTAGGGCTTATACATTGGAATTTGAATATAAGAAGAGTTCTCATGCAAAATTATGCAACGAATAAATTGTTGACGAGAAATGCCATAGGAAATGCTATAGCATTTCCTATCGCATTTCTTTATTTTACATTTTTTACAACCTTTAATTTCGAACCAATTGAAAAAATAATGATTTTAGAGCTTATACATTGGAATTTGAATATAACGAGAGTTCTCATGCAAAAATATGCAAGGATTAAATTGTTGACGAGAAATGCCTTAGGAAATGCTATAGCATTTCTTATAGCATTTCTTTATTTTATATTTTTTACAACCTTGAATTTCGAACCAATTGAAAAAATAATGATTTTAGGGCTTATACATTGGAATTTGAATATATGAAGAGTTCTCATGCAAAATTATGCAACGAATTAATTGTTGACGAGAAATGCCATAGGAAATGCTATAGCATTCCCTATAGCATTTCTTTATTTTACATTTTTTACAACCTTAAATTTTGAACAAATTGAAAAAATAATGATTTTAGGGCTTATACATTGGAATTTGAATATAACGAGAGTTCTCATGCAAAAATATGCAAGGATTAAATTGTTGACGAGAATCGCCTTAGGAAATGCAATAGCATTTCTTATAGCATTTCTTTATTTGACATTTTTTACAACCTTCAATTTCGAACCAATTGAAAAATTTTTGATTTTAGGGCTTATACATTGGAATTTGAATATAACAAGAGTTCTCATGCAAAAATATGCAAGTATTAAATTGTTGACGAGAAATGCCATAGGAAATGCTATAGCATTTCCTATAGCATTTCTTTATTTTACATTTTTTACAACCTTAAATTTCGAACCAATTGAAAAAATAATTATTTTAGGGCTTATACATTGGAATTTGAATATAAGAAGAGTTCTCATGCAAAATTATGCAACGAATAAATTGTTGACGAGAAATGCCATAGGAAATGCTATAGCATTTCCTATAGCATTTCTTTATTTTACGTTTTTTACAACCTTAAATTTCGAACCAATTGAAAAAATAATGATTTTAGGGCTTATACATTGGAATTTGAATATAACGAGAGTTCTCATGCAAAAATATGCAAGGATTAAATTGTTGACGAGAAATGCCTTAGGAAGTGCAATAGCATTTCTTATAGCATTTCTTTATTTGACATTTTTTACAACCTTAAATTTCGAACCAATTGAAAAAATAATGATTTTAGGGCTTATACATTGGAATTTGAATATAACAAGAGTTCTCATGCAAAAATATGCAAGTATTAAATTGTTGACGAGAAATACCATTTCCTATAGCATTTCTTTATTTTACATTTTTTACAACCTAAATTTCGAACCAATTGAAAAAATAATGATTTTAGGGCTTATACATTGGAATTTGAATATAAGAATAGTTCTCATGCAAAATTATGCAACGAATAAATTGTTGACGAGAAATGCCATAGGAAATGCTATAGCATTCCCTATAGCATTTATTTATTTTACATTTTTTACAACCTTAAATTTTGAAAAAATTGAAAAAATAATGATTTTAGGGCTTATACATTGGAATTTGAATATAACGAGAGTTCTCATGCAAAAATATGCAAGGATTAAATTGTTGACGAGAAATGCCATGGGAAATGCTATAGCATTTCCTATAGCATTTCTTTATTTCACATTTTTTACAACCTTAAATTTCGAACCAATTTTAAAAATAATGATTTTAGGGCTTATACATTGGAATTTGAATATAAAAAGAGTTCTCATGCAAAATTATGCAACGAATAAATTGTTGACCAGAAATGCCATAGGAAATGCTATAGCATTTCCTATAGCATTTCTTTATTTTACATTTTTTACAACCTTAAATTTCGAACCAATTGAAAAAATAATGATTTTAGGGCTTATACATTGGAATTTGAATATAACGAGAGTTCTCATGCAAAAAATATGCAAGGATTAAATTGTTGACGAGAAATGCCTTAGGAAATGCTATAGCATTTCTTATAGCATTTCTTTATTTTATATTTTTTACAACCTTGAATTTCGAACCAATTGAAAAAATAATGATTTTAGGACTTATACATTGGAATTTGAATATAACGAGAGTTCTCATGCAAAAATATGCAAGGATTAAATTGTTGACGAGAATCGCCTTAGGGAATGCAATAGCATTTCTTATAGCATTTCTTTATTTGACATTTTTTAAAACCTTAAATTTCGAACCAATTGAAAAAATAATGATTTTAGGGCTTATACATTGGAATTTGAATATAACGAGAGTTCTCATGCAAAAATATGCAAGTATTAAATTGTTGACGAGAAATGCCTTAGGAAATGCTATAGCATTTCTTATAGCATTTCTTTATTTAATATTTTTTACAACCTTAAATTTCGAACCAATTGAAAAAATAATGATTTTAGGGCTTATACATTGGAATTTGAATATAAGAAGAGTTCTCATGCAAAATTATGCAACGAATAAATTGTTGACGAGAAATGCCATAGGTAATGCTATAACATTCCCTATAGCATTTCTTTATTTTACATTTTTTACAACCTTAAATTTTGAACAAATTGAAAAAATAATGATTTTAGGGCTTATACATTGGAATTTGAATATAACGAGAGTTCTCATGCAAAAATATGCAAGGATTAAATTGTTGACGAGAATCGCCTTAGGAAATGCAATAGCATTTCTTATAGCATTTCTTTATTTGACATTTTTTACAACCTTAAATTTCGAACCAATTGAAAATATAATGATTTTAGGGCTTATACATTGGAATTTGAATATAACAAGAGTTTTTATGCAAAAATATGCAAGTATTAAATTGTTGACGAGAAATGCCATAGGAAATGCTATAGCATTTCCTATAGCATTTCTTTATTTTACATTTTTTACAACCTTAAATTTTGAACCAATTGAAAAAATAATGAATTTAGGGCTTATACATTGGAATTTGAATATAAGAAGAGTTCTCATGCAAAATTATGCAACGAATAAATTGTTGACGAGAAATGCCATAGGAAATGCTATAGCATTTCCTATAGCATTTCTTTATTTTACATTTTTTACAACCTTAAATTCCGAACCAATTGAAAAAATAATGATTTTAGGGCTTATACATTGGAATTTGAATATAACGAGAGTTCTCATGCAAAAATATGCAAGGATTAAATTGTTGACGAGAAATGCCATAGGAAATGCTATAGCATTTCCTATAGCATTTCTTTATTTTACATTTTTTACCACCTTAAATTTTGAAAAAATTGAAAAAATAATTATTTTAGGGCTTATACATTGGAATTTGAATATAACAAGAGTTCTCATGCAAAAATATGCAAGGATTAAATTGTTGACGAGAATCGCCTTAGGAAATGCAATAGCATTTCTTATAGCATTTCTTTATTTGACATTTTTTACAACCTTAAATTTCGAACCAATTGAAAAAATAATGATTTTAGGGCTTATACATTGGAATTTGAATATAACGAGAGTTCTCATGCAAAAATATGCAAGGATTAAATTGTTGACGAGAAATGCCATAGGAAATGCTATAGCATTTCCTAAAGCATTTCTTTATTTTACATTTTTTACAACCTTAAATTTTGAACAAATTGAAAAAATAATGATTTTAGGGCTTATACATTGGAATTTGAATATAACGAGAGTTCTCATGCAAAATTAGCAAGGAATAAATTGTTGACGAGAAATACCATATGAAATGCTATAGCATTTCTTATAGCATTTCTTTATTTGACATTTTTTACAACCTTGAATTTCGAAACAATTGAAACAATAGTGATTTTAGGGCTTATACATTGGAATTTGAATATAACAAGAGTTCTCATGCAAAAATATGCAAGGATTAAATTGTTGACGAGAAATGCCATAGAAAATGCTATAGCATTTCCTATAGCATTTATTTATTTTACATTTTTTACAACCTTAAATTTCAAACCAATTGTAAAAATAATGATTTTAGGGCTAATACATTGGAATATTAATATTACAAGGGTTCTCATGCAAAAATATGCAAGGATTAAATTGTTGACGAGAAATGCCATAGGAAATGCTATAGCATTTCCTATAGCATTTCTTTATTTTACATTTTTTACAACCTTAAATTTCGAACCAATTGAAAAAATAATGATTTTAGGGCTTATACATTGGAATTTGAATATAACGAGAGTTCTCATGCAAAAATATGCAAGGATTAAATTGTTGACGAGAATCGCCTTAGGAAATGCTATAGCATTTCTTATAGCATTTCTTTATTTGACATTTTTTACAACCTTAAATTTTGAACCAATTGAAAAAATAATGATTTTAGGGCTTATACATTGTAATTTGAATATAACAAGAGTTATCATGCAAAAATATGCAAGGATTAAATTGTTGACGAGAAATGCCATAGAAAATGCTATAGCATTTCCTATCGCATTTCTTTATTTTACATTTTTTACAACCTTAAATTTCGAACCAATTGAAAAAATAATGATTTTAGGGCTAATACATTGGAATTTGAATATAACGAGAGTTCTCATGCAAAAATATGCAAGGATTAAATGGTTGACGAGAAATGCCATAGGAAATGCTATAGCATTTCCTATCGCATTTCTTTATTTTACATTTTTTACAACCTTAAATTTCAAACCAATTGAAAAAATAATGATTTTAGGGCTTATACATTGGAATTTGAATATAACGAGAGTTCTCATGCAAAAATATGCAAGGATTAAATGGTTGACGAGAAATGCCATAGGAAATGCTATAGCATTTCTTTATTTTAAATTTTTTACAACCTTAAATTTCGAACAAATTGAAAAAATAATGATTTTAGGGCTTATACATTGGAATTTGAATATAACGAGAGTTCTCATGCAAAAATATGCAAGGATTAAATTATTGACGAGAATCGCCTTAGGAAATGCTATAGCATTTCTTATAGCATTTCTTTATTTGACATTTTTTACAACCTTAAATTTCAAACCAATTGAAAAAATAATGATTTCAGGGCTTATACATTGGAATTTGAATATAACAAGAGTTCTCATGCAAAATTATGCAAGGAATAAATTGTTGACGAGAAATGCCATAGGAAATGCTATAGCATTTCCTATAGCATTTCTTTATTTTACATTTTTTTCAACCTTAAATTTCGAACCAATTGAAAAAATAATGATTTTAGGGCTTATACATTGGAATTTGAATATAACGAGAGTTCTCATGCAAAAATATGCAAGGATTAAATTGTTGACGAGAAATTCCTTAGGAAATGTTATAGCATTTCTTATAGCATTTCTTTATTTGACATTTTTTACAACCTTGAATTTCTAACCAATTGAAAAAATAGTGATTTTAGGGCTTATACATTGGAATTTGAATATAATGAGAGTTCTCATGCAAAAAAATGCAAGGATTAAATTGTTGACGAGAAATGCCATAGGAAATGCTATAGCATTTCCTATTGCATTTCTTTATTTGACATTTTTTACAACTTTAAATTTCGAACCAATTGAAAAAATAATGATTTTAGGGCTTATACATTGGAATTTGAATATAACAAGAGTTCTCATGCAAAAATATGCAAGGATTAAATTGTTGACGAGAAATGCCATAGGAAATGCTATAGCATTTCCTATAGCATTTCTTTATTTTACATTTTTTAACACCTTAAATTTCGAACCAATTGAAAAAATAATGATTTTAGGGCTTATAAATTGGAATTTGAATATAACGAGAGTTGTCATGCAAAAATATGCAAGGATTAAATTGTTGACGAGAAATGCCTTAGGAAATGCAATAGCATTTCTTTATTTTACATTTTTTACAACCTTGAATTTCGAACCAATTGAAAAAATAATGATTTTAGGGCTTATACATTGGAATTTTAATATAACGAGAGTTCTCATGCAAAAATATGCAACGATTAAATTGTTGACGAGAAATGCCATACGAAATGGTATAGCATTTCTTATAGAATTTCTTTATTTACATTTTTTACAACCTCAAATTTCGAACCAATTGAAAAAATAATGATTTTAGGGCTTATACATTGGAATTTGAATATAGCAAGAGTTCTCATGCAAAAATATGCAAGGATTAAATTGTTGACGAGAAATGCCAAAGGAAATGCTCCTATAGAATTTCTTTATTTTACATTTTACAACCTTAAATTTTGAACCAATTGAAAAAATAATGATTTTAGGGTTATACATTGGAATTTGACGAGAAAATATGCAAGGATTAAATTGTTGACGAGAAATGCCATAGGAAATGCTATAGCATTTCCTATAGCATTTCTTTATTTTACATTTTTTACAACCTTAAATTTCGAACCAATTGAAAAAATAATGATTTTAGGGCTTATACATTGGAATTTGAATATAACGAGAGTTCTCGTGCAAAAATATGCAAGGATTAAATTGTTGACGAGAATCGCCTTAGGAAATGCTATAGCATTTCTTATAGCATTTCTTTATTTGACATTTTTTACAACCTTAAATTTTGAACCAATTGAAAAAATAATGATTTTAGGGCTTATACATTGTAATTTGAATATAACAAGAGTTATCATGCAAAAATATGCAAGGATTAAATTGTTGACGAGAAATGCCATAGTAAATGCTATAGCATTTCCTATCGCATTTCTTTATTTTACATTTTTTACAACCTTAAATTTCGAACCAATTGAAAAAATAATGATTTTAGGGCTTATACATTGGAATTTGAATATAACAAGAGTTCTCATGCAAAAATATGCGAGGATTAAATGGTCGACTAGAAATGCCATAGGAAATGCTATAGCATTTCCTATAGCATTTCTTTATTTTAAATTTTTTACAACCTTAAATTTTGAACAAATTGAAAAAATAATGATTTTAGGGCTTATACATTGGAATTTGAATATAACGAGAGTTCTCATGCAAAAATATGCAAGGATTAAATTATTGACGAGAATCGCCTTAGGAAATGCTATAGCATTTCTTTATTTGACATTTTTTACAACCTTAAATTTCGAACCAATTGAAAAAAATAATGATTTCAGGGCTTATACATTGGAATTTGAATATAACAAGAGTTCTCATGCAAAAATATGCAAGGATTAAATTGTTGACGAGAATTGCCATAGGAAATGCTATAGCATTTCCTATAGCATTTCTTTATTTTACATTTTTACAACCTTAAATTTCGAACCAATTGAAAAAATAATGATTTTAGGGCTAATACATTGGAATTTTAATATTACAAGGGTTCTCATGCAAAAATATGCAAGGATTAAATTGTTGACGAGAATCGCCTTAGGAAATGCTATAGCATTTCTTTTTTTGACATTTTTTACAACCTTAACTTTCGAACCAATTGAAAAAATAATGATTTTAGGGCTTATACATTGGAATTTGAATATAACAAGAGTTCTCATGCAAAAATATGCAAGGATTAAATTGTTGACGAGAAATGCCATAGGAAATGCTATAGCATTTCCTATAGCATTTCTTTATTTGACATTTTTTACAACCTTAAATTTCGAACCAATTGAAAAAATAATGATTTTAAGGCTTATACATTGGAATTTTAATATAACAAGAGTTCTCATGCAAAAATATGCAAGTATTAAATTGTTGACGAGAAATGCCATAGGAAATGCTATAGCATTACCTATCGCATTTCTTTATTTTACATTTTTTACAACCTTAAATTTCAAACCAATTGAAAAAATAATGATTTTAGGGCTTATACATTGGAATTTTAATATAACAATAGTTCTCATGCAAAAATATGCAAGGATTAAATGGTTGACGAGAAATGCCGTAGGAAATGCTATAGCATTTCTCATAGCATTTCTTTATTTTACATTTTTTACATCCTTATTTCACACCAATTGTAAAAATAATGATTTTAGGGCTAATACATTGGAATTTTAATATTACAAGGGTTCTCATGCAATAATATGCAAGGATTAAATTGTTGACGAGAAATGCCATAGGAAATGCTATAGCATTTCGTATAGCATTTCTTTATTTTACATTTTTTACAACCTTAAATTTTGAACCAATTGAAAAAATAATGATTTTAGGGCTTATACATTGGAATTTGAATATAACGAGAGTTCTGATGCAAAAATATGCAAGGATTAAATTGTTGACGAGAATCGCCTTAGGAATTGCTATAGCATTTCTTATAGAATTTCTTTATTTGACATTTTTTACAACCTTAAATTTCGAACCAATTGAAAAAATAATGATTTTAGGGCTAATACATTGGAATTTTAATATTACAAGGGTTTTCATGCAAAAATATGCAAGGATTAAATTGTTGACGAGAAATGCCATAGGAAATGCTATAGCATTTCCTATACCATTTCTTTATTTTACATTTTTTAAACCTTAAATTTCGAACCAATTGAAAAAATAATGATTTTAGGGCTTATAAATTGGAATTTGAATATAACGAGAGTTGTCATGCAAAAATATGCAAGGATTAAATTGTTGACGAGAAATGCCTTAGGAAATGCAATAGCATTTCTTTATTTTACATTTTTTACAACCTTGAATTTCGAACCAATTGAAAAAATAATGATTTTAGGGCTTATACATTGGAATTTTAATATAACGAGAGTTCTCATGCAAAAATATGCAACGATTAAATTGTTGACGAGAAATGCCATACGAAATGGTATAGCATTTCTTATAGAATTTCTTTATTTGACATTTTTTACAACCTCAAATTTCGAACCAATTGAAAAAATAATGATTTTAGGGCTTATACATTGGAATTTGAATATAACAAGAGTTCTCATGCAAAAATATGCAAGGATTAAATTGTTGACGAGAAATGCCAAAGGAAATGCTCCTATAGAATTTCTTTATTTTACATTTTACAACCTTAAATTTTGAACCAATTGAAAAAATAATGATTTTAGGGTTATACATTGGAATTTGACGAGAAAATATGCAAGGATTAAATTGTTGACGAGAAATGCCATAGGAAATGTTATAGCATTTCCTATAGTATTTCTTTATTTTACATTTTTTACAACCTTAAATTTAAAACCAATTGTAAAAATAATGATTTTAGGGCTTATACATTGGAATTTTAATATTACAAGCGTTCTCATGCAAAAATATGCAAGGATTAAATTGTTGACGAGAAATGCGCATTTCCTATAGCATTTCTTTATTTTACATTTTTTACAACCTTAAATTTCGAACCAATTGAAAAAATAATGATTTTAGGGCTTATACATTGGAATTTGAATATAACGAGAGTTCTCATGCAAAAATATGCAAGGATTAAATTGTTGACGAGAATTGCCTTAGGAAATGCTATATCATTTCTTATAGCATTTCTTTATTTGACATTTTTTACAACCTTAAATTTTGAACCAATTGAAAATATAATGATTTCAGGGCTTATACATTGGAATTAGAATATAACAAGAGTTCTCATGCAAAAATATGCAAGGATTAAATTGTTGACGAGAAATGCCATAGGAAATGGTATAGCATTTCTTATAGAATATCTTTATTTGACATTTTTTACAACCTTAAATTTTGAATCAATTGAAAAAATAATGATTTTAGGGCTTATACATTGGAATTTGAATATAACAAAAGTTCTCATGCAAAAATATGCAAGGATTAAATTGTTGACGAGAAATGCCATAGGAAATGCTATAGCATTTCTTATAGCATTTCTTTATTTGACATTTTTTACAACCTTAAATTTCGAACCAATTGAAAAAATAATGATTTTAGGGCTTATACATTGGAATTTAAATATAACAAGAGTTCTCATTCAAAAATATGCAAGGATTAAATTGTTGACGAGAAATGCCATAGAAAATGCTACAGCATTTCCTATAGCATTTCTTTATTTGACATTTTTTACAACCTTAAATTTTGAACCAATTGAAAAAATAATGATTTTAGGGCTTATACATTGGAATTTGAATATAACAAGAGTTCTCATGCCAAAATATGCAAGGATTAAATTGTTGACGAGAAATGCCATAGGAAATGCTATAGCATTTCCTATAGCATTTCTTTATTTTACATTTTTCACAACCTTAAATTTCGAACCAATTGAAAAAATAATGATTTTAGGGCTTATACATTGGAATTTGAATATAACAAGAGTTCTCATGCAAAATTATGCAAGGAATAAAGTGTTGACGAGAAATGCCATAGGAAATGCTATAGCATTTCCTATAGCATTTCTTTATTTTACATTTTTTACAACCTTAAATTTCGAACCAATTGAAAAAATAATGATTTTAGGGCTTATACATTGGAATTGTAATATAACGAGAGTTCTCAAGCAAAAATATGCAAGGATTAAATTGTTGACGAGAAATGCCTTAGGAAATGCTATAGCATTTCTTATAGCATTTCTTTATTTGACATTTTTTACAACCTTGAATTTCGAACCAATTGAAAAAATAGTGATTTTAGGGCTTATACATTAGAATTTGAATATAACAAGAGTTCTCATGCAAAAATATGCAAGGATTAAATTGTTGACGAGAAATGCCATAGGAAATGCTATAGCATTTCTTTATTTGACATTTTTTACAACCTTAAATTTTGAACCAATTGAAAAAATAATGATTTTAGGGCTTATACATTGGAATTTGAATATAACAAGATTTCTCAGGCAAAATTATGCAAGGATTAAATTGTTGACGAGAAATGCCATAGGAAATGATATAGCATTTCTTATAACATTTCTTTATTTTACATTGTTTACAACCTTAAATTTCGAACCAATTGAAAAAATAATGATTTTTGGGCTTATACATTGGAGTTTTAATATTACAAGCGTTCTCATGCAAAAATATGCAAGGATTAAATTGTTGACGAGAAATGCCATAGGAAATGCTATAGCATTTCCTATAGCATTTCTTTATTTTACATTGTTTACGACCTAAAATTCAAACCAATTGAAAAAAAAATTATTTTAGGGCTTATACATTGGAATTTTATTATTACAAGAGTTCTCATGCATAAATATGCAAGGATTAAATTGTTGACGAGAAATGCCATAGGAAATACTAGCATTTCCTATAGCATTTCTTTATTAGACATTGTTTACGACCTAAAATTCGAACCAATTGAAAAAATAATGATTTTAGGGCTTATACATTGGAATTTGAATATAACAAGAGTTCTCATGCAAAAATATGCAAGGATTAAATTGTTGACGAGAAATGCCAAAGGAAATGCTATAGCATTTCCTATAGAATTTATTTATTTTACATTTTTTACAACCTTAAATTTCGAACCAATTGAAAAAATAATGATTTTAGGGCTTATACATTGGAATTTCAATATAACAAGAGTTCTCATGCAAAAATATGCAAGGATTAAATGGTTGACGACAAATGCCATAGGAAATGCTATAGCATTTCCTATAGCATTTCTTTATTTTACATTTTTTACAACCTTAAATTTCGAACCAATTGAAAAAATAATGATTTTAGGGCTTATACATTTGAATTTGAATATAACAAGAGTTCTCATGCAAAAATATGCAAGGATTAAATTGTTGACGAGAAATGCCAAAGGAAATGCTATAGCATTTCCTATAGCATTTCTTTATTTTACATTTTTTACAACCTTAAATTTCAAACCAACTGTAAAAATAATGATTTTAGGGCTAATACATTGGAATTTTAATATTACAAGGGTTCTCATGCAAAAATATTCAAGGATTAAATTGTTGACGAGAAATGCCATAGGAAATGTTATAGCATTTCCTATAGCATTTCTTTATTTTACATTTTTTACAACCTTAAATTTCGAACCAATTGAAAAAATAATGATTTTAGGGCTTATACATTGGAATTTGAATATAACGAGAGTTCTCATGCAAAAATATGCAAGGATTTAAATTGTTGACGAAAATCGCCTTAGGAAATGCTATAGCATTTCTTATAGCATTTCTTTATTTGACATTTTTTACAACCTTAAATTTCGAACCAATTGAAAAAATAATGATTTTAGGGCTTATACATTGGAATTTGAATATAACAAGAGTTCTCATGCAAAAATATGCAAGTATTAAATTGTTGACGAGAAATGCCATAGGAAATGCTATAGCATTTCCTATAGCATTTCTTTATTTGACATTTTTTACAACCTTAAATTTCGAACCAATTGAAAAAATAATGATTTTAAGGCTTATACATTGGAATTTGAATATAACAAGAGTTCTCATGCAAAAATATGCAAGGATTAAATTATTGACGAGAAATGCCATAGAAAATGCTATAGCATTTCCTATCGCATTTCTTTATTTTACTTTTTTTACAACCTTAAATTTCGAACCAATTGAAAAAATAATGATTTTAGGGCTAATACATTGGAATTTGAATATAACAAGAGTTCTCATGCAAAAATATGCAAGGATTAAATGGTTGACAAGAAATGCCATAGGAAATGCTATAGCATTTCCTATAGCATTTCTTTATTTTACATTTTTTACAACCTTAAATTTCACACCAATTGTAAAAATAATGATTTTAGGGCTAATACATTGGAATTTTAATATTACAAGGGTTCTCATGCAAAAATATGTAAGGATTAAATTGTTGACGAGAAATGCCATAGGAAATGCTATAGCATTTCCTATAGCATTTCTTTATTTTACATTTTTTACAACCTTAAATTTCGAACCAATTGAAAAAATAATGATTTTAGGGCTTATACATTGGAATTTTAATATAACGAGAGTTCTGATACAAAAATATGCAACGATTAAATTGTTGACGAGAATTGCCTTAGGAATTGCTATAGCATTTCTTATAACATTTCTTTATTTGACATTTTTTACAACCTTAAATTTCGAACCAATTGAAATAATAATGATTTTAGGGCTAATACATTGGAATTTTAATATTACAAGGGTTCTCATGCAAAAATATGCAAGGATTAAATTGTTGACGAGAAATGCGCATTTCCTATAGCATTTCTTTATTTTACATTTTTTACAACCTTAAATTTCGAACCAATTGAAAAAATAATGATTTTAGGGCTTATACATTGGAATTTGAATATAACGAGAGTTCTCATGCAAAAATATGCAAGGATTAAATTGTTGACGAGAATTACCTTAGGAAATGCTATAGCATTTCTTATAGCATTTCTTTATTTGACATTTTTTACAACCTTAAATTTTGAACCAATTGAAAAAATGATGATTTCAGGGCTTATACATTGGAATTAGAATATAACAAGAGTTCTCATTCAAAAATATGCAAGGATTAAATTGTTGACGAGAAATGCCATAGGAAATGGTATAGCATTTCTTATAGAATGTCTTTATTTGACATTTTTTACAACCTCAAATTTTGAACCAATTGAAAAAATAATGATTTTAGGGCTTATACATTGGAATTTGAATATAACAAAAGTTCTCATGCAAAAATATGCAAGGATTAAATTGTTGACCAGAAATGCCATAGGAAATGCTATAGCATTTCTTATAGCATTTCTTTATTTGACATTTTTTACAACCTTAAATTTCGAACCAATTGAAAAAATAATGATTTTAGGGCTTATACATTGGAATTTAAATATAAAAAGAGTTCTCATGCAAAAATATGCAAGGATTAAATTGTTGACGAGAAATGCCATAGGAAATCCTTATAGCATTTCCTATAGCATTTCTTTATTTGACATTTTTTACAACCTTAAATTTCGAACCAATTGAAAAAATAATGATTTTAGGGGTTATACATTGGAATTTGAATATAACAAGAGTTCTCATGCAAAAATATGCAAGGATTAAATTGTTGACGAGAAATGCCATAGGAAATGCTATAGCATTTCCTATAGCATTTCTTTATTTTACAGTTTTCACAACCTTAAATTTCGAACCAATTGAAAAAATAATGATTTTAGGGCTTATACATTGGAATTTGAATATAACAAGAGTTCTCATGCAAAATTATG
Organism: Parietaria judaica; assembly: GCA_954871525.1. Taxonomy (NCBI): domain Eukaryota; kingdom Viridiplantae; phylum Streptophyta; class Magnoliopsida; order Rosales; family Urticaceae; genus Parietaria; species Parietaria judaica. The sequence goes on along the minus strand of OX940871.1, from coordinate 29,935,005 downwards.
CAAGGAATAAATTGTTGACGAGAAATGCCATAGGAAATGCTATAGCATTTCCTATAGCATTTCTTTATTTTACATTTTTTACAACCTTAAATTTCGAACCAATTGAAAAAATAATGATTTTAGGGCTTATACATTGGAATTGTAATATAACGAGAGTTCTCATGCAAAAATATGCAAGGATTAAATTGTTGACGAGAAATGCCTTAGGAAATGCTATAGCATTTCTTATAGCATTTCTTTATTTGACATTTTTTACAACCTTGAATTTCGAACCAATTGAAAAAATAGTGATTTTAGGGCTTATACATTGGAATTTGAATATAACAAGAGTTCTCATGCAAAAATATGCAAGGATTAAATTGTTGACGAGAAATGCCATAGGAAATGATATAGCATTTCTTATAACATTTCTTTATTTTACATTTTTTACAACCTTAAATTTCGAACCAATTGAAAAAATAATGATTTTAGGGCTTATACATTGGAATTGTAATATAACGAGAGTTCTCATGCAAAAATATGCAAGGATTAAATTGTTGACGAGAAATGCCATAGGAAATGCTATAGCATTTCCTATAGCATTTCTTTATTTTACATTTTTTACAACTTAAAATTTCGAACCAATTGAAAAAAAAATGATTTTAGGGCTTATACATTGGAATTTGAATATAACAAGAGTTCTCATGCAAAAATATGTATGGATTAAATTGTTGACGAGAAATGCCATAGGAAATGCTATAGCATTTCCTAAAGCATTTCTTTATTTTACATTTTTTACAACCTTAAATTTCGAACCAATTGAAAAAATAATGATTTTAGGGCTTATACATTGGAATTTAATTATAACGAGAGTTCTCATGCAAAAATATGCAAGGATTAAATTGTTGACGAGAAATGCCTTAGGAAATGCTATAGCATTTCTTATAGCATTTCTTTATTTTACATTTTTTACAATCTTGAATTTCGAACCAATTGAAAAAATAATGATTTTAGGGCTTATACATTGGAATTTTAATATAACGAGAGTTCTCATGCAAAAATATGCAAGGATTAAATTGTTGACGAGAAATGCCATAGGAAATGCTATAGCATTTCCTATAGCATTTCTTTATTTTACAGTTTTCACAACCTTAAATTTCGAACCAATTGAAAAAATAATGATTTTAGGGCTTATACATTGGAATTTGAATATAACAAGAGTTCTCAGGCAAAATTATGCAAGGATTAAATTGTTGACGAGAAATGCCATAGGAAATGCTATAGCATTTCCTATCGCATTTCTTTATTTTACATTGTTTATGACCTAAAATTCGAACCAATTGAAAAAAAAATTATTTTAGGTATTATACATTTGAATTTAATATTACAAGAGTTCTCATGCATAAATATGCAAGGATTAAATTGTTGACGAGAAATGCCATAGGAAATGCTAGCATTTCCTATAGCATATCTTTATTTGACATTGTTTACGACCTAAAATTCGAACCAATTGAAAAAATAATGATTTTAGGGCTTATACATTGGAATTTGAATATAACAAGAGTTCTCATGCAAAAATATGCAAGGATTAAATTGTTGACGAGAAATGCCATAGGAAATGCTATAGCATTTCCTATAGCATTTCTTTATTTTACACTTTTTACAACATTAAATTTCGAACCAATTGAAAAAATAATTATTTTAGAGCTTATACATTGGAATTGGAATATAAAAAGAGTTCTCATGCAAAATTATGCAAGGATTAAATTGTTGACGAGAAATGCCATAGAAAATTCTATAGCATTTCCTATCGCATTTCTTTATTTTACATTTTTTACAACCTTAAATTTCAAACCAATTGAAAAAATAATGATTTTAGGGCTTATACATTGGAATTTGAATATAACAAGAGTTCTCATGCAAAAATATGCAAGGATTAAATTGTTGACGAGAAATGCCATAGGAAATGCTGTAGCATTTCCTATAGCATTTCTTTATTTTACAGTTTTCACAACCTTAAATTTCGAACCAATTGAAAAAATAATGATTTTAGGGCTTATACATTGGAATTTGAATATAACAAGAGTTCTCATGCAAAATTATGCAAGGAATAAATTGTTGACGAGAAATGCCATAGGAAATGCTATAGCATTTCCTATGGCATTTCTTTATTTTACATTTTTTACAACCTTAAATTTCGAACCAATTGAAAAAATAATGATTTTAGGGCTTATACATTGGAATTGTAATATAACGAGAGTTCTCATGCAAAAATATGCAAGGATTAAATTGTTGACGAGAAATGCCTTAGGAAATGCTATAGCATTTCTTATAGCATTTCTTTATTTGACATTTTTTACAACCTTGAATTTCGAACCAATTGAAAAAATAGTGATTTTAGGGCTTATACATTGGAATTTGAATATAACAAGAGTTCTCATGCAAAAATATGCAAGGATTAAATTGTTGACGAGAAATGCCATAGGAAATGATATAGCATTTCTTATAACATTTCTTTATTTTACATTTTTTACAACCTTAAATTTCGAACCAATTGAAAAAATAATGATTTTAGGGCTTATACATTGGAATTTGAATATAACAAGAGTTCTCAGGCAAAATTATGCAAGGATTAAATTGTTGACGAGAAATGCCATAGGAAATGCTATAGCATTTCCTATAGCATTTCTTTATTTTACATTGTTTATGACCTAAAATTCGAACCAATTGAAAAAAAAATTCTTTTAGGTCTTATACATTTGAATTTTAATATTACAAGAGTTCTCATGCATAAATATGCAAGGATTAAATTGTTGACGAGAAATGCCATAGGAAATGCTAGCATTTCCTATAGCATTTCTTTATTTGACATTGTTTACGACCTAAAATTCGAACCAATTGAAAAAATAATGATTTTAGGGCTTATACATTGGAATTTGAATATAACAAGAGTTCTCATGCAAAAATATGCAAGGATTAAATTGTTGACGAGAAATGCCATAGGAAATGCTATAGCATTTCCTATAGCATTTCTTTATTTTACACTTTTTACAACATTAAATTTCGAACCAATTGAAAAAATAATGATTTTAGAGCTTATACATTGGAATTGGAATATAACAAGAGTTCTCATGCAAAATTATGCAAGGATTAAATTGTTGACGAGAAATGCCATAGAAAATTCTATAGCATTTCCTATCGCATTTCTTTATTTTACATTTTTTACAACCTTAAATTTCGAACCAATTGAAAAAATAATGATTTTAGGGCTTATACATTGGAATTTGAATATAACAAGAGTCCTCATGCAAAATTATGCAAGGATTAAATTGTTGACGAGAAATGCCATAGGAAATGCTATAGCATTTCCTATAGCATTTCTTTATTTTACATTTTTTACAACCTTAAATTTCGAACCAATTGAAAAAATAATGATTTTAGGGCTTATACATTGGAATTTGAATATAACGAGACTTCTCATGCAAAAATATGCAAGGATTAAATTGTTGACGAGAATTGCCTTAGGAAATGCTATAGCATTTCTTATAGCATTTCTTTATTTGACATTTTTTACAACCTTGAATTTCGAACCAATTGAAAAAATAGTGATTTTAGGGCTTATACATTGGAATTTGAATATAACAAGAGTTCTCATGCAAAAATATGCAAGGATTAAATTGTTGACGAGAAATGCCATAGGAAATGATATAGCATTTCTTATAACATTTCTTTATTTTACATTTTTTACAACCTTAAATTTCGAACCAATTGAAAAAATAATGATTTTAGGGCTTATACATTGGAATTTGAATATAACAAGAGTTCTCAGGCAAAATTATGCAAGGATTAAATTGTTGACGAGAAATGCCATAGGAAATGCTATAGCATTTCCTATAGCATTTCTTTATTTTACATTGTTTATGACCTAAAATTCGAACCAATTGAAAAAAAAATTATTTTAGGTCTTATACATTTGAATTTTAATATTACAAGAGTTCTCATGCATAAATATGCAAGGATTAAATTGTTGACGAGAAATGCCATAGGAAATGCTAGCATTTCCTATAGCATTTCTTTATTTGACATTGTTTACGACCTAAAATTCGAACCAATTGAAAAAATAATGATTTTAGGGCTTATACATTGGAATTTGAATATAACAAGAGTTCTCATGCAAAAATATGCAAGGATTAAATTGTTGACGAGAAATGCCATAGGAAATGCTATAGCATTTCCTATAGCATTTCTTTATTTTACACTTTTTACAACATTAAATTTCGAACCAATTGAAAAAATAATGATTTTAGAGCTTATACATTGGAATTGGAATATAACAAGAGTTCTCATGCAAAATTATGCAAGGATTAAATTGTTGACGAGAAATGCCATAGAAAATTCTATAGCATTTCCTATCGCATTTCTTTATTTTACATTTTTTACAACCTTAAATTTCGAACCAATTGAAAAAATAATGATTTTAGGGCTTATACATTGGAATTTGAATATAACAAGAGTCCTCATGCAAAATTATGCAAGGATTAAATTGTTGACGAGAAATGCCATAGGAAATGCTATAGCATTTCCTATAGCATTTCTTTATTTTACATTTTTTACAACCTTAAATTTCGAACCAATTGAAAAAATAATGATTTTAGGGCTTATACATTGGAATTTGAATATAACGAGACTTCTCATGCAAAAATATGCAAGGATTAAATTGTTGACGAGAATTGCCTTAGGAAATGCTATAGCATTTCTTATAGCATTTCTTTATTTGACATTTTTTACAACCTTAAATTTCGAACCAATTGAAAAAATAATGATTTCAGGGCTTATACATTGGAATTTTAATATAACAAGAGTTCTCATGCAAATTTATGCAAGGATTCAATTGTTGACGAGAAATGCCATAGGCCATTATAGCATTTCCTATAGCATTTCTTTATTTTACATTTTTTACAACCTTAAATTTTGAACCAATTGAAAAAATAATGATTTTAGGGCTTATACATTGGAATTTAAATATAACAAGAGTTCTCATGCAAAATTATGCAAGGAATAAATTGTTGACGAGAAATGCCATAGGAAATGCTATAGCATTTCCTATAGCATTTCTTTATTTTATATTTTTTACAACCTTAAATTTCGAACCAATTGAAAAAATAATGATTTTAGGGCTTATACATTGGAATTTGAATATAACAAGAGTTCTCATGCAAAAATATGCAAGGATTAAATTGTTGACGAGAAATGCCATAGGAAATGCTATAACATTTCCTATAGCATTTCTTTATTTTACACTTTTTACAACATTAAATTTTGAACCAATTGAAAAAATAATGATTTTAGAGCTTATACATTGGAATTGGAATATAAAAAGAGTTCTCATGCAAAATTATGCAAGGATTAAATTGTTGACGAGAAATGCCATAGAAAATTCTATAGCATTTCCTATCGCATTTCTTTATTTTACATTTTTTACAACCTTAAATTTCAAACCAATTGAAAAAATAATTATTTTAGGGCTTATACATTGGAATTTGAATATAACAAGAGTTCTCATGAAAAATTATGCAAGGATTAAATTGTTGACGAGAAATGCCATAGGAAATGCTATAGCATTTCCTATAGCATTTCTTTATTTTACATTTTTTACAACCTTAAATTTCGAACCAACTGAAAAAATAATGATTTTAGGGCTTATACATTGGAATTTGAATATAACGAGAGTTCTCATGCAAAAATATGCAAGGATTAAATTGTTGACGAGAATTGCCTTAGGAAATGCTATAGCATTTCTTATAGAATTTCTTTATTTGACATTTTTTACAACCTTAAATTTCGAACCAATTGAAAAAATAATGATTTCATGGCTTATACATTGGAATTTGAATATAACAAGAGTTCTCATGCAAAATTATGCAAGGAATAAATTGTTGACGAGAAATGCCATAGGAAATGCTATAGCATTTCCTATAGCATTTCTTTATTTTATATTTTTTACAACCTTAAATTTCGAACCAATTGAAAAAATAATGATTTTAGGGCTTATACATTGGAATTTGAATATAACGAGAGTTCTCGTGCAAAAATATGCAATGATTAAATTGTTGACGAGAAATGCCTTAGGAAATGCTATAGCATTTCTTATAGCATTTCGTTATTTGACATTTTTTACAACCTTGAATTTCGAACCAATTGAAAAAATAATGATTTTAGGGCTTATACATTGGAATTAGAATATAACAAGAGTTCTCATGCAAAAATATGCAAGGATTAAATTGTTGACGAGAAATGCCATAGGAAATGCTATAGAATTTCCTATAGCATTTCTTTATTTTACACTTTTTACAACATTAAATTTCGAACCAATTGAAAAAATAATGATTTTAGTGCTTATACATTGGAATTGGAATATAAAAAGAGTTCTCATGCAAAATTATGCAAGGATTAAATTGTTGACGAGAAATGCCATAGAAAATTCTATAGCATTTCCTATCGCATTTCTTTATTTTACATTTTTTACAACCTTAAATTTCAAACCAATTGAAAAAATAATGATTTTAGGGCTTATACATTGGAATTTGAATATAACAAGAGTTCTCATGAAAAATTATGCAAGGATTAAATTGTTGACGAGAAATGCCATAGGAAATGCTATAGCATTTCCTATAGCATTTCTTTATTTGACATTTTTTACAACCTTAAATTTCGAACCAATTGAAAAAATAATGATTTCAGGGCTTATTCATTGGAATTTGAATATAACAAGAGTTCTCATGCAAAATTATGCAAGGAATAAATTGTTGACGAGAAATGCCATAGGAAATGCTATAGCATTTCCTATAGCATTTCTTTATTTTATATTTTTTACAACCTTAAATTTCGAACCAATTGAAAAAATAATGATTTCAGGGCTTATACATTGGAATTTGAATATAACGAGAGTTCTCATGCAAAAGTATGCAATGATTAAATTGTTGACGACAAATGCCTTAGGAAATGCTATAGCATTTCTTTTAGCATTTCTTTATTTGACATTTTTTACAACCTTGAATTTCGAACCAATTGAAAAAATAATGATTTTAGGGCTTATACATTGGAATTAGAATATAACAAGAGTTCTCATGCAAAAATATGCAAGGATTAAATTGTTGACGAGAAATGCCAGAGGAAATGCTATAGAATTTCCCATAGAATTTCTTTATTTTACATTTGTTACAACCTTAAATTTCAAACCAATTGAAAAAATAATGATTTTAGGGCTTATACATTGGAAGTTGAATATAACAAGAGTTCTCATGCAAAAATATGCAAGGATTAAATTGTTGACGAGAAATGCCATAGGAAATGCTATAGCATTTCCTATAGCATTTCTTTATTTGACATTTTTTACAACCTTAAATTTCGAACCAATTGAAAAAATAATGATTTCAGGGCTTATTCATTGGAATTTGAATATAACAAGAGTTCTCATGCAAAATTATGCAAGGAATAAATTGTTGACGAGAAATGCCATAGGAAATGCTATAGCATTTCCTATAGCATTTCTTTATTTTATATTTTTTACAACCTTAAATTTCGAACCAATTGAAAAAATAATGATTTCAGGGCTTATACATTGGAATTTGAATATAACGAGAGTTCTCATGCAAAATTATGCAATGATTAAATTGTTGACGACAAATGCCTTAGGAAATGCTATAGCATTTCTTTTAGCATTTCTTTATTTGACATTTTTTACAACCTTGAATTTCGAACCAATTGAAAAAATAATGATTTTAGGGCTTATACATTGGAATTAGAATATAACAAGAGTTCTCATGCAAAAATATGCAAGGATTAAATTGTTGACGAGAAATGCCATAGGAAATGCTATAGAATTTCCTATAGAATTTCTTTATTTTACATTTGTTACAACCTTAAATTTCAAACCAATTGAAAAAATAATGATTTTAGGGCTTATACATTGGAAGTTGAATATAACAAGAGTTCTCATGCAAAAATATGCAAGGATTAAATTGTTGACGAGAAATGCCATAGGAAATGCTATAGCATTTCCTATAGCATTTCTTTATTTGACATTTTTTACAACCTTAAATTTCGAACCAATTGAAAAAATAATGATTTTAGGGCTTATACATTGGAATTTGAATATAACAAGAGTTCTCATGCAAAAATATGTATGGATTAAATTGTTGACGAGAAATGCCATAGGAAATGCTATAGCATTTCCTAAAGCATTTCTTTATTTTACATTTTTTACAACCTTAAATTTCGAACCAATTGAAAAAATAATGATTTTAGGGCTTATACATTGGAATTTAATTATAACGAGAGTTCTCATGCAAAAATATGCAAGGATTAAATTGTTGACGAGAAATGCCTTAGGAAATGTTATAGCATTTCTTATAGCATTTCTTTATTTTACATTTTTTACAACCTTGAATTTCGAACCAATTGAAAAAATAATGATTTTAGGGCTTATACATTGGAATTTGAATATAACAAGAGTTCTCATGAAAAATTATGCAAGGATTAAATTGTTGACGAGAAATGCCATAGGAAATGCTATAGCATTTCCTATAGCATTTCTTTATTTGACATTTTTTACAACCTTAAATTTCGAACCAATTGAAAAAATAATGATTTCAGGGCTTATTCATTGGAATTTGAATATAACAAGAGTTCTCATGCAAAATTATGCAAGGAATAAATTGTTGACGAGAAATGCCATAGGAAATGCTATAGCATTTCTTTATTTTATATTTTTTACAACCTTAAATTTCGAACCAATTGAAAAAATAATGATTTCAGGGCTTATACATTGGAATTTGAATATAACGAGAGTTCTCATGCAAAATTATGCAATGATTAAATTGTTGACGACAAATGCCTTAGGAAATGCTATAGCATTTCTTTTAGCATTTCTTTATTTGACATTTTTTACAACCTTGAATTTCGAACCAATTGAAAAAATAATGATTTTAGGGCTTATACATTGGAATTAGAATATAACAAGAGTTCTCATGCAAAAATATGCAAGGATTAAATTGTTGACGAGAAATGCCATAGGAAATGCTATAGAATTTCCTATAGAATTTCTTTATTTTACATTTGTTACAACCTTAAATTTCAAACCAATTGAAAAAATAATGATTTTAGGGCTTATACATTGGAAGTTGAATATAACAAGAGTTCTCATGCAAAAATATGCAAGGATTAAATTGTTGACGAGAAATGCCATAGGAAATGCTATAGCATTTCCTATAGCATTTCTTTATTTGACATTTTTTACAACCTTAAATTTCGAACCAATTGAAAAAATAATGATTTCAGGGCTTATTCATTGGAATTTGAATATAACAAGAGTTCTCATGCAAAATTATGCAAGGAATAAATTGTTGACGAGAAATGCCATAGGAAATGCTATAGCATTTCCTATAGCATTTCTTTATTTTATATTTTTTACAACCTTAAATTTCGAACCAATTGAAAAAATAATGATTTCAGGGCTTATACATTGGAATTTGAATATAACGAGAGTTCTCATGCAAAATTATGCAATGATTAAATTGTTGACGACAAATGCCTTAGGAAATGCTATAGCATTTCTTTATTTGACATTTTTTACAACCTTGAATTTCGAACCAATTGAAAAAATAATGATTTTAGGGCTTATACATTGGAATTAGAATATAACAAGAGTTCTCATGCAAAAATATGCAAGGATTAAATTGTTGACGAGAAATGCCATAGGAAATGATATAGAATTTCCTATAGAATTTCTTTATTTTACATTTGTTACAACCTTAAATTTCAAACCAATTGAAAAAATAATGATTTTAGGGCTTATACATTGGAAGTTGAATATAACAAGAGTTCTCATGCAAAAATATGCAAGGATTAAATTGTTGACAAGAAATGCCATAGGAAATGCTATAGCATTTCCTATAGCATTTCTTTATTTTACATTTTTTACAACTTAAAATTTCAAACCAATTGAAAAAAAAATGATTTTAGGGCTTATACATTGGAATTTGAATATAACAAGAGTTCTCATGCAAAAATATGTATGGATTAAATTGTTGACGAGAAATGCCATAGGAAATGCTATAGCATTTCCTAAAGCATTTCTTTATTTTACATTTTTTACAACCTTAAATTTCGAACCAATTGAAAAAATAATGATTTTAGGGCTTATACATTGGAATTTAATTATAACGAGAGTTCTCATGCAAAAATATGCAAGGATTAAATTGTTGACGAGAAATGCCTTAGGAAATGCTATAGCATTTCTTATAGCATTTCTTTATTTTACATTTTTTACAACCTTAAATTTCGAACCAATTGAAAAAATAATGATTTTAGGGCTTATACATTGGAATTTTAATATAACGAGAGTTTTCATGCAAAAATATGCAAGGATTAAATTGTTGACGAGAAATGCCTTAGGAAATGCTATAGCATTTCTTATAGCATTTCTTTATTTTACATTTTTACAACCTTGAATTTCGAACCAATTGAAAAAATAATGATTTTAGAGCTTATACATTGGAATTTGAATATAACGAGAGTTCTCATGCAAAAATATGCAAGGATTAAATTGTTGACGAGAAATGCCATACGAAATGGTATAGCATTTCTTATAGAATTTCTTTATTTGACAGTTTTTACAACCTCAAATTTCGAACCAATTGAAAAAATAATGATTTTAGGGCTTATACATTGGAATTTGAATATAACAAGAGTTCTCATGAAAAATTATGCAAGGATTCAATTGTTGACGAGAAATGCCATAGGTAATGCTATAGCATTTCCTATAGCATTTCTTGATTTGACATTTTTTACAACCTTGAATTTCGAACCAATTGAAAAAATAATGATTTTAGGGCTTATACATTGGAATTTTAATATAACGAGAGTTTTCATGCAAAAATATGCAAGGATTAAATTGTTGACGAGAAATGCCTTAGGAAATGCTATAGCATTTCTTATAGCATTTCTTTATTTTACATTTTTACAACCTTGAATTTCGAACCAATTGAAAAAATAATGATTTTAGAGCTTATACATTGGAATTTGAATATAACGAGAGTTCTCATGCAAAAATATGCAAGGATTAAATTGTTGACGAGAAATGCCATACGAAATGGTATAGCATTTCTTATAGAATTTCTTTATTTGACATTTTTTACAACCTCAAATTTCGAACCAATTGAAAAAATAATGATTTTAGGGCTTATACATTGGAATTTGAATATAACAAGAGTTCTCATGAAAAATTATGCAAGGATTCAATTGTTGACGAGAAATGCCATAGGTAATGCTATAGCATTTCTTATAGCATTTCTTTATTTGACATTTTTTACAACCTTAAATTTCGAACCAATTGAAAAAATAATGATTTCAGGGCTTATACATTGGAATTTGAATATAACAAGAGTTCTCATGCAAAATTATGCAAGGAATAAATTGTTGACGAGAAATGCCATAGGAAATGCTATAGCATTTCCTATAGCATTTCTTTATTTTATATTTTTTACAACCTTAAATTTCGAACCAATTGAAAAAATAATGATTTCAGGGCTTATACATTGGAATTTGAATATAACAAGAGTTCTCATGCAAAAATATGCAATGATTAAATTGTTGACGAAAAATGCCTTAGGAAATGCTATAGCATTTCTTATAGCATTTCTTTATTTGACATTTTTTACAACCTTGAATTTCGAACCAATTGAAAAAATAATGATTTTAGGGCTTATACATTGGAATTAGAATATAACAAGAGTTCTCATGCAAAAATATGCAAGGATTAAATTGTTGACGAGAAATGCCATAGGAAATGCTATAGAATTTCCTATAGAATTTCTTTATTTTACATTTGTTACAACCTTAAATTTCAAACCAATTGAAAAAATAATGATTTTAGGGCTTATACATTGGAAGTTGAATATAACAAGAGTTCTCATGCAAAAATATGCAAGGATTAAATTGTTGACGAGAAATGCCATAGGAAATGCTATAGCATTTCCTATAGCATTTATTTATTTTACATTTTTTACAACTTAAAATTTCGAACCAATTGAAAAAATAATGATTTTAGGGCTTATTTATCTGAATTTTAATATAACGAGAGTTTTCATGCAAAAATATGCAAGGATTAAATTGTTGACGAGAAATGCCTTAGGAAATGCTATAGCATTTCTTATAGCATTTCTTTATTTTACATTTTTACAACCTTGAATTTCGAACCAATTGAAAAAATAATGATTTTAGAGCTTATACATTGGAATTTGAATATAACGAGAGTTCTCATGCAAAAATATGCAAGGATTAAATTGTTGACGAGAAATGCCATACGAAATGGTATAGCATTTCTTATAGAATTTCTTTATTTGACATTTTTTACAACCTCAAATTTCGAACCAATTGAAAAAATAATGATTTTAGGGCTTATAAATTGGAATTTGAATATAACAAGAGTTCTCATGCAAAAATATGCAAAGATTAAATTGTTGACGAGAAATGCCATAGGAAATGCTATAGCATTTCTTATAGCATTTCTTTATTTGACATTTTTTAGAACCTTAAATTTCAAACCAATTGAAAAAATAATTATTTTAGGGCTTATACATTGGAATTTAAATATAACAAGAGTTCTCATGCAAAAATATGCAAGGATTAAATTGTGTACGAGAAATGCCATAGGAAATGTTATAGCATTTCCTATAGCATTTCTTTATTTTACATTTTTTACAACCTTAAATTTCGAACCAATTGAAAAAATAATGATTTTAGGCTTATACATTGTAATTTGAATATAACAAGAGTTCTCATGCAAAATTATGCAAGGATTAAATTGTTGACGAGAAATGCCATAGAAAATGCTATAGCATTTCCTATCGCATTTCTTTATTTTACAATTTTTACAAGCTTAAATTTGGAACCAATTAAAAAAATAATGATTTTAGGGCTTATACATTTGAATTTGAATATAACAAGAGTTCTCATGCAAAAATATACAAGGAATAAATGGTTGACGAGAAATGCCATAGGAAATGCTATAGCATTCCCTATAGCATTTCTTTATTTTACATTTTTTACAACCTTAAATTTCAAACCAATTGTAAAAATAATGATTTTAGGGCTTATACATTGGAATTTTAATATTACAAGCGTTCTCATGCAATAATATGCAAGGATTAAATTGTTGACGAGAAATGCCATAGGAAATGCTATAGCATTTCCTATAGCATTTCTTTATTTTACATTTTTTACAACCTTAAATTTTGAACAAATTGAAAAAATAATGATTTTATTGCTTATACATTGGAATTTGAATATAACGAGAGTTCTCATGCAAAAATATGCAAGGATTAAATTGTTGACGAGAATCGCCTTAGGAAATGCTATAGCATTTCTTTATTTGACATTTTTTACAACCTTAAATTTTGAACCAATTGAAAAAATAAAGATTTTAGGGCTTATACATTGGAATTTGAATATAACAAGAGTTCTCATGCCAAAATATGCAAGGATTAAATTGTTGACGAGAAATGCCATAGGAAATGCTATAGCATTTCCTATAGCATTTCTTTATTTTACATTTTTTACAACTTAAAATTTCGAACCAATTGAAAAAAAAATGATTTTAGGGCTTATACATTGGAATTTGAATATAACAAGAGTTCTCATGCAAAAATATGTATGGATTAAATTGTTGACGAGAAATGTCATAGGAAATGCTATAGCATTTCCTAAAGCATTTCTTTATTTTACATTTTTTACAACCTTAAATTTCGAACCAATTGAAAAAATAATGATTTTAGGGCTTATACATTGGAATTTAATTATAACGAGAGTTCTCATGCAAAAATATGCAAGGATTAAATTGTTGACGAGAAATGCCTTAGGAAATGCTATAGCATTTCTTATAGCATTTCTTTATTTTACATTTTTTACAATCTTGAATTTCGAACCAATTGAAAAAATAATGATTTTAGGGCTTATACATTGGAATTTTAATATAACGAGAGTTTTCATGCAAAAATATGCAAGGATTAAATTGTTGACGAGAAATGCCTTAGGAAATGCTATAGCATTTCTTATAGCATTTCTTTATTTTACATTTTTACAACCTTGAATTTCGAACCGATTGAAAAAATAATGATTTTAGAGCTTATACATTGGAATTTGAATATAACGAGAGTTCTCATGCAAAAATATGCAAGGATTAAATTGTTGACGAGAAATGCCATACGAAATGGTATAGCATTTCTTATAGAATTTCTTTATTTGACAGTTTTTACAACCTCAAATTTCGAACCAATTGAAAAAATAATGATTTTAGGGCTTATACATTGGAATTTGAATATAACAAGAGTTCTCATAAAAAATTATGCAAGGATTCAATTGTTGACGAGAAATGCCATAGGTAATGCTTTAGCATTTCCTATAGCATTTCTTTATTTGACATTTTTTACAACCTTGAATTTCGAACCAATTGAAAAAATAATGATTTTAGGGCTTATACATTGGAATTTTAATATAACGAGAGTTTTCATGCAAAAATATGCAAGGATTAAATTGTTGACGATAAATGCCTTAGGAAATGCTATAGCATTTCTTATAGCATTTCTTTATTTTACATTTTTACAACCTTGAATTTCGAACCAATTGAAAAAATAATGATTTTAGAGCTTATACATTGGAATTTGAATATAACGAGAGTTCTCATGCAAAAATATGCAAGGATTAAATTGTTGACGAGAAATGCCATACGAAATGGTATAGCATTTCTTATAGAATTTCTTTATTTGACAGTTTTTACAACCTCAAATTTCGAACCAATTGAAAAAATAATGATTTTAGGGCTTATACATTGGAATTTGAATATAACAAGAGTTCTCATGCAAAAATATGCAATGATTAAATTGTTGACGAAAAATGCCTTAGGAAATGCTATAGCATTTCTTATAGCATTTCTTTATTTGACATTTTTTACAACCTTGAATTTCGAACCAATTGAAAAAATAATGATTTTAGGGCTTATACATTGGAATTAGAATATAACAAGAGTTCTCATGCAAAAATATGCAAGGATTAAATTGTTGACGAGAAATGCCATAGGAAATGCTATAGAATTTCCTATAGAATTTCTTTATTTTACATTTGTTACAACCTTAAATTTCAAACCAATTGAAAAAATAATGATTTTAGGGCTTATACATTGGAAGTTGAATATAACAAGAGTTCTCATGCAAAAATATGCAAGGATTAAATTGTTGACGAGAAATGCCATAGGAAATGCTATAGCATTTCCTATAGCATTTCTTTATTTTACATTTTTTACAACTTAAAATTTCGAACCAATTGAAAAAAAAATGATTTTAGGGCTTATACATCTGAATTTTAATATAACGAGAGTTTTCATGCAAAAATATGCAAGGATTAAATTGTTGACGAGAAATGCCTTAGGAAATGCTATAGCATTTCTTATAGCATTTCTTTATTTTACATTTTTACAACCTTGAATTTCGAACCAATTGAAAAAATAATGATTTTAGAGCTTATACATTGGAATTTGAATATAACGAGAGTTCTCATGCAAAAATATGCAAGGATTAAATTGTTGACGAGAAATGCCATACGAAATGGTATAGCATTTCTTATAGAATTTCTTTATTTGACATTTTTTACAACCTCAAATTTCGAACCAATTGAAAAAATAATGATTTTAGTGCTTATACATTGGAATTTGAATATAACAAGAGTTCTCATGAAAAATTATGCAAGGATTCAATTGTTGACGAGAAATGCCATAGGTAATGCTATAGCATTTCCTATAGCATTTCTTTATTTGACATTTTTTACAACCTTGAATTTCGAACCAATTGAAAAAATAATTATTTTAGGGCTTATACATTGGAATTTTAATATAACGAGAGTTTTCATGCAAAAATATGCAAGGATTAAATTGTTGACGAGAAATGCCTTAGGAAATGCTATAGCATTTCTTATAGCATTTCTTTATTTTACATTTTTTACAACCTTAAATTTCGAACCAATTGAAAAAATAATGATTTTAGGGCTTATACATTGGAATTTTAATATAACGAGAGTTTTCATGCAAAAATATGCAAGGATTAAATTGTTGACGAGAAATGCCTTAGGAAATGCTATAGCATTTCTTATAGCATTTCTTTATTTTACATTTTTACAACCTTGAATTTCGAACCAATTGAAAAAATAATGATTTTAGAGCTTATACATTGGAATTTGAATATAACGAGAGTTCTCATGCAAAAATATGCAAGGATTAAATTGTTGACGAGAAATGCCATACGAAATGGTATAGCATTTCTTATAGAATTTCTTTATTTGACAGTTTTTACAACCTCAAATTTCGAACCAATTGAAAAAATAATGATTTTAGGGCTTATACATTGGAATTTGAATATAACAAGAGTTCTCATGAAAAATTATGCAAGGATTCAATTGTTGACGAGAAATGCCATAGGTAATGCTATAGCATTTCCTATAGCATTTCTTTATTTGACATTTTTTACAACCTTGAATTTCGAACCAATTGAAAAAATAATGATTTTAGGGCTTATACATTGGAATTTTAATATAACGAGAGTTTTCATGCAAAAATATACAAGGATTAAATTGTTGACGAGAAATGCCTTAGGAAATGCTATAGCATTTCTTATAGCATTTCTTTATTTTACATTTTTACAACCTTGAATTTCGAACCAATTGAAAAAATAATGATTTTAGAGCTTATACATTGGAATTTGAATATAACGAGAGTTCTCATGCAAAAATATGCAAGGATTAAATTGTTGACGAGAAATGCCATACGAAATGGTATAGCATTTCTTATAGAATTTCTTTATTTGACATTTTTTACAACCTCAAATTTCGAACCAATTGAAAAAATAATGATTTTAGGGCTTATACATTGGAATTTGAATATAACAAGAGTTCTCATGAAAAATTATGCAAGGATTCAATTGTTGACGAGAAATGCCATAGGTAATGCTATAGCATTTCTTATAGCATTTCTTTATTTGACATTTTTTACAACCTTAAATTTCGAACCAATTGAAAAAATAATGATTTCAGGGCTTATACATTGGAATTTGAATATAACAAGAGTTCTCATGCAAAATTATGCAAGGAATAAATTGTTGACGAGAAATGCCATAGGAAATGCTATAGCATTTCCTATAGCATTTCTTTATTTTATATTTTTTACAACCTTAAATTTCGAACCAATTGAAAAAATAATGATTTCAGGGCTTATACATTGGAATTTGAATATAACAAGAGTTCTCATGCAAAAATATGCAATGATTAAATTGTTGACGAGAAATGCCTTAGGAAATGCTATAGCATTTCTTATAGCATTTCTTTATTTGACATTTTTTACAACCTTGAATTTCGAACCAATTGAAAAAATAATGATTTTAGGGCTTATACATTGGAATTAGAATATAACAAGAGTTCTCATGCAAAAATATGCAAGGATTAAATTGTTGACGAGAAATGCCATAGGAAATGCTATATAATTTCCTATAGAATTTCTTTATTTTACATTTGTTACAACCTTAAATTTCAAACCAATTGAAAAAATAATGATTTTAGGGCTTATACATTGGAAGTTGAATATAACAAGAGTTCTCATGCAAAAATATGCAAGGATTAAATTGTTGACGAGAAATGCCATAGGAAATGCTATAGCATTTCCTATAGCATTTCTTTATTTTACATTTTTTACAACTTAAAATTTCGAACCAATTGAAAAAAAAATGATTTTAGGGCTTATACATCTGAATTTTAATATAACGAGAGTTTTCATGCAAAAATATGCAAGGATTAAATTGTTGACGAGAAATGCCTTAGGAAATGCTATAGCATTTCTTATAGCATTTCTTTATTTTACATTTTTACAACCTTGAATTTCGAACCAATTGAAAAAATAATGATTTTAGAGCTTATACATTGGAATTTGAATATAACGAGAGTTCTCATGCAAAAATATGCAAGGATTAAATTGTTGACGAGAAATGCCATACGAAATGGTATAGCATTTCTTATAGAATTTCTTTATTTGACATTTTTTACAACCTCAAATTTCGAACCAATTGAAAAAATAATGATTTTAGGGCTTATAAATTGGAATTTGAATATAACAAGAGTTCTCATGCAAAAATATGCAAAGATTAAATTGTTGACGAGAAATGCCATAGGAAATGCTATAGCATTTCTTATAGCATTTCTTTATTTGACATTTTTTAGAACCTTAAATTTCAAACCAATTGAAAAAATAATTATTTTAGGGCTTATACATTGGAATTTAAATATAACAAGAGTTCTCATGCAAAAATATGCAAGGATTAAATTGTGTACGAGAAATACCATAGGAAATGTTATAGCATTTCCTATAGCATTTCTTTATATTACATTTTTTACAACCTTAAATTTCGAACCAATTGAAAAAATAATGATTTTAGGCTTATACATTGTAATTTGAATATAACAAGAGTTCTCATGCAAAATTATGCAAGGATTAAATTGTTGACGAGAAATGCCATAGAAAATGCTATAGCATTTCCTATCGCATTTCTTTATTTTACAATTTTTACAAGCTTAAATTTGGAACCAATTAAAAAAATAATGATTTTAGGGCTTATACATTTGAATTTGAATATAAAAAGAGTTCTCATGCAAAAATATACAAGGAATAAATGGTTGACGAGAAATGCCATAGGAAATGCTATAGCATTCCCTATAGCATTTCTTTATTTTACATTTTTTACAACCTTAAATTTCAAACCAATTGTAAAAATAATGATTTTAGGGCTTATACATTGGAATTTTAATATTACAAGCGTTCTCATGCAAAAATATGCAAGGATTAAATTGTTGACGAGAAATGCCATAGGAAATGCTATAGCATTTCCTATAGCATTTCTTTATTTTACATTTTTTACAACCTTAAATTTTGAACAAATTGAAAAAATAATGATTTTATTGCTTATACATTGGAATTTGAATATAACGAGAGTTCTCATGCAAAAATATGCAAGGATTAAATTGTTGACAAGAATCGCCTTAGGAAATGCTATAGCATTTCTTATAGCATTTCTTTATTTGACATTTTTTACAACCTTAAATTTTGAACCAATTGAAAAAATAATGATTTTAGGGCTTATACATTGGAATTTGAATATAACAAGAGTTCTCATGCCAAAATATGCAAGGATTAAATTGTTGACGAGAAATGCCATAGGAAATGCTATAGCATTTCCTATAGCATTTCTTTATTTTACATTTTTTACAACTTAAAATTTCGAACCAATTGAAAAAAAAATGATTTTAGGGCTTATACATTGGAATTTGAATATAACAAGAGTTCTCATGCAAAAATATGTATGGATTAAATTGTTGACGAGAAATGCCATAGGAAATGCTATAGCATTTCCTAAAGCATTTCTTTATTTTACATTTTTTACAACCTTAAATTTCGAACCAATTGAAAAAATAATGATTTTAGGGCTTATACATTGGAATTTAATTATAACGAGAGTTCTCATGCAAAAATATGCAAGGATTAAATTGTTGACGAGAAATGCCTTAGGAAATGCTATAGCATTTCTTATAGCATTTCTTTATTTTACATTTTTTACAATCTTGAATTTTGAACCAATTGAAAAAATAATGATTTTAGGGCTTATACATTGGAATTTTAATATAACGAGAGTTTTCATGCAAAAATATGCAAGGATTAAATTGTTAACGAGAAATGCCTTAGGAAATGCTATAGCATTTCTTATAGCATTTCTTTATTTTACATTTTTACAACCTTGAATTTCGAACCGATTGAAAAAATAATGATTTTAGAGCTTATACATTGGAATTTGAATATAACGAGAGTTCTCATGCAAAAATATGCAAGGATTAAATTGTTGACGAGAAATGCCATACGAAATGGTATAGCATTTCTTATAGAATTTCTTTATTTGACAGTTTTTACAACCTCAAATTTCGAACCAATTGAAAAAATAATGATTTTAGGGCTTATACATTGGAATTTGAATATAACAAGAGTTCTCATGAAAAATTATGCAAGGATTCAATTGTTGACGAGAAATGCCATAGGTAATGCTATAGCATTTCCTATAGCATTTCTTTATTTGACATTTTTTACAACCTTGAATTTCGAACCAATTGAAAAAATAATGATTTTAGGGCTTATACATTGGAATTTTAATATAACGAGAGTTTTCATGCAAAAATATGCAAGGATTAAATTGTTGACGATAAATGCCTTAGGAAATGCTATAGCATTTCTTATAGCATTTCTTTATTTTACATTTTTACAACCTTGAATTTCGAACCAATTGAAAAAATAATGATTTTAGAGCTTATACATTGGAATTTGAATATAACGAGAGTTCTCATGCAAAAATATGCAAGGATTAAATTGTTGACGAGAAATGCCATACGAAATGGTATAGCATTTCTTATAGAATTTCTTTATTTGACATTTTTTACAACCTCAAATTTCGAACCAATTGAAAAAATAATGATTTTAGGGCTTATACATTGGAATTTGAATATAACAAGAGTTCTCATGAAAAATTATGCAAGGATTCAATTGTTGACGAGAAATGCCATAGGTAATGCTATAGCATTTCTTATAGCATTTCTTTATTTGACATTTTTTACAACCTTAAATTTCGAACCAATTGAAAAAATAATGATTTCAGGGCTTATACATTGGAATTTGAATATAACAAGAGTTCTCATGCAAAATTATGCAAGGAATAAATTGTTGACGAGAAATGCCATAGGAAATGCTATAGCATTTCCTATAGCATTTCTTTATTTTATATTTTTTACAACCTTAAATTTCGAACCAATTGAAAAAATAATGATTTCAGGGCTTATACATTGGAATTTGAATATAAAAAGAGTTCTCATGCAAAAATATGCAATGATTAAATTGTTGACGAAAAATGCCTTAGGAAATGCTATAGCATTTCTTATAGCATTTCTTTATTTGACATTTTTTACAACCTTGAATTTCGAACCAATTGAAAAAATAATGATTTTAGGGCTTATTTATTGGAATTAGAATATAACAAGAGTTCTCATGCAAAAATATGCAAGGATTAAATTGTTGACGAGAAATGCCATAGGAAATGCTATAGAATTTCCTATAGAATTTCTTTATTTTACATTTGTTACAACCTTAAATTTCAAACCAATTGAAAAAATAATAATTTTAGGGCTTATACATTGGAAGTTGAATATAACAAGAGTTCTCATGCAAAAATATGCAAGGATTAAATTGTTGACGAGAAATGCCATAGGAAATGCTATAGCATTTCCTATAGCATTTCTTTATTTTACATTTTTTACAACTTAAAATTTCGAACCAATTGAAAAAATAATGATTTTAGGGCTTATACATCTGAATTTTAATATAACGAGAGTTTTCATGCAAAAATATGCAAGGATTAAATTGTTGACGAGAAATGCCTTAGGAAATGCTATAGCATTTCTTAGAGCATTTCTTTATTTTACATTTTTACAACCTTGAATTTCGAACCAATTGAAAAAATAATGATTTTAGAGCTTATACATTGGAATTGGAATATAACGAGAGTTCTCATGCAAAAATATGCAAGGATTAAATTGTTGACGAGAAATGCCATACGAAATGGTATAGCATTTCTTATAGAATTTCTTTATTTGACATTTTTTACAACCTCAAATTTCGAACCAATTGAAAAAATAATGATTTTAGGGCTTATAAATTGGAATTTGAATATAACAAGAGTTCTCATGCAAAAATATGCAAAGATTAAATTGTTGACGAGAAATGCCATAGGAAATGCTATAGCATTTCTTATAGCATTTCTTTATTTGACATTTTTTAGAACCTTAAATTTCAAACCAATTGAAAAAATAATTATTTTAGGGCTTATACATTGGAATTTAAATATAACAAGAGTTCTCATGCAAAAATATGCAAGGATTAAATTGTGTACGAGAAATGCCATAGGAAATGTTATAGCATTTCCTATAGCATTTCTTTATTTTACATTTTTTACAACCTTAAATTTCGAACTAATTGAAAAAATAATGATTTTAGGCTTATACATTGTAATTTGAATATAACAAGAGTTCTCATGCAAAATTATGCAAGGATTAAATTGTTGACGAGAAATGCCATAGAAAATGCTATAACATTTCCTATCGCATTTCTTTATTTTACAATTTTTACAAGCTTAAATTTGGAACCAATTAAAAAAATAATGATTTTAGGGCTTATACATTTGAATTTGAATATAACAAGAGTTCTCATGCAAAAATATACAAGGAATAAATGGTTGACGAGAAATGCCATAGGAAATGCTATAGCATTCCCTATAGCATTTCTTTATTTTACATTTTTTACAACCTTAAATTTCAAACCAATTGTAAAAATAATGATTTTAGGGCTTATATATTGGAATTTTAATATTACAAGCGTTCTCATGCAAAAATATGCAAGGATTAAATTGTTGACGAGAAATGCCATAGGAAATGCTATAGCATTTCCTATAGCATTTCTTTATTTTACATTTTTTACAACCTTAAATTTTGAACAAATTGAAAAAATAATGATTTTATTGCTTATACATTGGAATTTGAATATAACGAGAGTTCTCATGCAAAAATATGCAAGGATTAAATTGTTGACGAGAATCGCCTTAGGAAATGCTATAGCATTTCTTATAGCATTTCTTTATTTGACATTTTTTACAACCTTAAATTTTGAACCAATTGAAAAAATAATGATTTTAGGGCTTATACATTGGAATTTGAATATAACAAGAGTTCTCATGCCAAAATATGCAAGGATTAAATTGTTGACGAGAAATGCCATAGGAAATGCTATAGCATTTCCTATAGCATTTCTTTATTTTACATTTTTTACAACTTAAAATTTCGAACCAATTGAAAAAATAATGATTTTAGGGCTTATACATTGGAATTTTAATATAACGACAGTTTTCATGCAAAAATATGCAAGGATTAAATTGTTGACGAGAAATGCCTTAGGAAATGCTATAGCATTTCTTATAGCATTTCTTTATTTTACATTTTTACAACCTTGAATTTCGAACCAATTGAAAAAATAATGATTTTAGAGCTTATACATTGGAATTTGAATATAACGAGAGTTCTCATGCAAAAATATGCAAGGATTAAATTGTTGACGAGAAATGCCATACGAAATGGTATAGCATTTCTTATAGAATTTCTTTATTTGACATTTTTCACAACCTCAAATTTCGAACCAATTGAAAAAATAACGATTTTAGGGCTTATAAATTGGAATTTGAATATAACAAGAGTTCTCATGCAAAAATATGCAAGGATTAAATTGTTGACGAGAAATGCCATAGGAAATGCTATAGCATTTCTTATAGCATTTCTTTATTTGACATTTTTTACAACCTTAAATTTCAAACCAATTGAAAAAATAATTATTTTAGGGCTTATACATTGGAATTTAAATATAACAAGAGTTCTCGTGCAAAAATATGCAAGGATTAAATTGTGTACGAGAAATGCCATAGGAAATGTTATAGCATTTCTTATAGCATTTCTTTATTTTACATTTTTTACAACCTTAAATTTCGAACCAATTGAAAAAATAATGATTTTAGGCTTATACATTGTAATTTGAATATAACAAGAGTTCTCATGCAAAATTATGCAAGGATTAAATTGTTGACGAGAAATGCCATAGAAAATGCTATAGCATTTCCTATCGCATTTCTTTATTTTACAATTTTTACAAGCTTAAATTTGGAACCAATTAAAAAAATAATGATTTTAGGGCTTATACATTTGAATTTGAATATAACAAGAGTTCTCATGCAAAAATATACAAGGAATAAATGGTTGACGAGAAATGCCATAGGAAATGCTATAGCATTCCCTATAGCATTTCTTTATTTTACATTTTTTACAACCTTAAATTTCAAACCAATTGTAAAAATAATGATTTTAGGGCTTATACATTAGAATTTTAATATTACAAGCGTTCTCATGCAAGAAATGCAAGGATTAAATTGTTGACGAGAAATGCCATAGGAAATGCTATAACATTTCCTATAGCATTTCTTTATTTTACATTTTTTACAACCTTAAATTTTGAACAAATTGAAAAAATAATGATTTTATTGCTTATACATTGGAATTTGAATATAACGAGAGTTCTCATGCAAAAATATGCAAGGATTAAATTGTTGACGAGAATCGCCTTAGGAAATGCTATAGCATTTCTTATAGCATTTCTTTATTTGACATTTTTTACAACCTTAAATTTTGAACCAATTGAAAAAATAATGATTTTAGGGCTTATACATTGGAATTTGAATATAACAAGAGTTCTCATGCCAAAATATGCAAGGATTAAATTGTTGACGAGAAATGCCATAGAAAATGCTATAGCATTTCCTATCGCATTTCTTTATTTTACAATTTTTACAAGCTTAAATTTGGAACCAATTAAAAAAATAATGATTTTAGGGCTTATACATTTGAATTTGAATATAACAAGAGTTCTCATGCAAAAATATACAAGGAATAAATGGTTGACGAGAAATGCCATAGGAAATGCTATAGCATTCCCTATAGCATTTCTTTATTTTACATTTTTTACAACCTTAAATTTCAAACCAATTGTAAAAATAATGATTTTAGGGCTTATACATTAGAATTTTAATATTACAAGCGTTCTCATGCAAGAAATGCAAGGATTAAATTGTTGACGAGAAATGCCATAGGAAATGCTATAACATTTCCTATAGCATTTCTTTATTTTACATTTTTTACAACCTTAAATTTTGAACAAATTGAAAAAATAATGATTTTATTGCTTATACATTGGAATTTGAATATAACGAGAGTTCTCATGCAAAAATATGCAAGGATTAAATTGTTGACGAGAATCGCCTTAGGAAATGCTATAGCATTTCTTATAGCATTTCTTTATTTGACATTTTTTACAACCTTAAATTTTGAACCAATTGAAAAAATAATGATTTTAGGGCTTATACATTGGAATTTGAATATAACAAGAGTTCTCATGCCAAAATATGCAAGGATTAAATTGTTGACGAGAAATGCCATAGGAAATGCTATAGCATTTCCTATAGCATTTCTTTATTTTACATTTTTTACAACTTAAAATTTCGAACCAATTGAAAAAATAATGATTTTAGGGCTTAAACATTGGAATTTGAATATAACGAGAGTTTTCATGCAAAAATATGCAAGGATTAAATTGTTGACGAGAAATGCCTTAGGAAATGCTATAGCATTTCTTATAGCATTTCTTTATTTTACATTTTTACAACCTTGAATTTCGAACCAATTGAAAAAATAATGATTTTAGAGCTTATACATTGGAATTTGAATATAACGAGAGTTCTCATGCAAAAATATGCAAGGATTAAATTGTTGACGAGAAATGCCATACGAAATGGTATAGCATTTCTTATAGAATTTCTTTATTTGACATTTTTTACAACCTCAAATTTCGAACCAATTGAAAAAATAATGATTTTAGGGCTTATAAATTGGAATTTGAATATAACAAGAGTTCTCATGCAAAAATATGCAAGGATTAAATTGTTGACGAGAAATTCCATAGGAAATGCTATAGCATTTCTTATAGCATTTCTTTATTTGACATTTTTTACAACCTTAAATTTCAAACCAATTGAAAAAATAATTATTTTAGGGCTTATACATTGGAATTTAAATATAACAAGAGTTCTAATGCAAAAATATGCAAGGATTAAATTGTGTACGAGAAATGCCATAGGAAATGTTATAGCATTTCCTATAGCATTTCTTTATTTTACATTTTTTACAACCTTAAATTTCGAACCAATTGAAAAAATAATGATTTTAGGCTTATACATTGTAATTTGAATATAACAAGAGTTCTCATGCAAAATTATGCAAGGATTAAATTGTTGACGAGAAATGCCATAGAAAATGCTATAGCATTTCCTATCGCATTTCTTTATTTTACAAATTTTACAAGCTTAAATTTGGAACCAATTAAAAAAATAATGATTTTAGGGCTTATACATTTGAATTTGAATATAACAAGAGTTCTCATGCAAAAATATACAAGGAATAAATGGTTGACGAGAAATGCCATAGGAAATGATATAGCATTCCCTATAGCATTTCTTTATTTTACATTTTTTACAACCTTAAATTTCAAACCAATTGTAAAAATAATGATTTTAGGGCTTATACATTGGAATTTTAATATTACAAGCGTTCTCATGCAAAAATATGCAAGGATTAAATTGTTGACGAGAAATGCCATAGGAAATGCTATAGCATTTCCTATAGCATTTCTTTATTTTACATTTTTTACAACCTTAAATTTTGAACAAATTGAAAAAATAATGATTTTATTGCTTATACATTGGAATTTTAATATAACGAGAGTTCTCATGCAAAAATATGCAAGGATTAAATTGTTGACGAGAATCGCCTTAGGAAATGCTATAGCATTTCTTATAGCATTTCTTTATTTGACATTTTTTACAACCTTAAATTTTGAACCAATTGAAAAAATAATGATTTTAGGGCTTATACATTGGAATTTGAATATAACAAGAGTTCTCATGCAAAAATATGCAAGGATTAAATTGTTGACGAGAAATGCCATAGGAAATGCTATAGCATTTCCTATAGCATTTCTTTATTTGACATTTTTTACAACCTTAAATTTCAAACCAATTGAAAAAATAATGATTTTAGGGCTTATACAATGGAATTTGAATATAACAAGAGTTCTCATGCAAAAATATGCAAGGATTAAATTGTTGACGAGAAATGCCATAGGAAATGCTATAGCATTTCCTATAGCATTTCTTTATTTTACATATTTTACAACCTTAAATTTCAAACCAATTGAAAAAATAATGATTTTAGGGCTTATACATTTGAATTTGAATATAACAAAAGTTCTCATGCAAAATTATGCAAGGATTAAATTGTTGACGAGAAATGCCATAGAAAATGCTATAGCATTTCCTATCGCATTTCTTTATTTTACATTTTTTACAAGCTTAAATTTGGAACCAATTAAAAAAATAATGATTTTAGGGCTTATACATTTGAATTTGAATATAACAAGAGTTCTCATGCAAAAATATACAAGGAATAAATGGTTGACGAGAAATGCCATAGGAAATGCTATAGCATTTCCTATAGCATTTCTTTATTTTACATTTTTTACAACCTTAAATTTCAAACCAATAGTAAAAATAATGATTTTAGGGCTTATACATTGGAATTTTAATATTACAAGCTTTCTCATGCAAAAATATGCAAGGATTAAATTGTTGACGAGAAATGCCATAGGAAATGTTATAGCATTTCCTATAGCATTTCTTTATTTTACATTTTTTACAACCTTAAATTTGTAACAAATTGAAAAAATAATGATTTTAGGGCTTATACATTGGAATTTGAATATAACGAGAGTTCTCATGCAAAAATATGCAAGGATTAAATTGTTGACGAGAATCGCCTTAGGAAATGCTATAGCATTTCTTATAGCATTTCTTTATTTGACATTTTTTACAACCTAAAATTTCGAACCAATTGAAAAAATAATGATTTTAGGGCTTATACATTGGAATTTGAATATAACACGAGTTCTCATGCAAAAATATGCAAGGATTCAATTGTTGACGAGAAATGCCATAGGAAATGCTATAGCATTTCCTATAGCATTTCTTTATTTGACATTTTTTACAACCTTAAATTTCGAACCAATTGAAAAAATAATGATTTTAAGGCTTATATATTGGAATTTGAATATAACAAGAGTTCTCATGCAAAAATATGCAAGGATTAAATTGTTGACGAGAAATGCCATAGGAAATGCTATAGCATTTCCTATAGCATTTCTTTATTTTACATATTTTACAACCTTAAATTTCGAACCAATTGAAAAAATAATGATTTTAGGGCTTATACATTTGAATTTTAATATAACAAGAGTTCTCATGCAAAATTATGCAAGGATTAAATTGTTGACGAGAAATGCCATAGAAAATGTTATAGCATTTCCTATCGCATTTCTTTATTTTACATTTTTTACAACCTTAAATTTCGAACCAATTGAAAAAATAATGATTTTAGGGCTTATACATTGGTATTTGAATATAACAAAAGTTCTCATGAAAAAATATGCAAGGATTAAATGGTTAACGAGAAATGCCATAGGAAATGCTATAGCATTTCCTATAGCATTTCTTTATTTTACATTTTTTACAACCTTAAATTTCAAACCAATTGTAAAAATAATGATTTTAGGGCTAATACATTGGAATTTTAATATTACAAGGGTTCTCATGCAAAAATATGCAAGGATTAAATTGTTGACGAGAAATGCCATAGGAAATGCTATAGCATTTCCTATAGAATTTCTTTATTTTAAATTTTTTACAACCTTAAATTTCGAACCAATTGAAAAATAATGATTTTAGGGCTTATACATTGGAATTTGAATATAACGAGAGTTCTCATGCAAAAATATGCAAGGATTAAATTGTTGACGAGAATCGCCTTAGGAAATGCTATAGCATTTCTTCTAGCATTTCTTTATTTGACATTTTTTACGACCTTAAATTTTGAACCAATTGAAAAAATAATGATTTTAGGGCTTATACATTGGAATTTGAATATAACAAGAGTTCTCATGCAAAAATATGCAAGGATTAAATTATTGACGAGAAATGCCATAGGAAATGCTATAGCATTTCCTATAGCATTTCTTTATTTTACATTTTTCACAACCTTAAATTTCAAACCAATTGAAAAAATAATTATTTTAGGGCTTATACATTGGAATTTTAATATTACAAGAGTTCTCGTGCAAAAATATGCAAGGATTAAATTGTTGACGAGAAATGCCATAGGAAATGCTATAGCATTTCCTATAGCATTTCTTTATTTGACATTGTTTACGACCTAAAATTCGAACCAATTGAAAAAATAATGATTTTAGGGCTTATACATTGGAATTTGAATATAACAAGAGTTCTCATGCAAAAATATGCAAGGATTAAATTGTTGACGAGAAATGCCAAAGGAAATGCTATAGCATTTCCTATAGAATTTATTTATTTTACATTTTTTACAACCTTAAATTTCGAACCAATTGAAAAAATAATGATTTTAGGGCTTATACATTGCAATTTGAATATAACAACTGTTCTCATGCAAAAATATGCAAGGATTAAATTGTTGTCGAGAAATGCCAAAGGAAATGCTATAGCATTTCCTATAGAATTTCTTTATTTTAGATTTTTTACAACCTTAAATTTCAAACCAATTGAAAAAATAATGATTTTAGAGCTTATACATTGGAATTTGAATATAACAAGAGTTCTCATGCAAAAATATGCAAGGATTAAATTGTTGACGAGAAATGCCATAGGAAATGCTATAGTATTTCCTATAGCATTTCTTTATTTTACATTTTTTACAACCTTAAATTTCGAACCAATTGAAAAAATAATGATTTTATAGCTTATACATTTGAATTGGAATATAACAAGAGTTCTCATGCAAAATTATGCAAGGATTAAATTATTGACGAGAAATGCCATAGAAAATTCTATAGCATTTCCTATCGTATTTCTTTATTTTTTTTTTTTACAAACCTTAAATTTCGAACCAATTGAAAAAATAATAATTTTAGGGCTTATACATTGGAATTTGAATATAACAAGAGTTCTCATGCTCAATATGCAAGGATTAAATGGTTGACGAGAAATGCCATTGGAAATACTATAGCATTTCCTATAGCATTTCTTTATTTTGAATTTTTTACAACCTTAAATTTCAAACCAATTGTAAAAATACTGATTTTAGGGCTTATACATTGGAATTTTAATATTACAAGCGTTCTCATGCAAAAATATGCAAGGATTAAATTGTTGACGAGAAATGCCATAGGAAATGCTATAGCATTTCCTATAGCATTTCTTTATTTTACATTTTTTACAACCTTAAATTTTGAACCAATTGAAAAATAATGATTTTAGGGCTTATACATTGGAATTTGAAAATAACGAGAGTTCTCATGCACAAATATGCAAGGATTAAATTGTTGACGAGAATTGCCATAGGAAATGCTATAGCATTTTTTATAGCATTTCTTTATTTGATATTTTTTACAACCTTAAATTTCGAACCAATTGAAAAAATAATGATTTCAGGGCTTATACATTGGAATTTGAATATAACAAGAGTTCTCATGCAAAAATATGCAAGGATTCAATTGTTGACGAGAAATGCCATAGGTAATGCTATAGCATTTCTTTATTTTACATTTTTTACAACCTTAACTTTCGAACCAATTGAAAAAATAATGATTTTAGGGCTTATACATTGGAATTTGAATATAACAAGAGTTCTCATGCAAAATTATGCGAGGAATAAATTGTTGACGAGAAATGCCATAGGAAATGCTTTAGCATTTCCTATAGCATTTCTTTATTTTATATTTTTTACAACTTTAAATTTCGAACCAATTGAAAAAATAATGATTTTAGGGCTTATACATTGGAATTTGAATATAACGAGAGTTCTCATGCAAAAATATGCAATGATTAAATTGTTGACGAAAAATGCCTTAGGAAATGCTATAGCATTTCTTATAGCATTTCTTTATTTGACATTTTTTACAACCTTGAATTTCGAACCAATTGAAAAAATTATGATTTTAGGGCTTATACATTGGAATTAGAATATAACAAGAGTTCTCAAGAAAAAATATGCAAGAATTAAATAGTTGACGAGAAATGCCATAAGAAATGCTATAGAATTTCCTATAGAATTTTTTTATTTTACATTTGTTACAACCTTAAATTTCAAACCAATTGAAAAAATAATGATTTTAGGGCTTATACATTGGAATTTGGATATAACAAGAGTTCTCATGCAAAAATATGCAAGGATTAAATTGTTGTCGAGAAATGCCATAGGAAATGCTATAACATTTCCTATAGCATTTATTTATTTTACATTTTTGACAACCTTAAATTTCGAACCAAATGAAAAAAATAATGATTTTAGGGCTTATACATTGGAATTTGAATATAACAAGAGTTCTCATGCAAAATTCTGCAAGGAATAAATTGTTGACGAGAAATGCCATAGGAAATGCTATAGCATTTCCTATAGCATTTCTTTGTTTTATATTTTTTACAACCTTAAATTTCGAACCAATTGAAAAAATAATGATTTTAGGGCTTATACATTGGAATTTCAATATAACGAGAGTTCTCATGCGAAAATATGCAAGGATTAAATTGTTGACGAGAAATGCCTTAGGAAATGCTATAGCATTTCTTATAGCATTTCTTTATTTGACATATTTTACAACCTTGAATTTCGAACCAATTGAAAAAATAATGATTTTAGGGCTTATACATTGGAATTAGAATATAACAAGAGTTCTCATGCAAAATTATGGAAGGATTAAATTGTTGACGAGAAATGCCATAGAAAATGCTATAGCATTTCCTATAGCATTTCTTTATTTTACATTTTTTACAACCTTAAATTTCGAACCAATTGAAAAAATAATGATTTTATAGCTTATACATTGGAATTGGAATATAACAAGAGTTCTCATGCAAAATTATGCAAGGATTAAATTGTTGACGAGAAATGCCATAGAAAATTCTATAGCATTTCCTATCGCATTTCTTTATTTTATATTTTTTACAAACCTTTAATTTCGAACCAATTGAAAAAATAATAATTTTAGGGCTTATACATTGGAATTTGAATATAACAAGAGTTCTCATGCACAATATGCAAGGATTAAATGGTTGACGAGAAATGCCATTGGAAATACTATAGCATTTCCGATAGCATTTCTTTATTTTGAATTTTTTACAACCTTAAATTTCAAACCAATTGTAAAAATACTGATTTTAGGGCTTATACATTGGAATTTTAATATTACAAGCGTTCTCATGCAAAAATATGCAAGGATTAAATTGTTGACGAGAAATGCCATAGGAAATGCTATAGCATTTCCAATAGCATTTCTTTATTTTACATTTTTTACAACCTTAAATTTCGAACCAATTGAAAAAATAATGATTTTAGGGCTTATACATTGGAATTTGAAAATAACGAGAGTTCTCATGCACAAATATGCAAGGATTAAATTGTTGACGAGAATTTCCTTAGGAAATGCTATAGCATTTTTTATAGCATTTCTTTATTTGACATTTTTTACAACCTTAAATTTCGAACCAATTGAAAAAATAATGATTTCAGGGCTTATACATTGGAATTTGAATATAACAAGAGTTCTCATGCAAAAATATGCAAGGATTCAACTGTTGACGAGAAATGCCATAGGTAATGCTATAGCATTTCTTTATTTTACATTTTTTACAACCTTAACTTTCGAACCAATTGAAAAAATAATGATTTTAGGGCTTATACATTGGAATTTTAATATAACAAGAGTTCTCATGAAAAATTATGCAAGGAATAAATTGTTGACGAGAAATGCTATAGGAAATGCTTTAGCATTTCCTATAGCATTTCTTTGTTTTATATTTTTTACAACCCTAAATTTCGAACCAATTGAAAAAATAATGATTTTAGGGCTTATACATTGGAATTTCAATATAACGAGAGTTCTCATGCGAAAATATGCAAGGATTAAATTGCTGACGAGAAATGCCTTAAGAAATGCTATAGCATTTCTTATAGCATTTCTTTATTTGACATTTTTTACAACCTTGAATTTCGAACCAATTGAAAAAATAATGATTATAGGGCTTATACATTGGAATTAAAATATAACAAGAGTTCTCATGCAAAATTATGGAAGGATTAAATTGTTGACGAGAAATGCCATAGAAAATGCAATAGCATTTCCTATCGCATTTCTTTATTTTACATTTTTTACAACCTTAAATTTCGAACCAATTGAAAAAATAATGATTTTAGGGCTTATACATTGGAATTTGAATATAACAAAAGTTCTCATGAAAAAATATGCAAGGATTAAATGGTTGACGAGAAATGCCATAGGAAATGCTATAGCATTTCCTATAGCATTTCTTTATTTTACATTTTTTACAACCTTAAATTTCAAACCAATTGTAAAAATAATGATTTTAGGGCTAATACATTGGAATTTTAATATTAAAAGGGTTCTCATGCAAAAATATGCAAGGATTAAATTGTTGACGAGAAATGCCATAGGAAATGCTATAGCATTTCCTATAGCATTTCTTTATTTTACGATTTTTACAACCTTAAATTTCGAACCAATTGAAAAATAATGATTTTAGGGCTTATACATTGGTATTTGAATATAACAAAAGTTCTCATGAAAAAATATGCAAGGATTAAATGGTTAACGAGAAATGCCATAGGAAATGCTATAGCATTTCCTATAGCATTTCTTTATTTTACATTTTTTACAACCTTAAATTTCCAACCAATTGTAAAAATAATGATTTTAGGGCTAATACATTGGAATTTTAATATTACAAGGGTTCTCATGCAAAAATATGCAAGGATTAAATTGTTGACGAGAAATGCCATAGGAAATGCTATAGCATTTCCTATAGCATTTCTTTATTTTAAATTTTTTACAACCTTAAATTTCGAACCAATTGAAAAATAATGATTTTAGGGCTTATACATTGGAATTTGAATATAACGGGAGTTCTCATGCAAAAATATGCAAGGATTAAATTGTTGACGAGAATCGCCTTAGGAAATGCTATAGCATTTCTTCTAGCATTTCTTTATTTGACATTTTTTACGACCTTAAATTTCGAACCAATTGAAAAAATAATGATTTTAGGGCTTATACATTGGAATTTGAATATAACAAGAGTTCTCATGCAAAAATATGCAAGGATTAAATTATTGACGAGAAATGCCATAGGAAATGCTATAGCATTTCCTATAGTATTTCTTTATTTTACATTTTTCACAACCTTAAATTTCAAACCAATTGAAAAAATAATTATTTTAGGGCTTATACATTGGAATTTTAATATTACAAGAGTTCTCGTGCAAAAATATGCAAGGATTAAATTGTTGACGAGAAATGCCATAGGAAATGCTATAGCATTTCCTATAGCATTTCTTTATTTGACATTGTTTACGACCTAAAATTCGAACCAATTGAAAAAATAATGATTTTAGGGCTTATACATTGGAATTTGAATATAACAAGAGTTCTCATGCAAAAATATGCAAGGATTAAATTGTTGACGAGAAATGCCAAAGGAAATGCTATAGCATTTCCTATAGAATTTCTTTATTTTACATTTTTTACAACCTTAAATTTCGAACCAATTGAAAAAATAATGATTTTAGGGCTTATACATTGCAATTTGAATATAACAACTGTTCTCATGCAAAAATATGCAAGGATTAAATTGTTGTCGAGAAATGCCAAAGGAAATGCTATAGCATTTCCTATAGAATTTCTTTATTTTAGATTTTTTACAACCTTAAATTTCAAACCAATTGAAAAAATAATGATTTTAGGGCTTATACATTGGAATTTGAATATAACAAGAGTTCTCATGCAAAAATATTCAAGGATTAAATTGTTGACGAGAAATGCCATAGGAAATGCTATAGTATTTCCTATAGCATTTCTTTATTTTACATTTTTTACAACCTTAAATTTCGAACCAATTGAAAAAATAATGATTTTATAGCTTATACATTTGAATTGGAATATAACAAGAGTTCTCATGCAAAATTATGCAAGGATTAAATTATTGACGAGAAATGCCATAGAAAATTCTATAGCATTTCCTATCGTATTTCTTTTTTTTTTTTTTTACAAACCTTAAATTTCGAACCAATTGAAAAAATAATAATTTTAGGGCTTATACATTGGAATTTGAATATAACAAGAGTTCTCATGCTCAATATGCAAGGATTAAATGGTTGACGAGAAATGCCATTGGAAATACTATAGCATTTCCTATAGCATTTCTTTATTTTGAATTTTTTACAACCTTAAATTTCAAACCAATTGTAAAAATACTGATTTTAGGGCTTATACATTGGAATTTTAATATTACAAGCGTTCTCATGCAAAAATATGCAAGGATTAAATTGTTGACGAGAAATGCCATAGGAAATGCTAT
The DNA here is from genome assembly GCA_954871525.1 of Parietaria judaica. NCBI lineage: Eukaryota > Viridiplantae > Streptophyta > Magnoliopsida > Rosales > Urticaceae > Parietaria > Parietaria judaica. The sequence continues at coordinate 29,899,744 of OX940871.1, read as the reverse complement.
AGCATTTCCTATAGCATTTCTTTATTTTACATTTTTTACAACCTTAAATTTCGAACCAATTGAAAAATAATGATTTTAGGGCTTATACATTGGAATTTGAAAATAACGAGAGTTCTCATGCACAAATATGCAAGGATTAAATTGTTGACGAGAATTGCCTTAGGAAATGCTATAGCATTTTTTATAGCATTTCTTTATTTGATATTTTTTACAACCTTAAATTTCGAACCAATTGAAAAAATAATGATTTCAGGGCTTATACATTGGAATTTGAATATAACAAGAGTTCTCATGCAAAAATATGCAAGGATTCAATTGTTGACGAGAAATGCCATAGGTAATGCTATAGCATTTCTTTATTTTACATTTTTTACAACCTTAACTTTCGAACCAATTGAAAAAATAATGATTTTAGGGCTTATACATTGGAATTTGAATATAACAAGAGTTCTCATGCAAAATTATGCAAGGAATAAATTGTTGACGAGAAATGCCATAGGAAATGCTTTAGCATTTCCTATAGCATTTCTTTATTTTATATTTTTTACAACTTTAAATTTCGAACCAATTGAAAAAATAATGATTTTAGGGCTTATACATTGGAATTTGAATATAACGAGAGTTCTCATGCAAAAATATGCAATGATTAAATTGTTGACGAAAAATGCCTTAGGAAATGCTATAGCATTTCTTATAGCATTTCTTTATTTGACATTTTTTACAACCTTGAATTTCGAACCAATTGAAAAAATTATGATTTTAGGGCTTATACATTGGAATTAGAATATAACAAGAGTTCTCAAGAAAAAATATGCAAGAATTAAATAGTTGACGAGAAATGCCATAAGAAATGCTATAGAATTTCCTATAGAATTTTTTTATTTTACATTTGTCACAACCTTAAATTTCAAACCAATTGAAAAAATAATGATTTTAGGGCTTATACATTGGAATTTGAATATAACAAGAGTTCTCATGCAAAAATATGCAAGGATTAAATTGTTGTCGAGAAATGCCATAGGAAATGCTATAACATTTCCTATAGCATTTATTTATTTTACATTTTTGACAACCTTAAATTTCGAACCAAATGAAAAAATAATGATTTTAGGGCTTATACATTGGAATTTGAATATAACAAGAGTTCTCATGCAAAATTCTGCAAGGAATAAATTGTTGACGAGAAATGCCATAGGAAATGCTATAGCATTTCCTATAGCATTTATTTGTTTTATATTTTTTACAACCTTAAATTTCGAACCAATTGAAAAAATAATGATTTTAGGGCTTATACATTGGAATTTCAATATAACGAGAGTTCTCATGCGAAAATATGCAAGGATTAAATTGTTGACGTGAAATGCCTTAGGAAATGCTATAGCATTTCTTATAGCATTTCTTTATTTGACATATTTTACAACCTTGAATTTCGAACCAATTGAAAAAATAATGATTTTAGGGCTTATACATTGGAATTAGAATATAACAAGAGTTCTCATGCAAAATTATGGAAGGATTAAATTGTTGACGAGAAATGCCATAGAAAATGCTATAGCATTTCCTATAGCATTTCTTTATTTTACATTTTTTACAACCTTAAATTTCGAACCAATTGAAAAAATAATGATTTTATAGCTTATACATTGGAATTGGAATATAACAAGAGTTCTCATGCAAAATTATGCAAGGATTAAATTGTTGACGAGAAATGCCATAGAAAATTCTATAGCATTTCCTATCGCATTTCTTTATTTTATATTTTTTACAAACCTTTAATTTCGAACCAATTGAAAAAATAATAATTTTAGGGCTTATACATTGGAATTTGAATATAACAAGAGTTCTCATGCACAATATGCAAGGATTAAATGGTTGACGAGAAATGCCATTGGAAATACTATAGCATTTCCGATAGCATTTCTTTATTTTGAATTTTTTACAACCTTAAATTTCAAACCAATTGTAAAAATACTGATTTTAGGGCTTATACATTGGAATTTTAATATTACAAGCGTTCTCATGCAAAAATATGCAAGGATTAAATTGTTGACGAGAAATGCCATAGGAAATGCTATAGCATTTCCAATAGCATTTCTTTATTTTACATTTTTTACAACCTTAAATTTCGAACCAATTGAAAAAATAATGATTTTAGGGCTTATACATTGGAATTTGAAAATAACGAGAGTTCTCATGCACAAATATGCAAGGATTAAATTGTTGACGAGAATTGCCTTAGGAAATGCTATAGCATTTTTTATAGCATTTCTTTATTTGACATTTTTTACAACCTTAAATTTCGAACCAATTGAAAAAATAATGATTTCAGGGCTTATACATTGGAATTTGAATATAACAAGAGTTCTCATGCAAAAATATGCAAGGATTCAACTGTTGACGAGAAATGCCATAGGTAATGCTATAGCATTTCTTTATTTTACATTTTTTACAACCTTAACTTTCGAACCAATTGAAAAAATAATGATTTTAGGGCTTATACATTGGAATTTGAATATAACAAGAGTTCTCATGCAAAATTATGCAAGGAATAAATTGTTGACGAGAAATGCTATAGGAAATGCTTTAGCATTTCCTATAGCATTTCTTTGTTTTATATTTTTTACAACCCTAAATTTCGAACCAGTTGAAAAAATAATGATTTTAGGGCTTATACATTGGAATTTCAATATAACGAGAGTTCTCATGCGAAAATATGCAAGGATTAAATTGCTGACGAGAAATGCCTTAGGAAATGCTATAGCATTTCTTATAGCATTTCTTTATTTGACATTTTTTACAACCTTGAATTTCGAACCAATTGAAAAAATAATGATTTTAGGGCTTATACGTTGGAATTAGAATATAACAAGAGTTCTCATGCAAAATTATGGAAGGATTAAATTGTTGACGAGAAATGCCATAGAAAATGCAATAGCATTTCCTATCGCATTTCTTTATTTTACATTTTTTACAACCTTAAATTTCGAACCAATTGAAAAAATAATGATTTTAGGGCTTATACATTGGAATTTGAATATAACAAAAGTTCTCATGAAAAAATATGCAAGGATTAAATGGTTGACGAGAAATGCCATAGGAAATGCTATAGCATTTCCTATAGCATTTCTTTATTTTACATTTTTTACAACCTTAAATTTCAAACCAATTGTAAAAATAATGATTTTAGGGCTAATACATTGGAATTTTAATATTAAAAGGGTTCTCATGCAAAAATATGCAAGGATTAAATTGTTGACGAGAAATGCCATAGGAAATGCTATAGCATTTCCTATAGCATTTCTTTATTTTACGATTTTTACAACCTTAAATTTCGAACCAATTGAAAAATAATGATTTTAGGGCTTATACATTGGAATTTGAATATAACGAGAGTTCTCATGCAAAAATATGCAAGGATTAAATTGTTGACGAGAATCGCCTTAGGAAATGCTATAGCATTTCTTATAGCATTTCTTTATTTGACATTTTTTACAACCTTAAATTTCGAACCAATTGAAAAAATAATGATTTTAGGGCTTATACATTGGAATTTGAATATAACAAGAGTTCTCATGCAAAAATATGCAAGGATTAAATTATTGACGAGAAATGCCATAGGAAATGCTATAGCATTTCTTTATTTTACATTTTTCACAACCATAAATTTCAAACCAATTGAAAAAACAATGATTTTAGGGCTTATACATTGGAATTTTAATATTACAAGAGTTCTCATGAAAAAATATGCAAGGATTAAATTGTTGACGAGAAATGCCAAAGGAAATGCTATAGCATTTCCTACAGAATTTCTTTATTTTAGATTTTTTACAACCTTAAATTTCGAACCAATTGAAAAAATAATGATTTTAGGGCTTATACATTGGAATTTGAATATAACAAGAGTTCTCATGCAAAAATATGCAAGGATTAAATTGTTGACGAGAAATGCCATAGGAAATGCTATAGCATTTCCTATAGCATTTCTTTATTTTACATTTTTTACAACCTTAAATTTCGAACCAATTGAAAAAATAATGATTTTATAGCTTATACATTGGAATTGGAATATAACAAGAGTTCTCATGCAAAATTATGCAAGGATTAAATTGTTGACGAGAAATGCCATAGAAAATTCTATAGCATTTCCTATCGCATTTCTTTATTTTATATTTTTTACAAACCTTTAATTTCGAACCAATTGAAAAAATAATAATTTTAGGGCTTATACATTGGAATTTGAATATAACAAGAGTTCTCATGCACAATATGCAAGGATTAAATGGTTGACGAGAAATGCCATTGGAAATACTATAGCATTTCCGATAGCATTTCTTTATTTTGAATTTTTTACAACCTTAAATTTCAAACCAATTGTAAAAATACTGATTTTAGGGCTTATACATTGGAATTTTAATATTACAAGCGTTCTCATGCAAAAATATGCAAGGATTAAATTGTTGACGAGAAATGCCATAGGAAATGCTATAGCATTTCCAATAGCATTTCTTTATTTCACATTTTTTACAACCTTAAATTTCGAACCAATTGAAAAAATAATGATTTTAGGGCTTATACATTGGAATTTCAATATAACGAGAGTTCTCATGCGAAAATATGCAAGGATTAAATTGCTGACGAGAAATGCCTTAGGAAATGCTATAGCATTTCTTATAGCATTTCTTTATTTGACATTTTTTACAACCTTGAATTTCGAACCAATTGAAAAAATAATGATTTTAGGGCTTATACGTTGGAATTAGAATATAACAAGAGTTCTCATGCAAAATTATGGAAGGATTAAATTGTTGACGAGAAATGCCATAGAAAATGCAATAGCATTTCCTATCGCATTTCTTTATTTTACATTTTTTACAACCTTAAATTTCGAACCAATTGAAAAAATAATGATTTTAGGGCTTATACATTGGAATTTGAATATAACAAAAGTTCTCATGAAAAAATATGCAAGGATTAAATGGTTGACGAGAAATGCCATAGGAAATGCTATAGCATTTCCTATAGCATTTCTTTATTTTACATTTTTTACAACCTTAAATTTCAAACCAATTGTAAAAATAATGATTTTAGGGCTAATACATTGGAATTTTAATATTAAAAGGGTTCTCATGCAAAAATATGCAAGGATTAAATTGTTGACGAGAAATGCCATAGGAAATGCTATAGCATTTCCAATAGCATTTCTTTATTTTACATTTTTTACAACCTTAAATTTCGAACCAATTGAAAAAATAATGATTTTAGGGCTTATACATTGGAATTTGAAAATAACGAGAGTTCTCATGAAAAAATATGCAAGGATTAAATTGTTGACGAGAAATGCCATAGGTAATGCTATAGAATTTCTTTATTTTACATTTTTTACAACCTTAACTTTCGAACCAATTGAAAAAATAATGATTTTAGGGCTTATATATTAGAATTTGAATATAACAAGAGTTCTCATGCAAAATTATGCAAGGAATAAATTGTTGACGAGAAATGCCATAGGAAATGCTTTAGCATTTCCTATAGCATTTCTTAATTTTATATTTTTTACAACCTTAAATTTCGAACCAATTGAAAAAATAATGATTTTAGGGCTTATACATTGGAATTTGAATATAACAAGAGTTCTCATGCAAAAATATGCAATGATTAAATTGTTGACGAAAAATGCCTTAGGAAATGCTGTAGCATTTCTTATAGCATTTCTTTATTTGACATTTTTTACAACCTTGAATTTCGAACCAATTGAAAAAATAATGATTTTAGGGCTTATACATTGGAATTAGAATATAACAATAGTTCTCAAGAAAAAATATGCAAGAATTAAATTCTTGACGAGAAATGCCATAAGAAATGCTATAGAATTTCCTATTGAATTTCTTTATTTTACATTTGTTACAACCTTAAATTTCAAACCAATTGAAAAAATAATGATTTTAGGGCTTATACATTGGAATTTGAATATAACAAGAGTTCTCATGCAAAAATATGCAAGGATTAAATTATTGACGACAAATGCCATAGGAAATGCTATAACATTTCCTATAGCATTTATTTATTTTACATTTTTGACAACCTTAAATTTCGAACCAATTGAAAAAATAATGATTTTAGGGCTTATACATTGGAATTTGAATATAAAAAGAGTTCTCATGCAAAATTATGCAAGGAATAAATTGTTGACGAGAAATGCCATAGGAAATGCTATAGCATTTCCTATAGCATTTCTTTGTTTTATATTTTTTACAACCTTAAATTTCGAACCAATTGAAAAAATAATAATTTTAGGGCTTATACATTGGAATTTCAATATAACGAGAGTTCTCATGCGAAAATATGCAAGGATTAAATTGTTGACGAGAAATGCCTTAGGAAATACTATAGCATTTCTTATAGAATTTCTTTATTTGACATTTTTTACAACCTTGAATTTCGAACCAATTGAAAAAATAATGATTTTAGGGCTTATACATTGGAATTAAAATATAACAAGAGTTCTCATGCAAAATTATGGAAGGATTAAATTGTTGACGAGAAATGCCATAGAAAATGATATAGCATTTCCTATCGCATTTCTTTATTTTACATTTTTTACAACCTTAAATTTCGAACCAATTGAAAAAATAATGATTTTAGGGCTTATACATTGGAATTTAAATATAACAAAAGTTCTCATGAAAAAATATGCAAGGATTAAATGGTTGACGAGAAATGCCATAGGAAATGCTATAGCATTTCCTATAGCATTTCTTTATTTTACATTTTTTACAACCTTAAATTTCAAACCAATTGTAAAAATAATGATTTTAGGGCTAATACATTGGAATTTTAAAATTACAAGGGTTCTCATGCAAAAATATGCAAGGATTAAATTGTTGACGAGAAATGCCATAGGAAATGCTATAGCATTTCCTATAGCATTGCTTTATTTTACGATTTTTAGAACCTTAAATTTTGAACCAATTGAAAAATAATGATTTTAGGGCTTATACATTGGAATTTGAATATAACGAGAGTTCTCATGCAAAAATATGCAAGGATTAAATTGTTGACGAGAATCGCCTTAGGAAATGCTATAGCATTTCTTATAGCACTTCTTTATTTGACATTTTTTACAACCTTAAATTTCGAACCAATTGAAAAAATAATGATTTTAGGGCTTATACATTGGAATTTGAATATAACAAGAGTTCTCATGCAAAAATATGCAAGGATTAAATTATTGACGAGAAATGCCATAGGAAATGCTATAGCATTTCCTATAGCATTTCTTTATTTGACATTGTTTACGACCTAAAATTCGAACCATTTGAAAAAATAATGATTTTAGGGCTTATACATTGGAATTTGAATATAACAAGAGTTCTCATGCAAAAATATGCAAGGATTAAATTGTTGACGAGAAATGCCAAAGGAAATGCTATAGCATTTCCTATAGAATTTCTTTATTTTAGATTTTTTACAACCTTAAATTTCGAACCAATTGAAAAAATAATGATTTTAGGGCTTATACATTGGAATTTGAATATAACAAGAGTTCTCATGCAAAAATATGCAAGGATTAAATTGTTGACGAGAAATGCCATAGGAAATGCTATAGTATTTCCTATAGCATTTCTTTATTTTAGATTTTTTACAACCTTAAATTTCGAACAAATTGAAAAAATAATGATTTTATAACTTATACATTGGAATTGGAATATAACAAGAGTTCTCATGCAAAATTATGCAAGGATTAAATTGTTGACGAGAAATGCCATAGAAAATTCTATAGCATTTCCTATCGCATTTCTTTATTTTATATTTTTTACAAACCTTTAATTTCGAACCAATTAAAAAAATAATAATTTAAGGGCTTATACATTGGAATTTGAATATAACAAGAGTTCTCATGCACAATATGCAAGGATTAAATGGTTGACGATAAATGCCATTGGAAATACTATAGCATTTCCTATAGCATTTCTTTATTTTGAATTTTTTACAACCTTAAATTTCAAACCAATTGTAAAAATACTGATTTTAGGGCTTATACATTGGAATTTTAATATTACAAGCGTTCTCATGCAAAAATATGCAAGGATTAAATTGTTGACGAGAAATGCCATAGGAAATGCTATAGCATTTCCAATAGCATTTCTTTATTTTACATTTTTTACAACCTTAAATTTCGAACCAATTGAAAAAATAATGATTTTAGGGCTTATACATTGGAATTTGAAAATAACGAGAGTTCTCATGCACAAATATGCAAGGATTAAATTGTTGACGAGAATTGCCTTAGGAAATGCTATAGCATTTTTTATAGCATTTCTTTGTTTGACATTTTTTACAACCTTAAATTTTGAACCAATTGAAAAAATAATGATTTCAGGGCTTATACATTGGAATTTGAATATAACAAGAGTTCTCATGCAAAAATATGCAAGGATTCAATTGTTGACGAGAAATGCCATAGGTAATGCTATAGCATTTCCTATAGGATTTATTTATTTTACATTTTTGACAACCTTAAATTTCGAACCAATTGAAAAAATAATGATTTTAGGGCTTATACATTGGAATTTGAATATAACAAGAGTTCTCATGCAAAATTATGCAAGGAATAAATTGTTGACGAGAAATGCCATAGGAAATGCTATAGCATTTCCTATAGCATTTCTTTATTTTATATTTTTTACAACCTTAAATTTCGAACCAATTGAAAAAATAATGATTTTAGGGCTTGTACATTGGAATTTGAATATAACGAGAGTTCTCATGCGAAAATATGCAAGGATTAAATTGTTAACGAGAAATGCCTTAGGAAATGCTATAGCATTTCTTATAGCATTTCTTTATTTGATATTTTTTACAACCTTGAATTTCGAACCAATTGAAAAAATAATGATTTTAGGGCTTGTACATTGGAATTTGAATATAACAAGAGTTCTCATGCAAAAATATGCAAGGATTAAATTGTTGACGAGAAATGCCATAGGAAATGCTATAGCATTTCCTATAGCATTTCTTTATTTTACATTTTTTACAACCTTAAATTAGCATTTCCTATAGCATTTCTTTATTTTACATTTTTTACAACCTTAAATTTCGAACCAATTGAAAAAATAATGATTTTAGGGCTTATACATAGGAATTGGAATATAACAAGAGTTCTCATGCAAAATTATGCAAGGATTAAATTGTTGACGAGAAATGCCATAGAAAAAGCTATAGCATTTCCTATTGCATTTCTTTATTTTACATTTTTTACAACCTTAAATTTCGAACCAATTGAAAAAATAATAATTTTAGGGCTTATACATTGGAATTTGAATATAACAAGAGTTCTCATGCAAAAATATGCAAGGATTAAATGGTTGACGAGAAATGCCATAGGAAATTAGCATTTCCTATAGCATTTCTTTATTTTACATTTTTTACAACCTTAAATTTCAAACCAATTGTAAAAATAATGATTTTAGGGGCTATACATTGGAATTTTAATATTACAAGCGTTCTCATGCAAAAATATGCAAGGATTAAATTGTTGACGAGAAATGCCATAGGAAATGCTATAGCATTTCCTATAGCATTTTTTTATTTTACATTTTTTACAACTTTAAATTTCGAACCAATTGAAAAAATAATGATTTTAGGGCTTATACATTGGAATTGGAATATAACAAGAGTTCTCATGTAAAATTATGCAAGTATTAAATTATTGACGAGAAATGCCATAGAAAATGCTATCCTATCATATTTCCTTATTTTACATTTTTTACAACCTTAAATTTCGAACCAATTGAGAAAATAACGATTTTAGGGCTTATACATTGGAATTTAAATATAACAAGAGTTCTCATGCAAAAATATGCAAGGATTAATTGGTTGACGAGAAATGTAGCATTTCCTATCGCATTTCTTTATTTTACATTTTTTACAACCTTAAAATTCAAACCAATTGTAAAAATAATGATTTTAGGGCTTATACATTGGAATTTTAATATTACAAGCGTTCTCATGCAAAAATATGCAAGGATTAAATTGTTGACGAGAAATGCCATAGGAAATGCTATAGCATTTCCTATAGCATTTATTTATTTTACATTTTTTACAACCTAAAATTTTGAACCAATTGAAAAAATAATGATTTTAGGGCTTATACATTGGAATTTGAATATAACGAGAGTTCTCATGCAAAAATATGCAAGGATTAAATTGTTGACGAGAATTGCCATAGGAAATGCTATAGCATTTCTTATAGCATTTCTTTATTTGACATTTTTTACAACCTTAAATTTCGAACCAATTGAAAAAATAATGATTTTAGGGCTTATACATTGGAATTTGAATATAACAAGAGTTCTCATGCAAAAATATGCAAGGATTCAATTGTTGACGAGAAATGCCATAGGAAATGCTATAGCATTTCCTATAGCATTTCTTTATTTTACATTTTTTACAACCTTAAATTTCGAACCAATTGAAAAAAATAATGATTTTAGGGCTTATACATTGGAATTTGAATATAACAAGAGTTCTCATGCAAAATTTAGCAAGGAATAAATTGTTGACGAGAAATGCCATAGGAAATGCTATAGCATTTCCTATCGCATTTCTTTATTTAACATTTTTTACAACCTTAAATTTCAAACCAATTGAAAAAATAATGATTTTAGGGCTTATACATTGGAATTTTAATATAACAAGAGTTCTCATGCAAAAATATGCAAGGATTCAATTGTTGACGAGAAATGCCTTAGGAAATGCTATAACATTTCTTTATTTGACATTTTTTACAACCTTGAATTTCGAACCAATTGAAAAAATAATGATTTTAGGGCTTATACATTGGAATTTGAATATAACGAGAGTTGTCATGCAAAAATATGCAAGGATTAAACTGTTGACGAGAAATGTAGCATTTCCTATCGCATTTCTTTATTTTACATTTTTTACAACCTTAAAATCCAAACCAATTGTAAAAATAATGATTTTAGGGCTTATACATTGGAATTTTAATATTACAAGCGTTCTCATGCAAAAATATGCAAGGATTAAATTGTTGACGAGAAATGCCATAGGAAATGCTATAGCATTTCCTATAGCATTTCTTTATTTTACATTTTTTACAACCTAAAATTTTGAACCAATTGAAAAAATAATGATTTTAGGGCTTATACATTGGAATTTGAATATAACGAGAGTTCTCATGCCAAAATATGCAAGGATTAAATTGTTGACGAGAATTGCCATAGGAAATGCTATAGCATTTATTTATTTTACATTTTTTACAACCTTAAATTTCGAACCAATTGAAAAAATAATGATTTTAGGGCTTATACATTGGAATTTGAATATAACAAGAGTTCTCATGCAAAAATATGCAAGGATTCAATTGTTGACGAGAAATGCCATAGGAAATGCTATAGCATTTCCTATAGCATTTCTTTATTTTACATTTTTTACAACCTTAAATTTTGAACCAATTGAAAAAATAATGATTTTAGGGCTTATACATTGGAATTTGAATATAACAAGAGTTGTCATGCAAAATTTAGCAAGGAATAAATTGTTGACGAGAAATGCCATAGGAAATGCTATAGCATTTCCTATCGCATTTCTTTATTTAACATTTTTTACAACCTTAAATTTCAAACCAATTGAAAAAATAATGATTTTAGGGCTTATACATTGGAATTTTAATATAACAAGAGTTCTCATGCAAAAATATGCAAGGATTCAATTGTTGACGAGAAATGCCTTAGGAAATGCTATAGCATTTCTTTATTTGACATTTTTTACAACCTTGAATTTCGAACCAATTGAAAAAATAATGATTTTAGGGCTTATACATTTGAATTGGAATATAACAAGAGTTCTCATGTAAAATTATGCAAGTATTAAATTGTTGACGAGAAATGCCATAGAAAATGCTATCCTATCGCATTTCCTTATTTTACATTTTTTACAACCTTAAATTTCGAACCAATTGAGAAAATAATGATTTTAGGGCTTATACATTGGAATTTAAATATAACAAGAGTTCTCATGCAAAAATATGCAAGGATTAATTGGTTGACGAGAAATGTAGCATTTCCTATCGCATTTCTTTATTTTACATTTTTTACAACCTTAAAATCCAAACCAATTGTAAAAATAATGATTTTAGGGCTTATACATTGGAATTTTAATATTACAAGCGTTCTCATGCAAAAATATGCAAGGATTAAATTGTTGACGAGAAATGCCATAGGAAATGCTATAGCATTTCCTATAGTATTTCTTTATTTTACATTTTTTACAACCTAAAATTTTGAACCAATTGAAAAAATAATGATTTTAGGGCTTATACATTGGAATTTGAATATAACGAGAGTTCTCATGCCAAAATATGCAAGGATTAAATTGTTGACGAGAATTGCCATAGGAAATGCTATAGCATTTCTTATAGCATTTCTTTATTTGACATTTTTTACAACCTTAAATTTCGAACCATATGAAAAAATAATGATTTTAGGGCTTATACATTGGAATTTGAATATAACAAGAGTTCTCATGCAAAAATATGCAAGGATTCAATTGTTGACGAGAAATGCCATAGGAAATGCTATAGCATTTCCTATCGCATTTCTTTATTTAACATTTTTTACAACCTTAAATTTCAAACCAATTGAAAAAATAATCATTTTAGGGCTTATACATTGGAATTTTAATATAACAAGAGTTCTCATGTAAAAATATGCAAGGATTCAATTGTTGACGAGAAATGCCTTAGGAAATGCTATAACATTTCTTTATTTGACATTTTTTACAACCTTGAATTTCGAACCAATTGAAAAAATAATGATTTTAGGGCTTATACATTGGAATTTGAATATAACGAGAGTTGTCATGCAAAAATATGCAAGGATTAAATTGTTGACGAGAAATGCCTTAGGAAATGCTATAGCATTTCTTTATTTGACATTTTTTACAACCTTGAATTTCGAACCAATTGAAAAAATAATGATTTTAGGGCTTATACATTGGAATTTGAATATAAAAAGAGTTCTCATGAATAAATATGCAAGGATTAAATTGTTGACGTGAAATGCCATAGGAAATGCCATAGCATTTCCTATAGCATTTCTTTATTTGACATTTTTTACAACCTTAAATTTCGAACCAATTGAAAAAATAATGATTTTAGGGCTTATACATTGGAATTTGAATATATAAAGAGTTCTCATGCAAAATTATGCAAGGATTAAATTGTTGATGAGAAATGCCATAGGAAATGGCATTTCCTATAGCATTTCTTTATTTTACATTTTTTACAACCTTAAATTTCGAACCAATTGAAAAAATAATGATTTTAGGGCTTATACATTGGAATTGGAATATAAACAGAGTTCTCATGCAAAATTATGCAACTATTAAATCGTTGACGAGAAATGCCATAGAAAATGCTATAGCATTTCCTATCGCATTTCTTTATTTTACATTTTTTACAACCTTAAATTTCGAACCAATTGTAAAAATAATTATTTTAGGGCTTATACATTGGAATTTTAATATTACAAGCGTTCTCATGCAAAAATATGCATGGATTAAATGGTTGACGAGAAATGCCATAGGAAATGCTATAGCATTTCCTATAGCATTTCTTTATTTTACATTTTTTACAACCTTAAATTTTGAACCAATTGTAAAAATAATTATTTTAGGGCTTATACATTGGAATTTTAATATTACAAGCGTTCTCATGCAAAAATATGCAAGGATTAAATTGTTGACGAGAAATGCCATAGGAAATGCTATAGCATTTCCTATAGCATTTCTTTATTTTACAGTTTTTACAACCTTAAATTTCGAACCAATTGAAAAAATAATGATTTTAGGGCTTATACATTGGAATTTGAATATAACGAGAGTTCTCATGCAAAAATATGCAAGGATTAAATTGTTGACGAGAATTGCCTTAGGAAATGCTATAGCATTTCTTATAGCATTTCTTTATTTAACATTTTTTACAACCTTAAATTTCGAACCAATTGAAAAAATAATGATTTTAGGGCTTATACATTGGAATTGGAATATAACCAGAGTTCTTATGCAAAATTATGCAAGGATTAAATTGTTGACGAGAAATGCCATAGAAAATGCTATAGCATTTCCTATCGCATTTCTTTATTTAACATTTTTTACAACCTTAAATTTCGAACCAATTGAAAAAATAATGATTTTAGGGCTTATACATTGAAATTTTAATATAACAAGAGTTCTCATGCAAAAATATGCAAGGATTAAATGGTTGACGAGAAATGCCATAGGAAATGCTATAGCATTTCCTATAGCATTTCTTTATTTTACATTTTTTACAACCTTAAATTTCGAACCAATTGAAAAAATAATGATTTTAGGGCTTATACATTGGAATTTGAATATAACAAGAGTTCTCATGCAAAATTTAGCAAGGAATAAATTGTTGACGAGAAATGCCATAGGAAATGCTATAGCATTTCCTATCGCATTTCTTTATTTAACATTTTTTACAACCTTAAATTTCGAACCAATTGAAAAAATAATGATTTTAGGGCTTATACATTGGAATTTTAATATAACAAGAGTTCTCATGCAAAAATATGCAAGGATTCAATTGTTGACGAGAAATGCCTTAGGAAATGCTATAGCATTTCTTTATTTGACATTTTTTACAACCTTGAATTTCGAACCAATTGAAAAAATAATGATTTTAGGGCTTATACATTGGAATTCTAATATAACGAGAGTTCTCATGCAAAAATATGCAAGGATTAAATTGTTGACGAGAAATGCCTTAGGAAATGCAATAGCATTTCTTTATTTGGCATTTTTTACAACCTTGAATTTCGAACCAATTGAAAAATAATGATTTTAGGGCTTATACATTGGAATTTGAATATAAAAAGAGTTCTCATGCAAAATTATGCAAGGATTAAATTGTTGACGAGAAATGCCATAGGAAATGCTATAGCATTTCCTATAGCATTTCTTTAATTTACATTTTTTACAACCTTAAATTTCGAACCAATTGAAAAAATAATGATTTTAGGGCTTATACATTGGAATTGGAATATGACCAGAGTTCTCATGCAAAATTATGCAACTATTAAATCGTTGACGAGAAATGCCATAGAAAATGCTATAGCATTTCCTATCGCATTTCTTTATTTTACATTTTTTACAACCTTAAATTTCGAACCAATTGTAAAAATAATTATTTTAGGGCTTATACATTGGAATTTTAATATTACAAGCGTTCTCATGCAAAAATATGCATGGATTAAATGGTTGACGAGAAATGCCATAGGAAATGCTATAGCATTTCCTATAGCATTTCTTTATTTTACATTTTTTACAACCTTAAACTTCCAACCAATTGAAAAAATAATGATTTTAGGGCTTATACATTGGAAATTGAATATAACAAGTGTTCTCATGCAAAATTACGCAAGGAATAAATTGTTGACGAGAAATTCCATAGGAAATGCTATAGCATTTCCTATAGCATTTCTTTATTTTACATTTTTTACAACCTTAAACTTCCAACCAATTGAAAAAATAATGATTTTAGGGCTTATACATTGGAAATTGAATATAACAAGTGTTCTCATGCAAAATTACGCAAGGAATAAATTGTTGACGAGAAATTCCATAGGAAATGCTATAGCATTTCCTATAGCATTTCTTTATTTTATATTTTTTACAACCTTAAATTTCGAACCAATTGAAAAAATAATGATTTTAGGGCTTATACATTGGAATTTGAATATAACGAGAGTTCTCATGCAAAAATATGCAAGGATTAAATTATTGACGAGAAATGCCTTAGGAAATGCTATAGCATTTCTTATAGCATTTCTTTATTTGACATTTTTTACAACCTTGAATTTCGAACCAATTGAAAAAATAATGATTTTAGGGCTTATACATTGGAATTGGAATATAACCAGAGTTCTCATGCAAAATTATGCAACTATTAAATCGTTGACGAGAAATGCCATAGAAAATGCTATAGCATTTCCTATCGCATTTCTTTATTTTACATTTTTTACAACCTTAAATTTCGAACCAATTGAAAAAATAATGATTTTAGGGCTTATACATTGGAAGTTTAATATAACAAGAGTTCTCATGCAAAAATATGCATGGATTAAATGGTTGACGAGAAATGCCATAGGAAATGCTATAGCATTTCCTATAGCATTTCTTTATTTTACATTTTTTACAACCTTAAATTTCAAACCAATTGTAAAACAAATTATTTTAGGGCTTATACATTGGAATTTTAATATTACAAGCGTTCTCATGCAAAAATATACAAGGATTAAATTGTTGACGAGAAATGCCATAGGAAATGCTATAGCATTTCCTATAGCATTTCTTTATTTTACATTTTTTACAACCTAAAATTTTGAACCAATTGAAAAAATAATGATTTTAGGGCTTATACATTGGAATTTGAATATAAAAAGAGTTCTCATGAATAAATATGCAAGGATTAAATTGTTGACGTGAAATGCCATAGGAAATGCCATAGCATTTCCTATAGCATTTCTTTATTTGACATTTTTTACAACCTTAAATTTCGAACCAATTGAAAAAATAATGATTTTAGGGCTTATACATTTGAATTTGAATATATAAAGAGTTCTCATGCAAAATTATGCAAGGATTAAATTGTTGACGAGAAATGCCATAGGAAATGGCATTTCCTATAGCATTTCTTTATTTTACATTTTTTACAACCTTAAATTTCGAACCAATTGAAAAAATAATGATTTTAGGGCTTATACATTGGAATTGGAATATAAACAGAGTTCTCATGCAAAATTATGCAACTATTAAATCGTTGACGAGAAATGCCATAGAAAATGCTATAGCATTTCCTATCGCATTTCTTTATTTTACATTTTTTAAAACCTTAAATTTCGAACCAATTGAAAAAATAATGATTTTAGGGCTTATACATTGGAAGTTTAATATAACAAGAGTTCTCATGCAAAAATATGCATGGATTAAATGGTTGACGAGAAATGCCATAGGAAATGCTATAGCATTTCCTATAGCATTTCTTTATTTTACATTTTTTACAACCTTAAATTTTGAACCAATTGTAAAAATAATTATTTTAGGGCTTATACATTGGAATTTTAATATTACAAGCGTTCTCATGCAAAAATATGCAAGGATTAAATTGTTGACGAGAAATGCCATAGGAAATGCTATAGCATTTCCTATAGCATTTCTTTATTTTACAGTTTTTACAACCTTAAATTTCGAACCAATTGAAAAAATAATGATTTTAGGGCTTATACATTGGAATTTGAATATAACGAGAGTTCTCATGCAAAAATATGCAAGGATTAAATTGTTGACGAGAATTGCCTTAGGAAATGCTATAGCATTTCTTATAGCATTTCTTTATTTAACATTTTTTACAACCTTAAATTTCGAACCAATTGAAAAAATAATGATTTTAGGGCTTATACATTGGAATTGGAATATAACCAGAGTTCTTATGCAAAATTATGCAAGGATTAAATTGTTGACGAGAAATGCCATAGAAAATGCTATAGCATTTCCTATCGCATTTCTTTATTTAACATTTTTTACAACCTTAAATTTCGAACCAATTGAAAAAATAATGATTTTAGGGCTTATACATTGGAATTTTAATATAACAAGAGTTGTCATGCAAAAATATGCAAGGATTAAATGGTTGACGAGAAATGCCATAGGAAATGCTATAGCATTTCTTTATTTTACATTTTTTACAACCTTAAATTTCAAACGAATTGTAAAAATAATGATTTTAGGGCTTATACATTGGAATTTTAATATTACAAGCGTTCTCATGCAAAAATATGCAAGGATTAAATTGTTGACGAGAAATGCCATAGAAAATGCTATAGCATTTCCTATAGCATTTCTTTATTTTACATTTTTGACAACCTTAAATTTTGAACCAATTGAAAAAATAATGATTTTAGGGTTTATACATTAGAATTTGAATATAACGAGAGTTATCATGCAAAAATATGCAAGGATTAAATTGTTGACGAGTATTGCCTTAGGAAATGCTATAGCATTTCTTATAGCATTTCTTTATTTGACATTTTTTACAGCCTTAAATTTCGAACCAATTGAAAAAATAATGATTTTAGGGCTTATACATTGGAATTTGAATATAACAAGAGTTCTCATGCAAAAATATGCAAGGATTCAATTGTTGACGAGAAATGCCATAGGAAATGCTATAGCATTTCCTATAGCATTTCTTTATTTTACATTTTTTACAACCTTAAATTTCGAACCAATTGAAAAAATAATGATTTTAGGGCTTATACATTGGAATTTGAATATAACAAGAGTTCTCATGCAAAATTTAGCAAGGAATAAATTGTTGACGAGAAATGCCATAGGAAATGCTATAGCATTTCCTATCGCATTTCTTTATTTAACATTTTTTACAACCTAAAATTTTGAACCAATTGAAAAAATAATGATTTTAGGGCTTATACATTGGAATTTGAATATAAAAAGAGTTCTCATGAATAAATATGCAAGGATTAAATTGTTGACGTGAAATGCCATAGGAAATGCCATAGCATTTCCTATAGCATTTCTTTATTTGACATTTTTTACAACCTTAAATTTCGAACCAATTGAAAAAATAATGATTTTAGGGCTTATACATTGGAATTTGAATATATAAAGAGTTCTCATGCAAAATTATGCAAGGATTAAATTGTTGACGAGAAATGCCATAGGAAATGGCATTTCCTATAGCATTTCTTTATTTTACATTTTTTACAACCTTAAATTTCGAACCAATTGAAAAAATAATGATTTTAGGGCTTATACATTGGAATTGGAATATAAACAGAGTTCTCATGCAAAATTATGCAACTATTAAATCGTTGACGAGAAATGCCATAGAAAATGCTATAGCATTTCCTATCGCATTTCTTTATTTTACATTTTTTACAACCTTAAATTTCGAACCAATTGAAAAAATAATGATTTTAGGGCTTATACATTGGAAGTTTAATATAACAAGAGTTCTCATGCAAAAATATGCATGGATTAAATGGTTGACGAGAAATGCCATAGGAAATGCTATAGCATTTCCTATAGCATTTCTTTATTTTACATTTTTTACAACCTTAAATTTTGAACCAATTGTAAAAATAATTATTTTAGGGCTTATACATTGGAATTTTAATATTACAAGCGTTCTCATGCAAAAATATGCAAGGATTAAATTGTTGACGAGAAATGCCATAGGAAATGCTATAGCATTTCCTATAGCATTTCTTTATTTTACAGTTTTTACAACCTTAAATTTCGAACCAATTGAAAAAATAATGATTTTAGGGCTTATACATTGGAATTTGAATATAACGAGAGTTCTCATGCAAAAATATGCAAGGATTAAATTGTTGACGAGAATTGCCTTAGGAAATGCTATAGCATTTCTTATAGCATTTCTTTATTTAACATTTTTTACAACCTTAAATTTCGAACCAATTGAAAAAATAATGATTTTAGGGCTTATACATTGGAATTGGAATATAACCAGAGTTCTTATGCAAAATTATGCAAGGATTAAATTGTTGACGAGAAATGCCATAGAAAATGCTATAGCATTTCCTATCGCATTTCTTTATTTAACATTTTTTACAACCTTAAATTTCGAACCAATTGAAAAAATAATGATTTTAGGGCTTATACATTGGAATTTTAATATAACAAGAGTTCTCATGCAAAAATATGCAAGGATTAAATGGTTGACGAGAAATGCCATAGGAAATGCTATAGCATTTCTTTATTTTACATTTTTTACAACCTTAAATTTCAAACGAATTGTAAAAATAATGATTTTAGGGCTTATACATTGGAATTTTAATATTACAAGCGTTCTCATGCAAAAATATGCAAGGATTAAATTGTTGACGAGAAATGCCATAGAAAATGCTATAGCATTTCCTATAGCATTTCTTTATTTTACATTTTTGACAACCTTAAATTTTGAACCAATTGAAAAAATAATGATTTTAGGGTTTATACATTAGAATTTGAATATAACGAGAGTTATCATGCAAAAATATGCAAGGATTAAATTGTTGACGAGTATTGCCTTAGGAAATGCTATAGCATTTCTTATAGCATTTCTTTATTTGACATTTTTTACAGCCTTAAATTTCGAACCAATTGAAAAAATAATGATTTTAGGGCTTATACATTGGAATTTGAATATAACAAGAGTTCTCATGCAAAAATATGCAAGGATTCAATTGTTGACGAGAAATGCCATAGGAAATGCTATAGCATTTCCTATAGCATTTCTTTATTTTACATTTTTTACAACCTTAAATTTCGAACCAATTGAAAAAATAATGATTTTAGGGCTTATACATTGGAATTTGAATATAACAAGAGTTCTCATGCAAAATTTAGCAAGGAATAAATTGTTGACGAGAAATGCCATAGGAAATGCTATAGCATTTCCTATCGCATTTCTTTATTTAACATTTTTTACAACCTAAAATTTTGAACCAATTGAAAAAATAATGATTTTAGGGCTTATACATTGGAATTTGAATATAAAAAGAGTTCTCATGAATAAATATGCAAGGATTAAATTGTTGACGAGAAATGCCATAGGAAATGCCATAGCATTTCCTATAGCATTTCTTTATTTGACATTTTTTACAACCTTAAATTTCGAACCAATTGAAAAAATAATGATTTTAGGGCTTATACATTGGAATTTGAATATATAAAGAGTTCTCATGCAAAATTATGCAAGGATTAAATTGTTGACGAGAAATGCCATAGGAAATGGCATTTCCTATAGCATTTCTTTATTTTACATTTTTTACAACCTTAAATTTCGAACCAATTGAAAAAATAATGATTTTAGGGCTTATACATTGGAATTGGAATATAAACAGAGTTCTCATGCAAAATTATGCAACTATTAAATCGTTGACGAGAAATGCCATAGAAAATGCTATAGCATTTCCTATCGCATTTCTTTATTTTACATTTTTTACAACCTTAAATTTCGAACCAATTGAAAAAATAATGTTTTTAGGGCTTATACATTGGAAGTTTAATATAACAAGAGTTCTCATGCAAAAATATGCATGGATTAAATGGTTGACGAGAAATGCCATAGGAAATGCTATAGCATTTCCTATAGCATTTCTTTATTTTACATTTTTTACAACCTTAAATTTTGAACCAATTGTAAAAATAATTATTTTAGGGCTTATACATTGGAATTTTAATATTACAAGCGTTCTCATGCAAAAATATGCAAGGATTAAATTGTTGACGAGAAATGCCATAGGAAATGCTATAGCATTTCCTATAGCATTTCTTTATTTTACAGTTTTTACAACCTTAAATTTCGAACCAATTGAAAAAATAATGATTTTAGGGCTTATACATTGGAATTTGAATATAACGAGAGTTCTCATGCAAAAATATGCAAGGATTAAATTGTTGACGAGAATTGCCTTAGGAAATGCTATAGCATTTCTTATAGCATTTCTTTATTTAACATTTTTTACAACCTTAAATTTCGAACCAATTGAAAAAATAATGATTTTAGGGCTTATACATTGGAATTGGAATATAACCAGAGTTCTTATGCAAAATTATGCAAGGATTAAATTGTTGACGAGAAATGCCATAGAAAATGCTATAGCATTTCCTATCGCATTTCTTTATTTAACATTTTTTACAACCTTAAATTTCGAACCAATTGAAAAAATAATGATTTTAGGGCTTATACATTGGAATTTTAATATAACAAGAGTTCTCATGCAAAAATATGCAAGGATTAAATGGTTGACGAGAAATGCCATAGGAAATGCTATAGCATTTCTTTATTTTACATTTTTTACAACCTTAAATTTCAAACGAATTGTAAAAATAATGATTTTAGGGCTTATACATTGGAATTTTAATATTACAAGCGTTCTCATGCAAAAATATGCAAGGATTAAATTGTTGACGAGAAATGCCATAGAAAATGCTATAGCATTTCCTATAGCATTTCTTTATTTTACATTTTTGACAACCTTAAATTTTGAACCAATTGAAAAAATAATGATTTTAGGGTTTATACATTAGAATTTGAATATAACGAGAGTTATCATGCAAAAATATGCAAGGATTAAATTGTTGACGAGTATTGCCTTAGGAAATGCTATAGCATTTCTTATAGCATTTCTTTATTTGACATTTTTTACAGCCTTAAATTTCGAACCAATTGAAAAAATAATGATTTTAGGGCTTATACATTGGAATTTGAATATAACAAGAGTTCTCATGAAAAATATGCAAGGATTCAATTGTTGACGAGAAATGCCATAGGAAATGCTATAGCATTTCCTATAGCATTTCTTTATTTTACATTTTTTACAACCTTAAATTTCGAACCAATTGAAAAAATAATGATTTTAGGGCTTATACATTGGAATTTGAATATAACAAGAGTTCTCATGCAAAATTTAGCAAGGAATAAATTGTTGACGAGAAATGCCATAGGAAATGCTATAGCATTTCCTATCGCATTTCTTTATTTAACATTTTTTACAACCTTAAATTTCGAACCAATTGAAAAAATAATGATTTTAGGGCTTATACATTGGAATTTTAATATAACAAGAGTTCTCATGCAAAAATATGCAAGGATTCAATTGTTGACGAGAAATGCCTAAGGAAATGCTATAGCATTTCTTTATTTGACATTTTTTACAACCTTGAATTTCGAACCAATTGAAAAAATAATGATTTTAGGGCTTATACATTGGAATTCTAATATAACGAGAGTTCTCATGCAAAAATATGCAAGGATTAAATTGTTGACGAGAAATGCCTTAGGAAATGCAATAGCATTTCTTTATTTGACATTTTTTACAACCTTGAATTTCGAACCAATTGAAAAATAATGATTTTAGGGCTTATACATTGGAATTTAAATATAAAAAGAGTTCTCATGCAAAATTATGCAAGGATTAAATTGTTGACGAGAAATGCCATAGGAAATGCTATAGCATTTCCTATAGCATTTCTTTAATTTACATTTTTTACAACCTTAAATTTCGAACCAATTGAAAAAATAATGATTTTAGGGCTTATACATTGGAATTGGAATATGACCAGAGTTCTCATGCAAAATTATGCAACTATTAAATCGTTGACGAGAAATGCCATAGAAAATGCTATAGCATTTCCGATCGCATTTCTTTATTTTACATTTTTTACAACCTTAAATTTCGAACCAATTGAAAAAATAATGATTTTAGGGCTTATACATTGGAAGTTTAATATAACAAGAGTTCTCATGCAAAAATATGCATGGACTAAATGGTTGACGAGAAATGCCATAGGAAATGCTATAGCATTTCCTATAGCATTTCTTTATTTTACATTTTTTACAACCTTAAATTTCAAACCAATTGTAAAAATAATTATTTTAGGGCTTATACATTGGAGTTTTAATATTACAAGCGTTCTCATGCAAAAATATGCAAGGATTAAATTGTTGACGAGAAATGCCATAGGAAATGCTATAGCATTTCCTATAGCATTTCTTTATTTTACAGTTTTTACAACCTTAAATTTCGAACCAATTGAAAAAATAATGATTTTAGGGCTTATACATTGGAATTTGAATATAACGAGAGTTCTCAGGCAAAAATATGCAAGGATTAAATTGTTGACGAGAATTGCCTTAGGAAATGCTATAGCATTTCTTATAGCATTTCTTTATTTAACATTTTTTACAACCTTAAATTTCGAACCAATTGAAAAAATTATGATTTTAGGGCTTATACATTGGAATTTGAATATAACAAGAGTTCTCATGCAAAAATATGAAAGGATTCAATTGTTGACGAGAAATGCCATAGGAAATGCTAGCATTTCCTATAGCATTTCTTTATTTTACATTTTTTACAACCTTAAACTTCCAACCAATTGAAAAAATAATGATTTTAGGGCTTATACATTGGAAATTGAATATAACAAGTGTTCTCATGCAAAATTACGCAAGGAATAAATTGTTGACGAGAAATTCCATAGGAAATGCTATAGCATTTCCTATAGCATTTCTTTATTTTATATTTTTTACAACCTTAAATTTCGAACCAATTGAAAAAATAATGATTTTAGGGCTTATACATTGGAATTTGAATATAACGAGAGTTCTCATGCAAAAATATGCAAGGATTAAATTATTGACGAGAAATGCCTTAGGAAATGCTATAGCATTTCTTATAGCATTTCTTTATTTGACATTTTTTACAACCTTGAATTTCGAACCAATTGAAAAAATAATGATTTTAGGGCTTATACATTGGAATTGGAATATAACCAGAGTTCTCATGCAAAATTATGCAACTATTAAATCGTTGACGAGAAATGCCATAGAAAATGCTATAGCATTTCCTATCGCATTTCTTTATTTTACATTTTTTACAACCTTAAATTTCGAACCAATTGAAAAAATAATGATTTTAGGGCTTATACATTGGAAGTTTAATATAACAAGAGTTCTCATGAAAAAATATGCATGGATTAAATGGTTGACGAGAAATGCCATAGGAAATGCTATAGCATTTCCTATAGCATTTCTTTATTTTACATTTTTTACAACCTTAAATTTCAAACCAATTGTAAAACTAATTATTTTAGGGCTTATACATTGGAATTTTAATATTACAAGCGTTCTCATGCAAAAATATACAAGGATTAAATTGTTGACGAGAAATGCCATAGGAAATGCTATAGCATTTCTTATAGCATTTCTTTATTTTACAGTTTTTACAACCTTAAATTTCGAACCAATTGAAAAAATAATGATTTTAGGGCTTATACATTGGAATTTGAATATAATGAGAGTTCTCATGCAAAAATATGCAAGGATTAAATTGTTGACGAGAATTGCCTTAGGAAATGCTATAGCATTTCTTATAGCATTTCTTTATTTAACATTTTTTACAACCTTAAATTTCGAACCAATTTAAAAAAATTATGATTTTAGGGCTTATACATTGGAATTTGAATATAACAAGAGTTCTCATGCAAAAATATGAAAGGATTCAATTGTTGACGAGAAATGCCATAGGAAATACTATAGCATTTCCTATAGCATTTCTTTATTTTACATTTTTTACAACCTTAAACTTCCAACCAATTGAAAAAATAATTATTTTAGGGCTAATACATTGGAAATTGAATATAACAAGTGTTCTCATGCAAAATTGAGCAAGGAATAAATTGTTGACGAGAAATTCCATAGGAAATGCTATAGCATTTCCTATAGCATTTCTTTATTTTATATTTTTTACAACCTTAAATTTCGAACCAATTGAAAAAATAATGATTTTAGGGCTTATACATTGGAATTTGAATATAACGAGAGTTCTCATGCAAAAATATGCAAGGATTAAATTATTGACGAGAAATGCGTTAGGAAATGCTATAGCATTTCTTATAGCATTTCTTTATTTGACATTTTTTACAACCTTGAATTTCGAACCAATTGAAAAAATAATGATTTTAGGGCTTATACATTGGAATTGGAATATAACCAGAGTTCTCATGCAAAATTATGCAACTATTAAATCGTTGACGAGAAATGCCATAGAAAATGCTATAGCATTTCCTATCGCATTTCTTTATTTTACATTTTTTACAACCTTAAATTTGAACCAATTGAAAAAATAATGATTTTAGGGCTTATACATTGGAAGTTTAATATAACAAGAGTTCTCATGCAAAAATATGCATGGATTAAATGGTTGACGAGAAATGCCATAGGAAATGCTATAGCATTTCCTATAGCATTTCTTTATTTTACATTTTTTACAACCTTAAATTTCAAACCAATTGTAAAACTAATTATTTTAGGGCTTATACATTGGAATTTTAATATTACAAGCGTTCTCATGCAAAAATATACAAGGATTAAATTGTTGACGAGAAATGCCATAGGAAATGCTATAGCATTTCTTATAGCATTTCTTTATTTTACAGTTTTTACAACCTTAAATTTCGAACCAATTGAAAAAATAATGATTTTAGGGCTTATACATTGGAATTTGAATATAATGAGAGTTCTCATGCAAAAATATACAAGGATTAAATTGTTGACGAGAATTGCCTTAGGAAATGCTATAGCATTTCTTATAGCATTTCTTTATTTAACATTTTTTACAACCTTAAATTTCGAACCAAATTAAAAAAATTATGATTTTAGGGCTTATACATTGGAATTTGAATATAACAAGAGTTCTCATGCAAAAATATGAAAGGATTCAATTGTTGACGAGAAATGCCGTAGGAAATGCTATAGCATTTCCTATAGCATTTCTTTATTTTACATTTTTTACAACCTTAAGCTTCGAACCAATTGAAAAAATAATGATTTTAGGGCTTATACATTGGAAATTGAATATAACAAGTGTTCTCATGCAAAATTACGCAAGGAATAAATTGTTGACGAGAAATTCCATAGGAAATGCTATAGCATTTCCTATAGCATTTCTTTATTTTATATTTTTTACAACCTTAAATTTGGAACCAATTGAAAAAATAATGATTTTAGGGCTTATACATTGGAATTTGAATTTAACGAGAGTTCTCATGCAAAAATATGCAAGGATTAAATTATTGACGAGAAATGCCTTAGGAAATTCTATAGCATTTCTTATAGCATTTCTTTATTTGACATTTTTTACAACCTTGAATTTCGAACCAATTGAAAAAATAATGATTTTAGGTCTTATACATTGGAATTTGAATATAACAAGAGTTCTCATGCAAAAATATGCAAGGATTAAATTGTTGACGAGAAATGCCATAGGAAATGCTATAGCATTTCCTATAGCATTTCTTTATTTGACATTTCTTACAACCTTAAATTTCGAACCAATTGAAAAAATAATGATTTTAGGGCTTATACATTGGAATTTGATTATAACAAGAGTTCTCATGCAAAATTATGCAAGGATTAAATTGTTTACGAGAAATGCCATAGGAAATGCTATAGCATTTCCTATAGCATTTCTTTACTTTACATTTTTTACAACCTTAAATTTCGAACCAATTGAAAAAATAATGATTTTAGGGCTTATACATTGGAAATGGAATATAACCAGAGTTCTCATGCAAAATTATGCAAGGATTAAATTGTTGACAAGAAATGCCATAGAAAATGCTATAGCATTTCCTATCGCATTTCTTTATTTTACATTTTTTACAACCTTAAATTTCGAACCAATTGAAAAAATAATGATTTTAGGGCTTATACATTGGAATTTTAATATAACAAGAGTTCTCATGCAAAAATATGCAAGGATTAAATGGTTGACGAGAAATGCCAGCATTTCCTATAGCATTTCTTTATTTTACATTTTTTACAACCTTAAATTTCAAACAAATTGTAAAAATAATGATTTTAGGGCTTATACATTGGAATTTTAATATTACAAGCGTTCTCATGCAAAAATATGCAAGGATTAAATTGTTGACGAGAAATACCATAGGAAATGCTATAGCATTTCCTATAGCATTTCTTTATTTTACATTTTTTACAACCTTAAATTTCGAACCAATTGAAAAATAATGATTTTAGGGCTTATACATTGGAATTTGAATATAACGAGAGTTCTCATGCAAAAATATGCAACGATTAAATTGTTGACGAGAATTGCCTTAGGAAATGCTATAGCATTTCTTATAGCATTTCTTTATTTGACATTTTTTACAACCTTAAATTTCGAACCAATTGAAAAAATAATGATTTTAGGGCTTATACATTGGAATTTGAATATAACAAGAGTTCTCATGCAAAAATATGCAATGATTCAATTGTTGACGAGAAATGCCATAGGAAATGCTATAGCATTTCCTATAGCATTTCTTTATTTTACATTTTTTACAACCTTAAATTTCGAACCAATTGAAAAAATAATGATTTTAGGGCTTATACATTGGAATTTGAATATAACAAGAGTTCTCATGCAAAATTATGCGAGGAATAAATTGTTGACGAGAAATGCCATAGGAAATGTTATAGCATTTCCTATAGCATTTCTTTATTTTATATTTTTTACAACCTTAAATTTTGAACCAATTGAAAAAATAATGATTTTAGGGCTTATACATTGGAATTTGAATATAACGAGAGTTCTCATGCAAAAATATGCAAGGATTAAATTGTTGACGAGAAATGCCATAGGAAATTCTATAGTATTTCCTATAGCATTTCTTTATTTTACATTTTTTACAACCTTAAATTTTGAACCAATTGAAAAAATAATGATTTTAAAGCTTATACATTGGAATTTGAATATAACAAGAGTTCTCATGCAAAAATATGCAAGGATTAAATTGTTGACGAGAAATGCCATAGGAAATGCTATAGCATTTCCTATAGCATTTCTTTATTTTACATTTTTTACAACCTTAAATTTCGAACCATTTGAAAAAATAATTATTTTAGGGCTTATACATTGGAATTTTAATATAACAAGAGTTCTCATGCAAAAATATGCAAGGATTAAATTGTTGACGAGAAATGCCATAGGAAATGCTACATCATTTCCTATAGCATTTCTTTATTTTACATTTTTTACAACCTTAAATTTTGAACCAATTGAAAAAATATTGATTTTAAAGCTTATACATTGGAATTTGAATATAACAAGAGTTCTCATGCAAAAATATGAAAGGATTAAATTGTTGACGAGAAATGCCATAGGAAATGCTATAGCATTTCACATAGCATTTCTTTATTTTACATTTTTTACAACCTTAAATTTCGAACCAATTGAAAAAATAATGATTTTAAAGCTTATACATTGGAATTTGAATATAACAAGAGTTCTCATGCAAAAATATGAAAGGATTAAATTGTTGACGAGAAATGACATAGGAAATGCTATAGCATTTCACATAGCATTTCTTTATTTTACATTTTTTACAACCTTAAATTTCGAACCATTTGAAAAAATAATTATTTTAGGGCTTATACATTGGAATTTTAATATAACAAGAGTTATCATGCAAAAATATGCAAGGATTAAATTGTTGACGAGAAATGCCATAGGAAATGCTACATCATTTCCTATAGCATTTCTTTATTTTACATTTTTTACAACCTTAAATTTCGAACCAATTGAAAAAATAATGATTTTCAAGCTTATACATTGGAATTTGAATATAACAAGAGTTCTCATGAAAATATATGCAAGGATTAAATTGTTGACGAGAAATGCCATAGGAAATGCTATAGCATTTCTTATAGCATTTCTTTATTTTACATTTCTTACAACCTTAAATTTCGAACCAATTGAAAAAATAATGATTTTAGGGCTTATACATTGTAATTTGAATATAAATAGAGTTCTCATGCAAAAATATGCAAGGATTAAATTGTTGACGAGAAATGCCATAGGAAATGCTATAGCATTTCCTATAGCATTTCTTTATTTTACATTTTTTACAACCTTAAATTTTGAACCAATTGAAAAAATAATGATTTTAGGGCTTATACATTGTAATTTGAATATAAATAGAGTTCTCATGCAAAAATATGCAAGGATTAAATTGTTGACGAGAAATGCCATAGGAAATGCTATAGCATTTCCTATAGCATTTCTTTATTTTACATTTTTTACAACCTTAAATTTTGAACCAATTGAAAAAATATTGATTTTAAAGCTTATACATTGGAATTTGAATATAACAAGAGTTCTCATGCAAAAATATGAAAGGATTAAATTGTTGACGAGAAATGCCATAAGAAATGCTATAGCATTTCACATAGCATTTCTTTATTTTACATTTTTTACAACCTTAAATTTCGAACCAATTGAAAAAATAATGATTTTAAAGCTTATACATTGGAATTTGAATATAACAAGAGTTCTCATGCAAAAATATGAAAGGATTAAATTGTTGACGAGAAATGCCATAGGAAATGCTATAGCATTTCACATAGCATTTCTTTATTTTACATTTTTTACAACCTTAAATTTCGAACCAATTGAAAAAATAATGATTTTCAAGCTTATACATTGGAATTTGAATATAACAAGAGTTCTCATGAAAATATATGCAAGGATTAAATTGTTGACGAGAAATGCCATAGGAAATGCTATAGCATTTGTTATAGCATTTCTTTATTTTACATTTTTTACAACCTTAAATTTCGAACCAATTGAAAAAATAATGATTTTAGGGCTTATACATTGTAATTTGAATATAAATAGAGTTCTCATGCAAAAATATGCAAGGATTAAATTGTTGACGAGAAATGCCATAGGAAATACTATAGCATTTCCTATAGCATTTCTTTATTTTACATTTTTTACAACCTTAAATTTTGAACCAATTGAAAAAATAATGATTTTAGGGCTTATACATTGTAATTTGAATATAAATAGAGTTCTCATGCAAAAATATGCAAGGATTAAATTGTTGACGACAAATGCCATAGGAAATGCTATAGCATTTCCTATAGCATTTCTTTATTTTACATTTTTTACAACCTTAAATTTCGAACCAATTGAAAAAATAAGTATTTTAGGGCTTATACATTGGAATTTGAATATAACAAGAGTTCTCATGCAAAAATAAGCAAGGATTAAATTGTTGACGAGAAATGTCATAGGAAATGCTATAGCATTTCCTATAGCATTTCTTTATTTTACATTTTTTACAACCTTAAATTTTGAACCAATTGAAAAAATAATGATTTTAAAGCTTATACATTGGAATTTGAATATAACAAGAGTTCTCATGCAAAAATATGCAAGGATTAAATTGTTGACAAGAAATGCCATACGAAATGCTATAGCATTTCCTATAGCATTTCTTTATTTTACATTTTTTACAACCTTAAATTTCGAACCATTTGAAAAAATAATTATTTTAGGGCTTATACTTGGAATTTTAATATAACAAGAGTTCTCATGCAAAAATATGCAAGGATTAAATTGTTGACGAGAAATGCCATAGGAAATGCTATAGCATTTCCTATAGCATTTCTTTATTTTACATTTTTTACAACCTTAAATTTTGAACCAATTGAAAAAATATTGATTTTAAAGCTTATACATTGTAATTTGAATATAACAAGAGTTCTCATGCAAAAATATGAAAGGATTAAATTGTTGACGAGAAATGCCATAGGAAATGCTATATCATTTCCTATAGCATTTCTTTATTTTACATTTTTTACAACCTTAAATTTTGAACCAATTGAAAAAATATTGATTTTAAAGCTTATACATTGTAATTTGAATATAACAAGAGTTCTCATGCAAAAATATGAAAGGATTAAATTGTTGATGAGAAATGCCATAGGAAATGCTATAGCATTTCACATAGCATTTCTTTATTTTACATTTTTTACAACCTTAAATTTTGAACCAATTGAAAAAATAATGATTTTAAAGCTTATACATTGGAATTTGAATATAACAAGAGTTCTCATGTAAAAATATGAAAGGATTAAATTGTTGACGAGAAATGACATAGGAAATGCTATAGCATTTCACATAGCATTTCTTTATTTTACATTTTTTACAACCTTAAATTTCGAACCAATTGAAAAAATAATGATTTTCAAGCTTATACATTGGAATTTGAATATAACAAGAGTTCTCATGAAAATATATGCAAGGATTAAATTGTTGACGAGAAATGCCATAGGAAATGCTATAGCATTTCTTATAGCATTTCTTTATTTTACATTTTTTACAACCTTAAATTTCGAACCAATTGAAAAAATAATGATTTTAGGGCTTATACATTGTAATTTGAATATAAATAGAGTTCTCATGCAAAAATATGCAAGGATTAAATTGTTGACGAGAAATGCCATAGGAAATGCTATAGCATTTCCTATAGAGTTTCTTTATTTTACATTTTTTACAACCTTAAATTTTGAACCAATTGAAAAAATTATGATTTTAGGGCTTATACATTGTAATTTGAATATAAATAGAGTTCTCATGCAAAAATATGCAAGGATTAAATTGTTGACGACAAATGCCATAGGAAATGCTATAGCATTTCCTATAGCATTTGTTTATTTTACATTTTTTACAACCTTAAATTTCGAACCAATTGAAAAAATAAGTATTTTAGGGCTTATACATTGGAATTTGAATATAACAAGAGTTCTCATGCAAAAATAAGCAAGGATTAAATTGTTGACGAGAAATGTCATAGGAAATGCTATAGCATTTCCTATAGCATTTCTTTATTTTACATTTTTTACAACCTTAAATTTTGAACCAATTGAAAAAATAATGATTTTAAAGCTTATACATTGGAATTTGAATATAACAAGAGTTCTCATGCAAAAATATGCAAGGATTAAATTGTTGACGAGAAATGCCATACGAAATGCTATAGCATTTCCTATAGCATTTCTTTATTTTACATTTTTTACAACCTTAAATTTCGAACCATTTGAAAAAATAATTATTTTAGGGCTTATACTTGGAATTTTAATATAACAAGAGTTCTCATGCAAAAATATGCAAGGATTAAATTGTTGACGAGAAATGCCATAGGAAATGCTATAGCATTTCCTATAGCATTTCTTTATTTTACATTTTTTACAACCTTAAATTTTGAACCAATTGAAAAAATATTGATTTTAAAGCTTATACATTGTAATTTGAATATAACAAGAGTTCTCATGCAAAAATATGAAAGGATTAAATTGTTGACGAGAAATGCCATAGGAAATGCTATATCATTTCCTATAGCATTTCTTTATTTTACATTTTTTACAACCTTAAATTTTGAACCAATTGAAAAAATATTGATTTTAAAGCTTATACATTGTAATTTGAATATAACAAGAGTTCTCATGCAAAAATATGAAAGGATTAAATTGTTGATGAGAAATGCCATAGGAAATGCTATAGCATTTCACATAGCATTTCTTTATTTTACATTTTTTACAACCTTAAATTTCGAACCAATTGAAAAAATAATGATTTTAAAGCTTATACATTGGAATTTGAATATAACAAGAGTTCTCATGTAAAAATATGAAAGGATTAAATTGTTGACGAGAAATGACATAGGAAATGCTATAGCATTTCACATAGCATTTCTTTATTTTACATTTTTTACAACCTTAAATTTCGAACCAATTGAAAAAATAATGATTTTCAAGCTTATACATTGGAATTTGAATATAACAAGAGTTCTCATGAAAATATATGCAAGGATTAAATTGTTGACGAGAAATGCCATAGGAAATGCTATAGCATTTCTTATAGCATTTCTTTATTTTACATTTTTTACAACCTTAAATTTCGAACCAATTGAAAAAATAATGATTTTAGGGCTTATACATTGTAATTTGAATATAAATAGAGTTCTCATGCAAAAATATGCAAGGATTAAATTGTTGACGAGAAATGCCATAGGAAATGCTATAGCATTTCCTATAGCATTTCTTTATTTTACATTTTTTACAACCTTAAATTTTGAACCAATTGAAAAAATAATGATTTTAGGGCTTATACATTGTAATTTGAATATAAATAGAGTTCTCATGCAAAAATATGCAAGGATTAAATTGTTGACGAGAAATGCCATAGGAAATGCTATAGCATTTCCTATAGCATTTCTTTATTTTACATTTTTTACAACCTTAAATTTTGAACCAATTGAAAAAATATTGATTTTAAAGCTTATACATTGGAATTTGAATATAACTAGAGTTCTCATGCAAAAATATGAAAGGATTAAATTGTTGACGAGAAATGCCATAGGAAATGCTATAGCATTTCACATAGCATTTCTTTATTTTACATTTTTTACAACCTTAAATTTCGAACCAATTGAAAAAATAATGATTTTAAAGCTTATACATTGGAATTTGAATATAACAAGAGTTCTCATGCAAAAATATGAAAGGATTAAATTGTTGACGAGAAATGACATAGGAAATGCTATAGCATTTCACATAGCATTTCTTTATTTTACATTTTTTACAACCTTAAATTTCGAACCAATTGAAAAAATAATGATTTTCAAGCTTATACATTGGAATTTGAATATAACAAGAGTTCTCATGAAAATATATGCAAGGATTAAATTGTTGACGAGAAATGCCATAGGAAATGCTATAGCATTTCTTATAGAATTTCTTTATTTTACATTTTTTACAACCTTAAATTTCGAACCAATTGAAAAAATAATGATTTTAGGGCTTATACATTGTAATTTGAATATAAATAGAGTTCTCATGCAAAAATATGCAAGGATTAAATTGTTGACGAGAAATGCCATAGGAAATGCTATAGCATTTCCTATAGCATTTCTTTATTTTACATTTTTTACAACCTTAAATTTTGAACCAATTGAAAAAATAATGATTTTAGGGCTTATACATTGTAATTTAAATATAAATAGAGTTCTCATGCAAAAATATGCAAGGATTAAATTGTTGACAAGAAATGCCATAGGAAATGCTATAGCATTTCCTATAGCATTTCTTTATTTTACATTTTTTACAACCTTAAATTTTGAACCAATTGAAAAAATATTGATTTTAAAGCTTATACATTGGAATTTTAATATAACAAGAGTTCTCATGCAAAAATATGAAAGGATTAAATTGTTGACGAGAAATGCCATAGGAAATGCTATAGCATTTCACATAGCATTTCTTTATTTTACATTTTTTACAACCTTAAATTTCGAACCAATTGAAAAAATAATGATTTTAAAGCTTATACATTGGAATTTGAATATAACAAGAGTTCTCATGCAAAAATATGAAAGGATTAAATTGTTGACGAGAAATGCCATAGGAAATGCTATAGCATTTCACATAGCATTTCTTTATTTTACATTTTTTACAACCTTAAATTTCGAACCAATTGAAAAAATAATGATTTTCAAGCTTATACATTGGAATTTGAATATAACAAGAGTTCTCATGAAAATGTATGCAAGGATTAAATTGTTGACGAGAAATGCCATAGGAAATGCTATAGCATTTGTTATAGCATTTCTTTATTTTACATTTTTTACAACCTTAAATTTCGAACCAATTGAAAAAATAATGATTTTAGGGCTTATACATTGTAATTTGAATATAAATAGAGTTCTCATGCAAAAATATGCAAGGATTAAATTGTTGACGAGAAATGCCATAGGAAATGCTATAGCATTTCCTATAGCATTTCTTTATTTTACATTTTTTACAACCTTAAATTTTGAACCAATTGAAAAAATAATGATTTTAAAGCTTATACATTGGAATTTGAATATAACAAGAGTTCTCATGCCAAAATATGCAAGGATTAAATTGTTGACGAGAAATGCCATACGAAATGCTATAGCATTTCCTATAGCATTTCTTTATTTTACATTTTTTACAACCTTAAATTTCGAACCATTTGAAAAAATAATTATTTTAGGGCTTATACTTGGAATTTTAATATAACAAGAGTTCTCATGCAAAAATATGCAAGGATTAAATTGTTGACGAGAAATGCCATAGGAAATGCTATAGCATTTCCTATAGCATTTCTTTATTTTACATTTTTTACAACCTTAAATTTTGAACCAATTGAAAAAATATTGATTTTAAAGCTTATACATTGTAATTTGAATATAACAAGAGTTCTCATGCAAAAATATGAAAGGATTAAATTGTTGACGAGAAATGCCATAGGAAATGCTATATCATTTCCTATAGCATTTCTTTATTTTACATTTTTTACAACCTTAAATTTTGAACCAATTGAAAAAATATTGATTTTAAAGCTTATACATTGTAATTTGAATATAACAAGAGTTCTCATGCAAAAATATGAAAGGATTAAATTGTTGATGAGAAATGCCATAGGAAATGCTATAGCATTTCACATAGCATTTCTTTATTTTACATTTTTTACAACCTTAAATTTCGAACCAATTGAAAAAATAATGATTTTAAAGCTTATACATTGGAATTTGAATATAACAAGAGTTCTCATGTAAAAATATGAAAGGATTAAATTGTTGACGAGAAATGACATAGGAAATGCTATAGCATTTCACATAGCATTTCTTTATTTTACATTTTTTACAACCTTAAATTTCGAACCAATTGAAAAAATAATGATTTTCAAGCTTATACATTGGAATTTGAATATAACAAGAGTTCTCATGAAAATATATGCAAGGATTAAATTGTTGACGAGAAATGCCATAGGAAATGCTATAGCATTTCTTATAGCATTTCTTTATTTTACATTTTTTACAACCTTAAATTTCGAACCAATTGAAAAAATAATGATTTTAGGGCTTATACATTGTAATTTGAATATAAATAGAGTTCTCATGCAAAAATATGCAAGGATTAAATTGTTGACGAGAAATGCCATAGGAAATGCTATAGCATTTCCTATAGCATTTCTTTATTTTACATTTTTTACAACCTTAAATTTCGAACCAATTGAAAAAATAATGATTTTAGGGCTTATACATTGTAATTTGAATATAAATAGAGTTCTCATGCAAAAATATGCAAGGATTAAATTGTTGACGACAAATGCCATAGGAAATGCAATAGCATTTCCTATAGCATTTCTTTATTTTACATTTTTTACAACCTTAAATTTCGAACCAATTGAAAAAATAAGTATTTTAGGGCTTATACATTGGAATTTGAATATAACAAGAGTTCTCATGCAAAAATAAGCAAGGATTAAATTGTTGACGAGAAATGTCATAGGAAATGCTATAGCATTTCCTATAGCATTTCTTTATTTTACATTTTTTACAACCTTAAATTTTGAACCAATTGAAAAAATAATGATTTTAAAGCTTATACATTGGAATTTGAATATAACAAGAGTTCTCATGCAAAAATATGCAAGGATTAAATTGTTGACGAGAAATGCCATACGAAATGCTATAGCATTTCCTATAGCATTTCTTTATTTTACATTTTTTACAACCTTAAATTTCGAACCATTTGAAAAAATAATTATTTTAGGGCTTATACTTGGAATTTTAATATAACAAGAGTTCTCATGCAAAAATATGCAAGGATTAAATTGTTGACGAGAAATGCCATAGGAAATGCTATAGCATTTCCTATAGCATTTCTTTATTTTACATTTTTTACAACCTTAAATTTTGAACCAATTGAAAAAATAATGATTTTAGGGCTTATACATTGTAATTTGAATATAAATAGAGTTCTCATGCAAAAATATGAAAGGATTAAATTGTTGACGAAAAATGCCATAGGAAATGCTATAGCATTTCACATAGCATTTCTTTATTTTACATTTTTTACAACCTTAAATTTCGAACCAATTGAAAAAATAATGATTTTAAAGCTTATACATTGTAATTTGAATATAAATAGAGTTCTCATGCAAAAATATGCAAGGATTAAATTGTTGACGAGAAATGCCATAGGAAATGCTATAGCATTTCACATAGCATTTCTTTATTTTACATTTTTTACAACCTTAAATTTCGAACCAATTGAAAAAATAATGATTTTCAAGCTTATACATTGGAATTTGAATATAACAAGAGTTCTCATGAAAATATATGCAAGGATTAAATTGTTGACGAGAAATGCCGTAGGAAATGCTATAGCATTTCCTATAGCATTTCTTTATTTTACATTTTTTACAACCTTAAATTTCGAACCAATTGAAAAAATAATGATTTTAGGGCTTATACATTGTAATTTGAATATAAATAGAGTTCTCATGCAAAAATATGCAAGGATTAAATTGTTGACGAGAAATGCCATAGGAAATGCTATAGCATTTCCTATAGCATTTCTTTATTTTACATTTTTTACAACCTTAAATTTCGAACCAATTGAAAAAATAAGTATTTTAGGGATTATACATTGGAATTTGAATATAACAATAGTTCTCATGCAAAAATATGCAAGGATTAAATTGTTGACGAGAAATACCATAGGAAATGCTATAGCATTTCACATAGCATTTCTTTATTTTACATTTTTTACAACCTTAAATTTCGAACCAATTGAAA
Source organism: Parietaria judaica (assembly GCA_954871525.1). Classification (NCBI taxonomy): domain Eukaryota; kingdom Viridiplantae; phylum Streptophyta; class Magnoliopsida; order Rosales; family Urticaceae; genus Parietaria; species Parietaria judaica. The sequence continues at coordinate 29,861,650 of OX940871.1, read as the reverse complement.
AAATAATGATTTTCAAGCTTATACATTGGAATTTGAATATAACAAGAGTTCTCATGCAAAAATATGAAAGGATTAAATTGTTGACGAGAAATGCCATAGGAAATGCTATAGCATTTCACATAGCATTTCTTTATTTTACATTTTTTACAACCTTAAATTTCGAACCAATTGAAAAAATAATGATTTTCAAGCTTATACATTGGAATTTGAATATAACAAGAGTTCTCATGAAAATATATGCAAGGATTAAATTGTTGACGAGAAATGTCATAGGAAATGCTATTTCCTATAGCATTTCTTTATTTTACATTTTTTACAACCTTAAATTTCGAACCAATTGAAAAAATACTGATTTTCAAGCTTATACATTGGAATTTGAATATAACAAGAGTTCTCATGCAAAAATATGAAAGGATTAATTTGTTGACGAGAAATGCCATAGGAAATGCTATAGCATTTCACATAGCATTTCTTTATTTTACATTTTTTACAACCTTAAATTTCGAACCAATTGAAAAAATAATTATTTTCAAGCTTATACATTGGAATTTGAATATAACAAGAGTTCTCATGAAAATATATGCAAGGATTAAATTGTTGACGAGAAATGCCATAGGAAATGCTATAGCATTTCCTATAGCATTTCTTTATTTTACATTTTTTTAAACCTTAAATTTCGAACCAATTGAAAAAATAATGATTTTAGGGCTTATACATTGTAATTTGAATATAAATAGATTTCTCATGCAAAAATATGCAAGGATTAAATTGTTGACGAGAAATGCCATAGGAAATGCTATAGCATTTCTTATAGCATTTCTTTATTTTACATTTTTTACAACCTTAAATTTCGAACCAATTGAAAAAATAATGATTTTAGGGCTTATACATTGTAATTTGAATATAAAAAGAGTTCTCATGCAAAAATATGCAAGGATTAAATTGTTGACGAGAAATGCCATAGGAAATGCTATAGCATTTCCTATAGCATTTCTTTATTTTACATTTTTTACAACCTTAAATTTCGAACCAATTGAAAAAATAAGTATTTTAGGGCTTATACATTGGAATTTGAATATAACAAGAGTTCTCATGCAAAAATATGCAAGGATTAAATTGTTGACGAGAAATGTCATAGGAAATGCTATAGCATTTTCTATAGCATTTCTTTATTTTACATTTTTTACAACCTTAAATTTTGAACCAATTGAAAAAATAATGATTTTAAAGCTTATACATTGGAATTTGAATATAACAAGAGTTCTCATGCAAAAATATGCAAGGATTAAATTGTTGACGAGAAATGCCATACGAAATGCTATAGCATTTCCTATAGCATTTCTTTATTTTACATTTTTTACAACCTTAAATTTCGAACCAATTGAAAAAATAATGATTTTAAAGCTTATACATTGGAATTTGAATATAACAAGAGTTCTCATGCAAAAATATGCAAGGATTAAATTGTTGACGAGAAATGCCATAGGAAATGCTATAGCATTTCCTATAGCATTTCTTTATTTTACATTTTTTACAACCTTAAATTTCGAACCATTTGAAAAAATAATTATTTTAGGGCTTATACATTGGAATTTTAATATAACAAGAGTTCTCATGCAAAAATATGCAAGGATTAAATTGTTGACGAGAAATGCCATAGGAAATTCTATAGCATTTCCTATAGCATTTCTTTATTTTACATTTTTTACAACCTTAAATTTTGAACCAATTGAAAAAATATTGATTTTAAAGCTTATACATTGGAATTTGAATATAACAAGAGTTCTCATGCAAAAATATGAAAGGATTAAATTGTTGACGAGAAATGCCATAGGAAATGCTATAGCATTTCACATAGCATTTCTTTATTTTACATTTTTTTCAACCTTAAATTTCGAACCAATTGAAAAAATAATGATTTTAAAGCTTATACATTGGAATTTGAATATAACAAGAGTTCTCATGCAAAAATATGAAAGGATTAAATTGTTGACGAGAAATGCCATAGGAAATGCTATAGCATTTCACATAGCATTTCTTTATTTTACATTTTTTACAACCTTAAATTTCGAACCAATTGAAAAAATAATGATTTTCAAGCTTATACATTGGAATTTTAATATAACAAGAGTTATCATGAAAATATATGCAAGGATTAAATTGTTGACGAGAAATGCCATAGGAAATGCTATAGCATTCCCTATAGCATTTCTTTATTTTACATTTTTTACAACCTTAAATTTCGAACCAATTGAAAAAATAATGATTTTAGGGCTTATACATTGGAATTTTAATATAAATAGAGTTCTCATGCAAAAATATGCAAGGATTAAATTGTTGACGAGAAATGCCATAGGAAATGCTATAGCATTTCCTATAGCATTTCTTTATTTTACATTTTTTACAACCTTAAATTCTGAACCAATTGAAAAAATAAGTATTTTAGGGCTTATACATTGGAATTTGAATATAACAAGAGTTCTCATGCAAAAATATGCAAGGATTAAATTATTGACGAGAAATGCCATACGAAATGCTATAGCATTTCCTATAGCATTTCTTTATTTTACATTTTTTACAACCTTAAATTTCGAACCAATTGAAAAAATAATGATTTTAAAGCTTATACATTGGAATTTGAATATAACAAGAGTTCTCATGCAAAAATATGCAAGGATTAAGTTGTTGACGAGAAATGCCATAGGAAATGCTATAGCATTTCCTATAGCATTTATTTATTTTACATTTTTTACAACCTTAAATTTTGAACCAATTGAAAAAATAATGATTTTAAAGCTTATACATTGGAATTTGAATATACCAAGAGTTCTCATGCAAAAATATGCAAGGATTATATTGTTGACGAGAAATGCCATAGGAAATGCTATTGCATTTCCTATAGCATTTCTTTATTTTACATTTTTTACAACCTTAAATTTCGAACCATTTGAAAAAATAATTATTTTAAGGCTTATACATTGGAAATTTAATATAACAAGAGTTCTTATGCAAAAATATGCAAGGATTAAATTGTAGACGAGAAATGCGATAGGAAATGCTATAGCATTTCCTATAGCATTTCTTTATTTTACATTTTTTACAACCTTAAATTTCGAACCAATTGAAAAAATAATTATTTTAGGGATTATAAATTGGAATTTTAATATTACAAGCGTTCTCATTAAAAAATATGCAAGGATTAAATTATTGACGTTAAATTCCATAGGAAATGCTATAGCATTTCCTATAGCATTTCTTTATTTTACATTGTTTACGACCTAAAAGTCGAACCAATTGAAAAAATAATGATTTTAAAGCTTATACATTGGAATTTGAATATAACAAGAGTTCTCATGCAAAAATATGCAAGGATTAAATTGTTGACGAGAAATGCTATAGGAAATGCTATAGCATTTCCTATAGCATTTCTTTATTTTACATTTTTTACAACCTTAAATTTCGAACCAATTGAAAAAATAATGATTTTAAAGCTTATACATTGGAATTTGAATATAACAAGAGTTCTCATGCCAAAATATGCAAGGATTAAGTTGTTGACGAGAAATGCCATAGGAAATGCTATAGCATTTCCTATAGCATTTATTTATTTTACATTTTTTACAACCTTAAATTTTTAACCAATTGAAAAAATAATGATTTTAAAGCTTATACATTGGAATTTGAATATAACAAGAGTTCTCATGCAAAAATATGCAAGGATTAAAATGTTGACGAGAAATGCCATAGGAAATGCTATAGCATTTCCTATAGCATTTCTTTATTTTACATTTTTTACAACCTTAAATTTCGAACCAATTGAAAAAATAATGATTTTTGGGATTATACATTGGAATTTTAATATTACAAGCGTTCTCATTAAAAAATATGCAAGGATTAAATTATTGACGTTAAATTCCATAGGAAATGCTATAGCATTTCCTATAGCATTTCTTTATTTTACATTGTTTACGACCTAAAAGTCGAACCAATTGAAAAAATAATGATTTTGAAGCTTATACATTGGAATTTGAATATAACAAGAGTTCTCATGCAAAAATATGCAAGGATTAAATTGTTGACGAGAAATGCCATAGGAAATGCTATAGCATTTCCTATAGCATTTCTTTATTTTACATTTTTTACGACCTTAAATTTCGAACCAATTGAAAAAATAAGTATTTTAGGGCTTATACATTGGAATTTGAATATAACAAGAGTTCTCATGCAAAAATATGCAAGGATTAAATTGTTGACGAGAAATGCCATAGGAAATGCTATAGCATTTCCTATAGCATTTCTTTATTTTACATTTTTTACAACCTTAAATTTTGAACCAATTGAAAAAATAAGTATTTTAGGGCTTATACATTGGAATTTGAATATAACAAGAGTTCTCATGCAAAAATATGCAAGGATTAAATTGTTGACGAGAAATGCCATAGGAAATGCTATAGCATTTCCTAGAGCATTTCTTTATTTTACATTTTTTACGACCTTAAATTTCGAACCAATTGAAAAAATAATTATTTTAGGGATTATAAATTGGAATTTTAATATTACAAGCGTTCTCATTAAAAAATATGCAAGGATTAAATTATTGACGTTAAATTCCATAGGAAATGCTATAGCATTTCCTATAGCATTTCTTTATTTTACATTGTTTACGACCTAAAAGTCGAACCAATTGAAAAAATAATGATTTTAAAGCTTATACATTGGAATTTGAATATAACAAGAGTTCTCATGCAAAAATATGCAAGGATTAAATTGTTGACGAGAAATGCCATACGAAATGCTATAGCATTTCCTATAGCATTTCTTTATTTTACATTTTTTACAACCTTAAATTTCGAACCAATTGAAAAAATAATGATTTTAAAGCTTATACATTGGAATTTGAATATAACAAGAGTTCTCATGCCAAAATATGCAAGGATTAAGTTGTTGACGAGAAATGCCATAGGAAATGCTATAGCATTTCCTATAGCATTTATTTATTTTACATTTTTTACAACCTTAAATTTTTAACCAATTGAAAAAATAATGATTTTAAAGCTTATACATTGGAATTTGAATATAACAAGAGTTCTCATGCAAAAATATGCAAGGATTAAAATGTTGACGAGAAATGCCATAGGAAATGCTATAGCATTTCCTATAGCATTTCTTTATTTTACATTTTTTACAACCTTAAATTTCGAACCAATTGAAAAAATAATGATTTTTGGGATTATACATTGGAATTTTAATATTACAAGCGTTCTCATTAAAAAATATGCAAGGATTAAATTATTGACGTTAAATTCCATAGGAAATGCTATAGCATTTCCTATAGCATTTCTTTATTTTACATTGTTTACGACCTAAAAGTCGAACCAATTGAAAAAATAATGATTTTGAAGCTTATACATTGGAATTTGAATATAACAAGAGTTCTCATGCAAAAATATGCAAGGATTAAATTGTTGACGAGAAATGCCATAGGAAATGCTATAGCATTTCCTATAGCATTTCTTTATTTTACATTTTTTACGACCTTAAATTTCGAACCAATTGAAAAAATAAGTATTTTAGGGCTTATACATTGGAATTTGAATATAACAAGAGTTCTCATGCAAAAATATGCAAGGATTAAATTGTTGACGAGAAATGCCATAGGAAATGCTATAGCATTTCCTATAGCATTTCTTTATTTTACATTTTTTACAACCTTAAATTTTGAACCAATTGAAAAAATAAGTATTTTAGGGCTTATACATTGGAATTTGAATATAACAAGAGTTCTCATGCAAAAATATGCAAGGATTAAATTGTTGACGAGAAATGCCATAGGAAATGCTATAGCATTTCCTAGAGCATTTCTTTATTTTACATTTTTTACGACCTTAAATTTCGAACCAATTGAAAAAATAAGTATTTTAGGGCTTATACATTGGAATTTGAATATAACAAGAGTTCTCATGCAAAAATATGCAAGGATTAAATTGTTGACGAGAAATGTCATAGGAAATGCTATAGCATTTTCTATAGCATTTCTTTATTTTACATTTTTTACAACCTTAAATTTTGAACCAATTGAAAAAATAATGATTTTAAAGCTTATACATTGGAATTTGAATATAACAAGAGTTCTCATGCAAAAATATGCAAGGATTAAATTGTTGACGAGAAATGCCATACGAAATGCTATAGCATTTCCTATAGCATTTCTTTATTTTATATTTTTTACAACCTTAAATTTCGAACCAATTGAAAAAATAATGATTTTAAAGCTTATACATTGGAATTTGAATATAACAAGAGTTCTCATGCAAAAATATGCAAGGATTAAATTGTTGACGAGAAATGCCATAGGAAATGCTATAGCATTTCCTATAGCATTTCTTTATTTTACATTTTTTACAACCTTAAATTTCGAACCATTTGAAAAAATAATTATTTTAGGGCTTATACATTGGAATTTTAATATAACAAGAGTTCTCATGCAAAAATATGCAAGGATTAAATTGTTGACGAGAAATGCCATAGGAAATGCTATAGCATTTCCTATAGCATTTCTTTATTTTACATTTTTTACAACCTTAAATTTTGAACCAATTGAAAAAATATTGATTTTAAAGCTTATACATTGGAATTTGAATATAACAAGAGTTCTCATGCAAAAATATGAAAGGATTAAATTGTTGACGAGAAATGCCATAGGAAATGCTATAGCATTTCACATAGCATTTCTTTATTTTACATTTTTTTCAACCTTAAATTTCGAACCAATTGAAAAAATAATGATTTTAAAGCTTATACATTGGAATTTGAATATAACAAGAGTTCTCATGCAAAAATATGAAAGGATTAAATTGTTGACGAGAAATGCCATAGGAAATGCTATAGCATTTCACATAGCATTTCTTTATTTTACATTTTTTACAACCTTAAATTTCGAACCAATTGAAAAAATAATGATTTTCAAGCTTATACATTGGAATTTTAATATAACAAGAGTTATCATGAAAATATATGCAAGGATTAAATTGTTGACGAGAAATGCCATAGGAAATGCTATAGCATTCCCTATAGCATTTCTTTATTTTACATTTTTTACAACCTTAAATTTCGAACCAATTGAAAAAATAATGATTTTAGGGCTTATACATTGGAATTTTAATATAAATAGAGTTCTCATGCAAAAATATGCAAGGATTAAATTGTTGACGAGAAATGCCATAGGAAATGCTATAGCATTTCATATAGCATTTCTTTATTTTACATTTTTTACAACCTTAAATTCTGAACCAATTGAAAAAATAAGTATTTTAGGGCTTATACATTGGAATTTGAATATAACAAGAGTTCTCATGCAAAAATATGCAAGGATTAAATTATTGACGAGAAATGCCATACGAAATGCTATAGCATTTCCTATAGCATTTCTTTATTTTACATTTTTTACAACCTTAAATTTCGAACCAATTGAAAAAATAATGATTTTAAAGCTTATACATTGGAATTTGAATATAACAAGAGTTCTCATGCAAAAATATGCAAGGATTAAGTTGTTGACGAGAAATGCCATAGGAAATGCTATAGCATTTCCTATAGCATTTATTTATTTTACATTTTTTACAACCTTAAATTTTGAACCAATTGAAAAAATAATGATTTTAAAGCTTATACATTGGAATTTGAATATACCAAGAGTTCTCATGCAAAAATATGCAAGGATTATATTGTTGACGAGAAATGCCATAGGAAATGCTATTGCATTTCCTATAGCATTTCTTTATTTTACATTTTTTACAACCTTAAATTTCGAACCATTTGAAAAAATAATTATTTTAGGGCTTATACATTGGAAATTTAATATAACAAGAGTTCTTATGCAAAAATATGCAAGGATTAAATTGTAGACGAGAAATGCGATAGGAAATGCTATAGCATTTCCTATAGCATTTCTTTATTTTACATTTTTTACAACCTTAAATTTCGAACCAATTGAAAAAATAATTATTTTAGGGATTATAAATTGGAATTTTAATATTACAAGCGTTCTCATTAAAAAATATGCAAGGATTAAATTATTGACGTTAAATTCCATAGGAAATGCTATAGCATTTCCTATAGCATTTCTTTATTTTACATTGTTTACGACCTAAAAGTCGAACCAATTGAAAAAATAATGATTTTAAAGCTTATACATTGGAATTTGAATATAACAAGAGTTCTCATGCAAAAATATGCAAGGATTAAATTGTTGACGAGAAATGCCATACGAAATGCTATAGCATTTCCTATAGCATTTCTTTATTTTACATTTTTTACAACCTTAAATTTCGAACCAATTGAAAAAATAATGATTTTAAAGCTTATACATTGGAATTTGAATATAACAAGAGTTCTCATGCAAAAATATGCAAGGATTAAGTTGTTGACGAGAAATGCCATAGGAAATGCTATAGCATTTCCTATAGCATTTATTTATTTTACATTTTTTACAACCTTAAATTTTTAACCAATTGAAAAAATAATGATTTTAAAGCTTATACATTGGAATTTGAATATAACAAGAGTTCTCATGCAAAAATATGCAAGGATTAAAATGTTGACGAGAAATGCCATAGGAAATGCTATAGCATTTCCTATAGCATTTCTTTATTTTACATTTTTTACAACCTTAAATTTCGAACCAATTGAAAAAATAATGATTTTTGGGATTATACATTGGAATTTTAATATTACAAGCGTTCTCATTAAAAAATATGCAAGGATTAAATTATTGACGTTAAATTCCATAGGAAATGCTATAGCATTTCCTATAGCATTTCTTTATTTTACATTGTTTACGACCTAAAAGTCGAACCAATTGAAAAAATAATGATTTTGAAGCTTATACATTGGAATTTGAATATAACAAGAGTTCTCATGCAAAAATATGCAAGGATTAAATTGTTGACGAGAAATGCCATAGGAAATGCTATAGCATTTCCTATAGCATTTCTTTATTTTACATTTTTTACGACCTTAAATTTCGAACCAATTGAAAAAATAAGTATTTTAGGGCTTATACATTGGAATTTGAATATAACAAGAGTTCTCATGCAAAAATATGCAAGGATTAAATTGTTGACGAGAAATGCCATAGGAAATGCTATAGCATTTCCTATAGCATTTCTTTATTTTACATTTTTTACAACCTTAAATTTTGAACCAATTGAAAAAATAAGTATTTTAGGGCTTATACATTGGAATTTGAATATAACAAGAGTTCTCATGCAAAAATATGCAAGGATTAAATTGTTGACGAGAAATGCCATAGGAAATGCTATAGCATTTCCTATAGCATTTCTTTATTTTACATTTTTTACAACCTTAAATTTTGAACCAATTGAAAAAATATTGATTTTAAAGCTTATACATTGGAATTTTAATATAACAAGAGTTCTCATGCAAAAATATGAAAGGATTAAATTGTTGACGAGAAATGCCATAGGAAATGCTATAGCATTTCACATAGCATTTCTTTATTTTACATTTTTTACAACCTTAAATTTCGAACCAATTGAAAAAATAATGATTTTAAAGCTTATACATTGGAATTTGAATATAACAAGAGTTCTCATGCAAAAATATGCAAGGGTTAAATTGTTGACGAGAAATGCCATAGGAAATGCTATAGCATTTCCTATAGCATTTCTTTATTTTACATTTTTTACAACCTTAAATTTCGAACCAATTGAAAAAATAATGATTTTTGGGATTATACATTGGAATTTTAATATTACAAGCGTTCTCATTCAAAAATATGCAAGTATTAAATTATTGACGTTAAATTCCATAGGAAATGCTAGCATTTCCTATAGCATTTCTTTATTTTACATTGTTTACGACCTAAAAGTCGAACCAATTGAAAAAATAATGATTTTAAAGCTTATACATTGGAATTTGAATATAACAAGAGTTCTCATGCAAAAATATGCAAGGATTAAATTGTTGACGAGAAATGCCATAGGAAATGCTATAGCATTTCCTATAGCATTTCTTTATTTTACATTTTTTACAACCTTGAATTTCGAACCAATTGAAAAAATAAGTATTTTAGGGCTTATACATTGGAATTTGAATATAACAAGAGTTCTCATGCAAAAATATGCAAGGATTAAATTGTTGATGAGAAATGCCATAGAAAATGCTATAGCATTTCCTATAGCATTTCTTTATTTTACATTTTTTACAACCTTAAATTTTGAACCAATTGAAAAAATAAGTATTTTAGGGCTTATACATTGGAATTTGAATATAACAAGAGTTCTCATGCAAAAATATGCAAGGATTAAATTGTTGACGAGAAATGCCATACGAAATGCTATAGCATTTCCTATAGCATTTCTTTATTTTACATTTTTTACAACCTTAAATTTCGAACCAATTGAAAAAATAATAATTTTAAAGCTTATACATTGGAATTTGAATATAACAAGAGTTCTCATGCAAAAATATGCAAGGATTAAGTTGTTGACGAGAAATGCCATAGGAAATGCTATAGCATTTCCTATAGCATTTATTTATTTTACATTTTTTACAACCTTAAATTTTGAACCAATTGAAAAAATAATGATTTTAAAGCTTATACATTGGAATTTGAATATAACAAGAGTTCTCATGCAAAAATATGCAAGGATTATATTGTTGACGAGAAATGCCATAGGAAATGCTATAGCATTTCCTATAGCATTTCTTTATTTTACATTTTTTACAACCTTAAATTTCGAACCATTTGAAAAAATAATTATTTTAGGGCTTATACATTGGAAATTTAATATAACAAGAGTTCTTATGCAAAAATATGCAAGGATTAAATTGTAGACGAGAAATGCGATAGGAAATGCTATAGCATTTCCTATAGCATTTCTTTATTTTACATTTTTTACAACCTTAAATTTCGAACCAATTGAAAAAATAATTATTTTATGGATTATACATTGGAATTTTAATATTACAAGCGTTCTCATTCAAAAATATGCAAGGATTAAATTATTGACGTTAAATTCCATAGGAAATGCTATAGCATTTCCTATAGCATTTCTTTATTTTACATTGTTTACGACCTAAAAGTCGAACCAATTGAAAAAATAATGATTTTAAAGCTTATACATTGGAATTTGAATATAACAAGAGTTCTCATGCAAAAATATGCAAGGATTAAATTGTTGACGAGAAATGCCATACGAAATGCTATAGCATTTCCTATAGCATTTCTTTATTTTACATTTTTTACAACCTTAAATTTCGAACCAATTGAAAAAATAATGATTTTAAAGCTTATACATTGGAATTTGAATATAACAAGAGTTCTCATGCAAAAATATGCAAGGATTAAGTTGTTGACGAGAAATGCCATAGGAAATGCTATAGCATTTCCTATAGCATTTATTTATTTTACATTTTTTACAACCTTAAATTTTGAACCAATTGAAAAAATAATGATTTTAAAGCTTATACATTGGAATTTGAATATAACAAGAGTTCTCATGCAAAAATATGCAAGGATTAAATTGTTGACGAGAAATGCCATAGGAAATGCTATAGCATTTCCTATAGCATTTCTTTATTTTACATTTTTTACAACCTTAAATTTCGAACCAATTGAAAAAATAATGATTTTTGGGATTATACATTGGAATTTTAATATTACAAGCGTTCTCATTCAAAAATATGCAAGGATTAAATTATTGACGTTAAATTCCATAGGAAATGCTATAGCATTTCCTATAGCATTTCTTTATTTTACATTGTTTACGACCTAAAAGTCGAACCAATTGAAAAAATAATGATTTTGAAGCTTATACATTGGAATTTGAATATAACAAGAGTTCTCATGCAAAAATATGCAAGGATTAAATTGTTGACGAGAAATGCCATAGGAAATGCTATAGCATTTCCTATAGCATTTCTTTATTTTACATTTTTTACGACCTTAAATTTCGAACCAATTGAAAAAATAAGTATTTTAGGGCTTATACATTGGAATTTGAATATAACAAGAGTTCTCATGCAAAAATATGCAAGGATTAAATTGTTGACGAGAAATGCCATAGGAAATGCTATAGCATTTCCTATAGCATTTCTTTATTTTACATTTTTTACAACCTTAAATTTTGAACCAATTGAAAAAATTAGTATTTTAGGGCTTATACATTGGAATTTGAATATAACAAGAGTTCTCATGCAAAAATATGCAAGGATTAAATTGTTGACGAGAAATGCCATAGGAAATGCTATAGCATTTCCTATAGCATTTCTTTATTTTACATTTTTTACAACCTTAAATTTTGAACCAATTGAAAAAATATTGATTTTAAGGCTTATACATTGGAATTTTAATATAACAAGAGTTCTCATGCAAAAATATGAAAGGATTAAATTGTTGACGAGAAATGCCATAGGAAATGCTATAGCATTTCACATAGCATTTCTTTATTTTACATTTTTTACAACCTTAAATTTCGAACCAATTGAAAAAATAATGATTTTAAAGCTTATACATTGGAATTTGAATATAACAAGAGTTCTCATGCAAAAATATGCAAGGGTTAAATTGTTGACGAGAAATGCCATAGGAAATGCTATAGCATTTCCTATAGCATTTCTTTATTTTACATTTTTTACAACCTTATATTTCGAACCAATTGAAAAAATAATGATTTTTGGGATTATACATTGGAATTTTAATATTACAAGCGTTCTCATTCAAAAATATGCAAGTATTAAATTATTGACGTTAAATTCCATAGGAAATGCTAGCATTTCCTATAGCATTTCTTTATTTTACATTGTTTACGACCTAAAAGTCGAACCAATTGAAAAAATAATGATTTTAAAGCTTATACATTGGAATTTGAATATAACAAGAGTTCTCATGCAAAAATATGCAAGGATTAAATTGTTGACGAGAAATGCCATAGGAAATGCTATAGCATTTCCTATAGCATTTCTTTATTTTACATTTTTTACAACCTTAAATTTCGAACCAATTGAAAAAATAAGTATTTTAGGGCTTATACATTGGAATTTGAATATAACAATAGTTCTCATGCAAAAATATGCAAGGATTAAATTGTTGATGAGAAATGCCATAGAAAATGCTATAGCATTTCCTATAGCATTTCTTTATTTTACATTTTTTACAACCTTAAATTTTGAACCAATTGAAAAAATAAGTATTTTAGGGCTTATACATTGGAATTTGAATATAACAAGAGTTCTCATGCAAAAATATGCAAGGATTAAATTGTTGACGAGAAATGCCATACGAAATGCTATAGCATTTCCTATAGCATTTCTTTATTTTACATTTTTTACAACCTTAAATTTCGAACCAATTGAAAAAATAATAATTTTAAAGCTTATACATTGGAATTTGAATATAACAAGAGTTCTCATGCAAAAATATGCAAGGATTAAGTTGTTGACGAGAAATGCCATAGGAAATGCTATAGCATTTCCTATAACATTTATTTATTTTACATTTTTTACAACCTTAAATTTTGAACCAATTGAAAAAATAATGATTTTAAAGCTTATACATTGGAATTTGAATATAACAAGAGTTCTCATGCAAAAATATGCAAGGATTATATTGTTGACGAGAAATGCCATAGGAAATGCTATAGCATTTCCTATAGCATTTCTTTATTTTACATTTTTTACAACCTTAAATTTTGAACCATTTGAAAAAATAATTATTTTAGGGCTTATACATTGGAAATTTAATATAACAAGAGTTCTTATGCAAAAATATGCAAGGATTAAATTGTAGACGAGAAATGCGATAGGAAATGCTATAGCATTTCCTATAGCATTTCTTTATTTTACATTTTTTACAACCTTAAATTTCGAACCAATTGAAAAAATAATTATTTTATGGATTATACATTGGAATTTTAATATTACAAGCGTTCTCATTCAAAAATATGCAAGGATTAAATTATTGACGTTAAATTCCATAGGAAATGCTATAGCATTTCCTATAGCATTTCTTTATTTTACATTGTTTACGACCTAAAAGTCGAACCAATTGAAAAAATAATGATTTTAAAGCTTATACATTGGAATTTGAATATAACAAGAGTTCTCATGCAAAAATATGCAAGGATTAAATTGTTGACGAGAAATGCCATAGGAAATGCTATAGCATTTCCTATAGCATTTCTTTATTTTACATTTTTTACAACCTTAAATTTCGAACCAATTGAAAAAATAAGTATTTTAGGGCTTATACATTGGAATTTGAATATAACAATAGTTCTCATGCAAAAATATGCAAGGATTAAATTGTTGATGAGAAATGCCATAGAAAATGCTATAGCATTTCCTATAGCATTTCTTTATTTTACATTTTTTACAACCTTAAATTTTGAACCAATTGAAAAAATAAGTATTTTAGGGCTTATACATTGGAATTTGAATATAACAAGAGTTCTCATGCAAAAATATGCAAGGATTAAATTGTTGACGAGAAATACCATACGAAATGCTATAGCATTTCTTTATTTTACATTTTTTACAACCTTAAATTTCGAACCAATTGAAAAAATAATAATTTTAAAGCTTATACATTGGAATTTGAATATAACAAGAGTTCTCATGCAAAAATATGCAAGGATTAAGTTGTTGACGAGAAATGCCATAGGAAATGCTATAGCATTTCCTATAGCATTTATTTATTTTACATTTTTTACAACCTTAAATTTTGAACCAATTGAAAAAATAATGATTTTAAAGCTTATACATTGGAATTTGAATATAACAAGAGTTCTCATGCAAAAATATGCAAGGATTATATTGTTGACGAGAAATGCCATAGGAAATGCTATAGCATTTCCTATAGCATTTCTTTATTTTACATTTTTTACAACCTTAAATTTCGAACCATTTGAAAAAATAATTATTTTAGGGCTTATACATTGGAAATTTAATATAACAAGAGTTCTTATGCAAAAATATGCAAGGATTAAATTGTAGACGAGAAATGCGATAGGAAATGCTATAGCATTTCCTATAGCATTTCTTTATTTTACATTTTTTACAACCTTAAATTTCGAACCAATTGAAAAAATAATTATTTTATGGATTATACATTGGAATTTTAATATTACAAGCGTTCTCATTCAAAAATATGCAAGGATTAAATTATTGACGTTAAATTCCATAGGAAATGCTATAGCATTTCCTATAGCATTTCTTTATTTTACATTGTTTACGACCTAAAAGTCGAACCAATTGAAAAAATAATGATTTTAAAGCTTATACATTGGAATTTGAATATAACAAGAGTTCTCATGCAAAAATATGCAAGGATTAAATTGTTGACGAGAAATGCCATACGAAATGCTATAGCATTTCCTATAGCATTTCTTTATTTTACATTTTTTACAACCTTAAATTTCGAACCAATTGAAAAAATAATGATTTTAAAGCTTATACATTGGAATTTGAATATAACAAGAGTTCTCATGCAAAAATATGCAAGGATTAAGTTGTTGACGAGAAATGCCATAGGAAATGCTATAGCATTTCCTATAGCATTTATTTATTTTACATTTTTTACAACCTTAAATTTTGAACCAATTGAAAAAATAATGATTTTAAAGCTTATACATTGGAATTTGAATATAACAAGAGTTCTCATGCAAAAATATGCAAGGATTAAATTGTTGACGAGAAATGCCATAGGAAATGCTATAGCATTTCCTATAGCATTTCTTTATTTTACATTTTTTACAACCTTAAATTTCGAACCAATTGAAAAAATAATGATTTTTGGGATTATACATTGGAATTTTAATATTACAAGCGTTCTCATTCAAAAATATGCAAGGATTAAATTATTGACGTTAAATTCCATAGGAAATGCTATAGCATTTCCTATAGCATTTCTTTATTTTACATTGTTTACGACCTAAAAGTCGAACCAATTGAAAAAATAATGATTTTGAAGCTTATACATTGGAATTTGAATATAACAAGAGTTCTCATGCAAAAATATGCAAGGATTAAATTGTTGACGAGAAATGCCATAGGAAATGCTATAGTATTTCCTATAGCATTTCTTTATTTTACATTTTTTACGACCTAAAATTTCGAACCAATTGAAAAAATAAGTATTTTAGGGCTTATACATTGGAATTTGAATATAACAAGAGTTCTCATGCAAAAATATGCAAGGATTAAATTGTTGACGAGAAATGCCATAGGAAATGCTATAGCATTTCCTATAGCATTTCTTTATTTTACATTTTTTACAACCTTAAATTTTGAACCAATTGAAAAAATAAGTATTTTAGGGCTTATACATTGGAATTTGAATATAACAAGAGTTCTCATGCAAAAATATGCAAGGATTAAATTGTTGACGAGAAATGCCATAGGAAATGCTATAGCATTTCCTATAGCATTTCTTTATTTTACATTTTTTACAACCTTAAATTTTGAACCAATTGAAAAAATATTGATTTTAAGGCTTATACATTGGAATTTTAATATAACAAGAGTTCTCATGCAAAAATATGAAAGGATTAAATTGTTGACGAGAAATGCCATAGGAAATGCTATAGCATTTCACATAGCATTTCTTTATTTTACATTTTTTACAACCTTAAATTTCGAACCAATTGAAAAAATAATGATTTTAAAGCTTATACATTGGAATTTGAATATAACAAGAGTTCTCATGCAAAAATATGCAAGGATTAAATTGTTGACGAGAAATGCCATAGGAAATGCTATAGCATTTCCTATAGCATTTCTTTATTTTACATTTTTTACAACCTTATATTTCGAACCAATTGAAAAAATAATGATTTTTGGGATTATACATTGGAATTTTAATATTACAAGCGTTCTCATTCAAAAATATGCAAGTATTAAATTATTGACGTTAAATTCCATAGGAAATGCTAGCATTTCCTATAGCATTTCTTTATTTTACATTGTTTACGACCTAAAAGTCGAACCAATTGAAAAAATAATGATTTTAAAGCTTATACATTGGAATTTGAATATAACAAGAGTTCTCATGCAAAAATATGCAAGGATTAAATTGTTGACGAGAAATGCCATAGGAAATGCTATAGCATTTCCTATAGCATTTCTTTATTTTACATTTTTTACAACCTTAAATTTCGAACCAATTGAAAAAATAAGTATTTTAGGGCTTATACATTGGAATTTGAATATAACAATAGTTCTCATGCAAAAATATGCAAGGATTAAATTGTTGATGAGAAATGCCATAGAAAATGCTATAGCATTTCCTATAGCATTTCTTTATTTTACATTTTTTACAACCTTAAATTTTGAACCAATTGAAAAAATAAGTATTTTAGGGCTTATACATTGGAATTTGAATATAACAAGAGTTCTCATGCAAAAATATGCAAGGATTAAATTGTTGACGAGAAATGCCATACGAAATGCTATAGCATTTCCTATAGCATTTCTTTATTTTACATTTTTTACAACCTTAAATTTCGAACCAATTGAAAAAATAATAATTTTAAAGCTTATACATTGGAATTTGAATATAACAAGAGTTCTCATGCAAAAATATGCAAGGATTAAGTTGTTGACGAGAAATGCCATAGGAAATGCTATAGCATTTCCTATAACATTTATTTATTTTACATTTTTTACAACCTTAAATTTTGAACCAATTGAAAAAATAATGATTTTAAAGCTTATACATTGGAATTTGAATATAACAAGAGTTCTCATGCAAAAATATGCAAGGATTATATTGTTGACGAGAAATGCCATAGGAAATGCTATAGCATTTCCTATAGCATTTCTTTATTTTACATTTTTTACAACCTTAAATTTTGAACCATTTGAAAAAATAATTATTTTAGGGCTTATACATTGGAAATTTAATATAACAAGAGTTCTTATGCAAAAATATGCAAGGATTAAATTGTTGACGAGAAATGCGATAGGAAATGCTATAGCATTTCCTATAGCATTTCTTTATTTTACATTTTTTACAACCTTAAATTTCGAACCAATTGAAAAAATAATTATTTTATGGATTATACATTGGAATTTTAATATTACAAGCGTTCTCATTCAAAAATATGCAAGGATTAAATTATTGACGTTAAATTATAGCATTTCCTATAGCATTTCTTTATTTTACATTGTTTACGACCTAAAAGTCGAACCAATTGAAAAAATAATGATTTTAAAGCTTATACATTGGAATTTGAATATAACAAGAGTTCTCATGCAAAAATATGCAAGGATTAAATTGTTGACGAGAAATGCCATAGGAAATGCTATAGCATTTCCTATAGCATTTCTTTATTTTACATTTTTTACAACCTTAAATTTCGAACCAATTGAAAAAATAAGTATTTTAGGGCTTATACATTGGAATTTGAATATAACAATAGTTCTCATGCAAAAATATGCAAGGATTAAATTGTTGATGAGAAATGCCATAGAAAATGCTATAGCATTTCCTATAGCATTTCTTTATTTTACATTTTTTACAACCTTAAATTTTGAACCAATTGAAAAAATAAGTATTTTAGGGCTTATACATTGGAATTTGAATATAACAAGAGTTCTCATGCAAAAATATGCAAGGATTAAATTGTTGACGAGAAATACCATACGAAATGCTATAGCATTTCTTTATTTTACATTTTTTACAACCTTAAATTTCGAACCAATTGAAAAAATAATAATTTTAAAGCTTATACATTGGAATTTGAATATAACAAGAGTTCTCATGCAAAAATATGCAAGGATTAAGTTGTTGACGAGAAATGCCATAGGAAATGCTATAGCATTTCCTATAACATTTATTTATTTTACATTTTTTACAACCTTAAATTTTGAACCAATTGAAAAAATAATGATTTTAAAGCTTATACATTGGAATTTGAATATAACAAGAGTTCTCATGCAAAAATATGCAAGGATTATATTGTTGACGAGAAATGCCATAGGAAATGCTATAGCATTTCCTATAGCATTTCTTTATTTTACATTTTTTACAACCTTAAATTTTGAACCATTTGAAAAAATAATTATTTTAGGGCTTATACATTGGAAATTTAATATAACAAGAGTTCTTATGCAAAAATATGCAAGGATTAAATTGTAGACGAGAAATGCGATAGGAAATGCTATAGCATTTCCTATAGCATTTCTTTATTTTACATTTTTTACAACCTTAAATTTCGAACCAATTGAAAAAATAATTATTTTATGGATTATACATTGGAATTTTAATATTACAAGCGTTCTCATTCAAAAATATGCAAGGATTAAATTATTGACGTTAAATTATAGCATTTCCTATAGCATTTCTTTATTTTACATTGTTTACGACCTAAAAGTCGAACCAATTGAAAAAATAATGATTTTAAAGCTTATACATTGGAATTTGAATATAACAAGAGTTCTCATGCAAAAATATGCAAGGATTAAATTGTTGACGAGAAATGCCATAGGAAATGCTATAGCATTTCCTATAGCATTTCTTTATTTTACATTTTTTACAACCTTAAATTTCGAACCAATTGAAAAAATAAGTATTTTAGGGCTTATACATTGGAATTTGAATATAACAATAGTTCTCATGCAAAAATATGCAAGGATTAAATTGTTGATGAGAAATGCCATAGAAAATGCTATAGCATTTCCTATAGCATTTCTTTATTTTACATTTTTTACAACCTTAAATTTTGAACCAATTGAAAAAATAAGTATTTTAGGGCTTATACATTGGAATTTGAATATAACAAGAGTTCTCATGCAAAAATATGCAAGGATTAAATTGTTGACGAGAAATACCATACGAAATGCTATAGCATTTCTTTATTTTACATTTTTTACAACCTTAAATTTCGAACCAATTGAAAAAATAATAATTTTAAAGCTTATACATTGGAATTTGAATATAACAAGAGTTCTCATGCAAAAATATGCAAGGATTAAGTTGTTGACGAGAAATGCCATAGGAAATGCTATAGCATTTCCTATAACATTTATTTATTTTACATTTTTTACAACCTTAAATTTTGAACCAATTGAAAAAATAATGATTTTAAAGCTTATACATTGGAATTTGAATATAACAAGAGTTCTCATGCAAAAATATGCAAGGATTATATTGTTGACGAGAAATGCCATAGGAAATGCTATAGCATTTCCTATAGCATTTCTTTATTTTACATTTTTTACAACCTTAAATTTCGAACCATTTGAAAAAATAATTATTTTAGGGCTTATACATTGGAAATTTAATATAACAAGAGTTCTTATGCAAAAATATGCAAGGATTAAATTGTAGACGAGAAATGCGATAGGAAATGCTATAGCATTTCCTATAGCATTTCTTTATTTTACATTTTTTACAACCTTAAATTTCGAACCAATTGAAAAAATAATTATTTTATGGATTATACATTGGAATTTTAATATTACAAGCGTTCTCATTCAAAAATATGCAAGGATTAAATTATTGACGTTAAATTCCATAGGAAATGCTATAGCATTTCCTATAGCATTTCTTTATTTTACATTGTTTACGACCTAAAAGTCGAACCAATTGAAAAAATAATGATTTTAAAGCTTATACATTGGAATTTGAATATAACAAGAGTTCTCATGCAAAAATATGCAAGGATTAAATTGTTGACGAGAAATGCCATAGGAAATGCTATAGCATTTCCTATAGCATTTCTTTATTTTACATTTTTTACAACCTTAAATTTCGAACCAATTGAAAAAATACGTATTTTAGGGCTTATACATTGGAATTTGAATATAACAATAGTTCTCATGCAAAAATATGCAAGGATTAAATTGTTGACGAGAAATGCCATAGAAAATGCTATAGCATTTCCTATAGCATTTCTTTATTTTACATTTTTTACAACCTTAAATTTTGAACCAATTGAAAAAATAAGTATTTTAGGGCTTATACATTGGAATTTGAATATAACAAGAGTTCTCATGCAAAAATATGCAAGGATTAAATTGTTGACGAGAAATACCATACGAAATGCTATAGCATTTCTTTATTTTACATTTTTTACAACCTTAAATTTCGAACCAATTGAAAAAATAATAATTTTAAAGCTTATACATTGGAATTTGAATATAACAAGAGTTCTCATGCAAAAATATGCAAGGATTAAGTTGTTGACGAGAAATGCCATAGGAAATGCTATAGCATTTCCTATAACATTTATTTATTTTACATTTTTTACAACCTTAAATTTTGAACCAATTGAAAAAATAATGATTTTAAAGCTTATACATTGGAATTTGAATATAACAAGAGTTCTCATGCAAAAATATGCAAGGATTATATTGTTGACGAGAAATGCCATAGGAAATGCTATAGCATTTCCTATAGCATTTCTTTATTTTACATTTTTTACAACCTTAAATTTTGAACCATTTGAAAAAATAATTATTTTAGGGCTTATACATTGGAAATTTAATATAACAAGAGTTCTTATGCAAAAATATGCAAGGATTAAATTGTAGACGAGAAATGCGATAGGAAATGCTATAGCATTTCCTATAGCATTTCTTTATTTTACATTTTTTACAACCTTAAATTTCGAACCAATTGAAAAAATAATTATTTTATGGATTATACATTGGAATTTTAATATTACAAGCGTTCTCATTCAAAAATATGCAAGGATTAAATTATTGACGTTAAATTATAGCATTTCCTATAGCATTTCTTTATTTTACATTGTTTACGACCTAAAAGTCGAACCAATTGAAAAAATAATGATTTTAAAGCTTATACATTGGAATTTGAATATAACAAGAGTTCTCATGCAAAAATATGCAAGGATTAAATTGTTGACGAGAAATGCCATAGGAAATGCTATAGCATTTCCTATAGCATTTCTTTATTTTACATTTTTTACAACCTTAAATTTCGAACCAATTGAAAAAATAAGTATTTTAGGGCTTATACATTGGAATTTGAATATAACAATAGTTCTCATGCAAAAATATGCAAGGATTAAATTGTTGATGAGAAATGCCATAGAAAATGCTATAGCATTTCCTATAGCATTTCTTTATTTTACATTTTTTACAACCTTAAATTTTGAACCAATTGAAAAAATAAGTATTTTAGGGCTTATACATTGGAATTTGAATATAACAAGAGTTCTCATGCAAAAATATGCAAGGATTAAATTGTTGACGAGAAATACCATACGAAATGCTATAGCATTTCTTTATTTTACATTTTTTACAACCTTAAATTTCGAACCAATTGAAAAAATAATAATTTTAAAGCTTATACATTGGAATTTGAATATAACAAGAGTTCTCATGCAAAAATATGCAAGGATTAAGTTGTTGACGAGAAATGCCATAGGAAATGCTATAGCATTTCCTATAACATTTATTTATTTTACATTTTTTACAACCTTAAATTTTGAACCAATTGAAAAAATAATGATTTTAAAGCTTATACATTGGAATTTGAATATAACAAGAGTTCTCATGCAAAAATATGCAAGGATTATATTGTTGACGAGAAATGCCATAGGAAATGCTATAGCATTTCCTATAGCATTTCTTTATTTTACATTTTTTACAACCTTAAATTTCGAACCATTTGAAAAAATAATTATTTTAGGGCTTATACATTGGAAATTTAATATAACAAGAGTTCTTATGCAAAAATATGCAAGGATTAAATTGTAGACGAGAAATGCGATAGGAAATGCTATAGCATTTCCTATAGCATTTCTTTATTTTACATTTTTTACAACCTTAAATTTCGAACCAATTGAAAAAATAATTATTTTATGGATTATACATTGGAATTTTAATATTACAAGCGTTCTCATTCAAAAATATGCAAGGATTAAATTATTGACGTTAAATTCCATAGGAAATGCTATAGCATTTCCTATAGCATTTCTTTATTTTACATTGTTTACGACCTAAAAGTCGAACCAATTGAAAAAATAATGATTTTAAAGCTTATACATTGGAATTTGAATATAACAAGAGTTCTCATGCAAAAATATGCAAGGATTAAATTGTTGACGAGAAATGCCATAGGAAATGCTATAGCATTTCCTATAGCATTTCTTTATTTTACATTTTTTACAACCTTAAATTTCGAACCAATTGAAAAAATAAGTATTTTAGGGCTTATACATTGGAATTTGAATATAACAATAGTTCTCATGCAAAAATATGCAAGGATTAAATTGTTGATGAGAAATGCCATAGAAAATGCTATAGCATTTCCTATAGCATTTCTTTATTTTACATTTTTTACAACCTTAAATTTTGAACCAATTGAAAAAATAAGTATTTTAGGGCTTATACATTGGAATTTGAATATAACAAGAGTTCTCATGCAAAAATATGCAAGGATTAAATTGTTGACGAGAAATACCATACGAAATGCTATAGCATTTCTTTATTTTACATTTTTTACAACCTTAAATTTCGAACCAATTGAAAAAATAATAATTTTAAAGCTTATACATTGGAATTTGAATATAACAAGAGTTCTCATGCAAAAATATGCAAGGATTAAGTTGTTGACGAGAAATGCCAAAGGAAATGCTATAGCATTTCCTATAACATTTATTTATTTTACATTTTTTACAACCTTAAATTTTGAACCAATTGAAAAAATAATGATTTTAAAGCTTATACATTGGAATTTGAATATAACAAGAGTTCTCATGCAAAAATATGCAAGGATTATATTGTTGACGAGAAATGCCATAGGAAATGCTATAGCATTTCCTATAGCATTTCTTTATTTTACATTTTTTACAACCTTAAATTTCGAACCATTTGAAAAAATAATTATTTTAGGGCTTATACATTGGAAATTTAATATAACAAGAGTTCTTATGCAAAAATATGCAAGGATTAAATTGTAGACGAGAAATGCGATAGGAAATGCTAGCATTTCCTATAGCATTTCTTTATTTTACATTTTTTACAACCTTAAATTTCGAACCAATTGAAAAAATAATTATTTTATGGATTATACATTGGAATTTTAATATTACAAGCGTTCTCATTCAAAAATATGAAAGGATTAAATTATTGACGTTAAATTCCATAGGAAATGCTATAGCATTTCCTATAGCATTTCTTTATTTTACATTGTTTACGACCTAAAAGTCGAACCAATTGAAAAAATAATGATTTTAAAGCTTATACATTGGAATTTGAATATAACAAGAGTTCTCATGCAAAATTATGCAAGGATTAAATTGTTGACGAGAAATGCCATACGAAATGCTATAGCATTTCCTATAGCATTTCTTTATTTTACATTTTTTACAACCTTAAATTTCGAACCAATTGAAAAAATAATGATTTTAAAGCTTATACATTGGAATTTGAATATAACAAGAGTTCTCATGCAAAAATATGCAAGGATTAAGTTGTTGACGAGAAATGCCATAGGAAATGCTATAGCATTTCCTATAGCATTTATTTATTTTACATTTTTTACAACCTTAAATTTTGAACCAATTGAAAAAATAATGATTTTAAAGCTTATACATTGGAATTTGAATATAACAAGAGTTCTCATGCAAAAATATGCAAGGATTAAATTGTTGACGAGAAATGCCATAGGAAATGCTATAGCATTTCCTATAGCATTTCTTTATTTTACATTTTTTACAACCTTAAATTTCGAACCAATTGAAAAAATAATGATTTTTGGGATTATACATTGGAATTTTAATATTACAAGCGTTCTCATTCAAAAATATGCAAGGATTAAATTATTGACGTTAAATTCCATAGGAAATGCTATAGCATTTCCTATAGCATTTCTTTATTTTACATTGTTTACGACCTAAAAGTCGAACCAATTGAAAAAATAATGATTTTGAAGCTTATACATTGGAATTTGAATATAACAAGAGTTCTCATGCAAAAATATGCAAGGATTAAATTGTTGACGAGAAATGCCATAGGAAATACTATAGCATTTCCTATAGCATTTCTTTATTTTACATTTTTTACGACCTTAAATTTCGAACCAATTGAAAAAATAAGTATTTTAGGGCTTATACATTCGAATTTGAATATAACAAGAGTTCTCATGCAAAAATATGCAAGGATTAAATTGTTGACGAGAAATGCCATGGGAAATGCTATAGCATTTCCTATAGCATTTCTTTATTTTACATTTTTTAGAACCTTAAATTTTGAACCAATTGAAAAAATAAGTATTTTAGGGCTTATACATTGGAATTTGAATATAACAAGAGTTCTCATGCAAAAATATGCAAGGATTAAATTGTTGACGAGAAATGCCATAGGAAATGCTATAGCATTTCCTATAGCATTTCTTTATTTTACATTTTTTACAACCTTAAATTTTGAACCAATTGAAAAAATGTTGATTTTAAAGCTTATACATTGGAATTTTAATATAACAAGAGTTCTCATGCGAAAATATGAAAGGATTAAATTGTCGACGAGAAATGCCATAGGAAATGCTATAGCATTTCACATAGCATTTCTTTATTTTACATTTTTTACAACCTTAAATTTCGAACCAATTGAAAAAATAATGATTTTAACGCTTATACATTGGAATTTGAATATAACAAGAGTTCTCATGCAAAAATATGAAAGGATTAAATTGTTGACGAGAAATGCCATAGGAAATGCTATAGCATTTCACATAGCATTTCTTTATTTTACATTTTTTACAACCTTAAATTTCGAACCAATTGAAAAAATAATGATTTTCAAGCTTATACATTGGAATTTGAATATAACAAGAGTTCTCATGAAAATATATGCAAGGATTAAATTGTTGACGAGAAATGCCATAGGAAATGCTATAGCATTTCCTATAGCATTTCTTTATTTTACATTTTTTACAACCTTAAATTTCGAACCAATTGAAAAAATAATGATTTTAGGGCTTATACATTGTAATTTGAATATAAATAGAGTTCTCATGCAAAAATATGCAAAGATTAAATTGTTGACGAGAAATGCCATAGGAAATGCTAGCATTTCCTATAGCATTTCTTTATTTTACATTTTTTACAACCTTAAATTTCGAACCAATTGAAAAAATAAGTATTTTAGGGCTTATACATTGGAATTTGAATATAACAAGAGTTCTCATGCAAAAATATGCAAGAATTAAATTGTTGACGAGAAATGCCATAGGAAATGCTATAGCATTTCCTATAGCATTTCTTTATTTTACATTTTTTACAACCTTAAATTCTGAACCAATTGAAAAAATAAGTATTTTAGGGCTTATACATTGGAATTTGAATATAACAAGAGTTCTCATGCAAAAATATGCAAGGATTAAATTGTTGACGAGAAATGCCATACGAAATGCTATAGCATTTCCTATAGCATTTCTTTATTTTACATTTTTTACAACCTTAAATTTCGAACCAATTATAAAAATAATGATTTTAAAGCTTATACATTGGAATTTGAATATAACAAGAGTTCTCATGCAAAAATATGCAAGGATTAAGTTGTTGACGAGAAATGCCATAGGAAATGCTATAGCATTTCCTATAGCATTTATTTATTTTACATTTTTTACAACCTTAAATTTTGAACCAATTGAAAAAATAATGATTTTAAAGCTTATACATTGGAATTTGAATATACCAAGAGTTCTCATGCAAAAATATACAAGGATTATATTGTTGACGAGAAATGCCATAGGAAATGCTATAGCATTTCCTATAGCATTTCTTTATTTTACATTTTTTACAACCTTAAATTTCGAACCATTTGAAAAAATAATTATTTTAGGGCTTATACATTGGAAATTTAATATAACAAGAGTTCTTATGCAAAAATATGCAAGGATTAAATTGTAGACGAGAAATGCGATAGGAAATGCTATAGCATTTCCTATAGCATTTCTTTATTTTACATTTTTTACAACCTTAAATTTCGAACCAATTGAAAAAATAATTATTTTAGGGATTATAAATTGGAATTTTAATATTACAAGCGTTCTCATTCAAAAATATGCAAGGATTAAATTATTGACGTTAAATTCCATAGGAAATACTATAGCATTTCCTATAGCATTTCTTTATTTTACATTGTTTACGATCTAAAAGTCGAACCAATTGAAAAAATAATGATTTTAAAGCTTATACATTGGAATTTGAATATAATAAGAGTTCTCATGCAAAAATATGCAAGGATTAAATTGTTGACGAGAAATGCCATACGAAATGCTATAGCATTTCCTATAGCATTTCTTTATTTTACATTTTTTACAACCTTAAATTTCGAACCAATTGAAAAAATAATGATTTTATAGCTTATACATTGGAATTTGAATATAACAAGAGTTCTCATGCAAAAATATGCAAGGATTAAGTTGTTGACGAGAAATGCCATAGGAAATGCTATAGCATTTCCTATAGCATTTATTTATTTTACATTTTTTACAACCTTAAATAACCAATTGAAAAAATAATGATTTTAAAGCTTATACATTGGAATTTGAATATACCAAGAGTTCTCATGCAAAAATATACAAGGATTATATTGTTGACGAGAAATGCCATAGGAAATGCTATAACATTTCCTATAGCATTTCTTTATTTTACATTTTTTACAACCTTAAATTTCGAACCATTTGAAAAAATAAATATTTTAGGGCTTATACATTGGAAATTTAATATAACAAGAGTTCTTATGCAAAAATATGCAAGGATTAAATTGTAGACGAGAAATGCGATAGGAAATGCTATAGCATTTCCTATAGCATTTCTTTATTTTACATTTTTTACAACCTTAAATTTTGAACCAATTGAAAAAATAATTATTTTAGGGATTATAAATTGGAATTTTAATATTACAAGCGTTCTCATTCAAAAATATGCAAGGATTAAATTATTGACGTTAAATTCCATAGGATATGCTATAGCATTTCCTATAGCATTTCTTTATTTTACATTGTTTACGATCTAAAAGTCGAACCAATTGAAAAAATAATGATTTTAAAGCTTATACATTGGAATTTGAATATAATAAGAGTTCTCATGCAAAAATATGCAAGGATTAAATTGTTGACGAGAAATGCCATACGAAATGCTATAGCATTTCCTATAGCATTTCTTTATTTTACATTTTTTACAACCTTAAATTTCGAACCAATTGAAAAAATAATGATTTTATAGCGTATACATTGGAATTTGAATATAACAAGAGTTCTCATGCAAAAATATGCAAGGATTAAGTTGTTGACGAGAAATGCCATAGGAAATGCTATAGCATTTCCTATAGCATTTATTTATTTTACATTTTTTACAACCTTAAATAACCAATTGAAAAAATAATGATTTTAAAGCTTATACATTGGAATTTGAATATAACAAGAGTTCTCATGGAAAAATATGCAAGGATTAAATTGTTGACGAGAAATGCCATAGGAAATGCTATAGCATTTCCTATAGCATTTCTTTATTTTACATTTTTTACAACCTTAAATTTCGAACCAATTGAAAAAATAATGATTTTTGGGATTATACATTGGAATTTTAATATTACAAGCGTTCTCATTCAAAAATATGCAAGTATTAAATTATTGACGTTAAATTCCATAGGAAATGCTATAGCATTTCCTATAGCATTTCTTTATTTTACATTGTTTACGACCTAAAAGTCGAACCAATTGAAAAAATAATGATTTTCAAGCTTATACATTGGAATTTGAATATAACAAGAGTTCTCATGAAAATATATGCAAGGATTAAATTGTTGACGAGAAATGCCATAGGAAATGCTATAGCATTTCCTATAGCATTTCTTTATTTTACATTGTTTACGACCTAAAAGTCGAACCAATTGAAAAAATAATGATTTTAAAGCTTATACATTGGAATTTGAATATAACAAGAGTTCTCATGCAAAAATATGCAAGGATTAAATTGTTTACGAGAAATGACATAGAAAATGCTATAGCATTTCCTATAGCATTTCTTTATTTTACATTTTTTACAACCTTAAATTTTGAACCAATTGAAAAAATAAGTATTTTAGGGCTTATACATTGGAATTTGAATATAACAAGAGCTCTCATGCAAAAATATGCAAGGATTAAATTGTTGACGAGAATGCCATACGAAATGCTATAGCATTTCCTATAGCATTTCTTTATTTTACATTTTTTACAACCTTAAATTTTGAACCAATTGAAAAAATAAGTATTTTAGGGCTTATACATTGGAATTTGAATATAACAAGAGCTCTCATGCAAAAATATGCAAGGATTAAATTGTTGACGAGAATGCCATACGAAATGCTATAGCATTTCCTATAGCATTTCTTTATTTTACATTTTTTACAACCTTAAATTTCGAACCAATTGAAAAAATAATAATTTTAAAGCTTATACATTGGAATTTGAATATAACAAGAGTTCTCATGCAAAAATATGCAAGGATTATATTGTTGACGAGAAATGCAATAGGAAATGCTATAGCATTTCCTATAGCATTTCTTTATTTTACATTGTTTACGACCTAAAAGTCGAACCAATTGAAAAAATAATGATTTTAAAGCTTATACATTGGAATTTGAATATAACAAGAGTTCTCATGCAAAAATATGCAAGGATTAAATTGTTGACGAGAAATGCCATACGAAATGCTATAGCATTTCCTATAGCATTTCTTTATTTTACATTTTTTACAACCTTAAATTTCGAACCAATTGAAAAAATAATGATTTTATAGCTTATACATTGGAATTTGAATATAACAAGAGTTCTCATGCAAAAATATGCAAGGATTAAGTTGTTGACGAGAAATGCCATAGGAAATGCTATAGCATTTCCTATAGCATTTATTTATTTTACATTTTTTACAACCTTAAATAACCAATTGAAAAAATAATGATTTTAAAGCTTATACATTGGAATTTGAATATAACAAGAGTTCTCATGCAAAAATATGCAAGGATTAAATTGTTGACGAGATATGCCATAGGAAATGCTAGCATTTCCTATAGCATTTCTTTATTTTACATTTTTTACAACCTTAAATTTCGAACCAATTGAAAAAATAATGATTTTTGGGATTATACATTGGAATTTTAATATTACAAGCGTTTTCATTCAAAAATATGCAAGTATTAAATTATTGACGTTAAATTCCATAGGAAATGATATAGCATTTCCTATAGCATTTCTTTATTTTACATTGTTTACGACCTAAAAGTCGAACCAATTGAAAAAATAATGATTTTAAAGCTTATACATTGGAATTTGAATATAACAAGAGTTCTCATGCAAAAATATGCAAGGATTAAATTGTTGACGAGAAATGCCATAGGAAATGCTATAGCATTTCCTATAGCATTTCTTTATTTTACATTTTTTACAACCTTAAATTTCGAACCAATTGAAAAAATAAGTATTTTAGGGCTTATACTTTGGAATTTGAATATAACAAGAGTTCTCATGCAAAAATATGCAAGGATTAAATTGTTGACGAGAAATGCCATAGGAAATGCTAGCATTTCCTATAGCATTTCTTTATTTTACATTTTTTACAACCTTAAATTTCGAACCAATTGAAAAAATAAGTATTTTAGGGCTTATACATTGGAATTTGAATATAACAAGAGTTCTCATGCAAAAATATGCAAGGATTAAATTGTTGACGAGAAATGCCATAGGAAATGCTATAGCATTTCCTATAGCATTTCTTTATTTTACATTTTTTACAACCTTAAATTCTGAACCAATTGAAAAAATAAGTATTTTAGGGCTTATACATTGGAATTTGAATATAACAAGAGTTCTCATGCAAAAATATGCAAGGATTAAATTGTTGACGAGAAATGCCATACGAAATGCTATAGCATTTCCTATAGCATTTCTTTATTTTACATTTTTTACAACCTTAAATTGCGAACCAATTGAAAAAATAATGATTTTAAAGCTTATACATTGGAATTTGAATATAACAAGAGTTCTCATGCAAAAATATGCAAGGATTAAGTTGTTGACGAGAAATGCCATAGGAAATGCTATAGCATTTCCTATAGCATTTATTTATTTTACATTTTTTACAACCTTAAATTTTGAACCAATTGAAAAAATAATGATTTTAAAGCTTATACATTGGAATTTGAATATACCAAGAGTTCTCATGCAAAAATATGCAAGGATTATATTGTTGACGAGAAATGCCATAGGAAATGCTATAGCATTTCCTATAGCATTTCTTTATTTTACATTTTTTACAACCTTAAATTTCGAACCATTTGAAAAAATAATTATTTTAGGGCTTATACATTGGAAATTTAATATAACAAGAGTTCTTATGCAAAAATATGCAAGGATTAAATTGTAGACGAGAAATGCGATAGGAAATGCTATAGCATTTCCTATAGCATTTCTTTATTTTACATTTTTTACAACCTTAAATTTCGAACCAATTGAAAAAATAATTATTTTAGGGATTATACATTGGAATTTTAATATTACAAGCGTTCTCATTCAAAAATATGCAAGGATTAAATTATTGACGTTAAATTCCATAGGAAATGCTATAGCATTTCCTATAGCATTTCTTTATTTTACATTGTTTACGACCTAAAAGTCGAACCAATTGAAAAAATAATGATTTTAAAGCTTATACATTGGAATTTGAATATAACAAGAGTTCTCATGCAAAAATATGCAAGGATTAAATTGTTGACGAGAAATGCCATACGAAATGCTATAGCATTTCCTATAGCATTTCTTTATTTTACATTTTTTACAACCTTAAATTTCGAACCAATTGAAAAAATAATGATTTTATAGCTTATACATTGGAATTTGAATATAACAAGAGTTCTCATGCAAAAATATGCAAGGATTAAGTTGTTGACGAGAAATGCCATAGGAAATGCTATAGCATTTCCTATAGCATTTATTTATTTTACATTTTTTACAACCTTAAATAACCAATTGAAAAAATAATGATTTTAAAGCTTATACATTGGAATTTTAATATAACAAGAGTTCTCATGCAAAAATATGCAAGGATTAAATTGTTGACGAGATATGCCATAGGAAATGCTATAGCATTTCCTATAGCATTTCTTTATTTTACATTTTTTACAACCTTAAATTTCGAACCAATTGAAAAAATAATGATTTTTGGGATTATACATTGGAATTTTAATATTACAAGCGTTTTCATTCAAAAATATGCAAGTATTAAATTATTGACGTTAAATTCCATAGGAAATGATATAGCATTTCCTATAGCATTTCTTTATTTTACATTGTTTACGACCTAAAAGTCGAACCAATTGAAAAAATAATGATTTTAAAGCTTATACATTGGAATTTGAATATAACAAGAGTTCTCATGCAAAAATATGCAAGGATTAAATTGTTGACGAGAAATGCCATAGAAAATGCTATAGCATTTCCTATAGCATTTCTTTATTTTACATTTTTTACAACCTTTAATTTCGAACCAATTGAAAAAATAAGTATTTTAGGGCTTATACTTTGGAATTTGAATATAACAAGAGTTCTCATGCAAAAATATGCAAGGATTAAATTGTTTACGAGAAATGACATAGAAAATGCTATAGCATTTCCTATAGCATTTCTTTATTTTACATTTTTTACAACCTTAAATTTTGAACCAATTGAAAAAATAAGTATTTTAGGGCTTATACATTGGAATTTGAATATAACAAGAGCTCTCATGCAAAAATATGCAAGGATTAAATTGTTGACGAGAATGCCATACGAAATGCTATAGCATTTCCTATAGCATTTCTTTATTTTACATTTTTTACAACCTTAAATTTCGAACCAATTGAAAAAATAATAATTTTAAAGCTTATACATTGGAATTTGAATATAACAAGAGTTCTCATGCAAAAATATGCAAGGATTATATTGTTGACGAGAAATGCCATAGGAAATGCTATAGCATTTCCTATAGCATTTCTTTATTTTACATTTTTTACAACCTTAAATTCTGAACCAATTGAAAAAATAAGTATTTTAGGGCTTATACATTGGAATTTGAATATAACAAGAGTTCTCATGCAAAAATATGCAAGGATTAAATTGTTGACGAGAAATGCCATACGAAATGCTATAGCATTTCCTATAGCATTTCTTTATTTTACATTTTTTACAACCTTAAATTGCGAACCAATTGAAAAAATAATGATTTTAAAGCTTATACATTGGAATTTGAATATAACAAGAGTTCTCATGCAAAAATATGCAAGGATTAAGTTGTTGACGAGAAATGCCATAGGAAATGCTATAGCATTTCCTATAGCATTTATTTATTTTACATTTTTTACAACCTTAAATTTTGAACCAATTGAAAAAATAATGATTTTAAAGCTTATACATTGGAATTTGAATATACCAAGAGTTCTCATGCAAAAATATGCAAGGATTATATTGTTGACGAGAAATGCCATAGGAAATGCTATAGCATTTCCTATAGCATTTCTTTATTTTACATTTTTTACAACCTTAAATTTCGAACCATTTGAAAAAATAATTATTTTAGGGCTTATACATTGGAAATTTAATATAACAAGAGTTCTTATGCAAAAATATGCAAGGATTAAATTGTAGACGAGAAATGCGATAGGAAATGCTATAGCATTTCCTATAGCATTTCTTTATTTTACATTTTTTACAACCTTAAATTTCGAACCAATTGAAAAAATAATTATTTTAGGGATTATACATTGGAATTTTAATATTACAAGCGTTCTCATTCAAAAATATGCAAGGATTAAATTATTGACGTTAAATTCCATAGGAAATGCTATAGCATTTCCTATAGCATTTCTTTATTTTACATTGTTTACGACCTAAAAGTCGAACCAATTGAAAAAATAATGATTTTAAAGCTTATACATTGGAATTTGAATATAACAAGAGTTCTCATGCAAAAATATGCAAGGATTAAATTGTTGACGAGAAATGCCATACGAAATGCTATAGCATTTCCTATAGCATTTCTTTATTTTACATTTTTTACAACCTTAAATTTCGAACCAATTGAAAAAATAATGATTTTATAGCTTATACATTGGAATTTGAATATAACAAGAGTTCTCATGCAAAAATATGCAAGGATTAAGTTGTTGACGAGAAATGCCATAGGAAATGCTATAGCATTTCCTATAGCATTTATTTATTTTACATTTTTTACAACCTTAAATAACCAATTGAAAAAATAATGATTTTAAAGCTTATACATTGGAATTTTAATATAACAAGAGTTCTCATGCAAAAATATGCAAGGATTAAATTGTTGACGAGATATGCCATAGGAAATGCTATAGCATTTCCTATAGCATTTCTTTATTTTACATTTTTTACAACCTTAAATTTCGAACCAATTGAAAAAATAATGATTTTTGGGATTATACATTGGAATTTTAATATTACAAGCGTTTTCATTCAAAAATATGCAAGTATTAAATTATTGACGTTAAATTCCATAGGAAATGATATAGCATTTCCTATAGCATTTCTTTATTTTACATTGTTTACGACCTAAAAGTCGAACCAATTGAAAAAATAATGATTTTAAAGCTTATACATTGGAATTTGAATATAACAAGAGTTCTCATGCAAAAATATGCAAGGATTAAATTGTTGACGAGAAATGCCATAGAAAATGCTATAGCATTTCCTATAGCATTTCTTTATTTTACATTTTTTACAACCTTTAATTTCGAACCAATTGAAAAAATAAGTATTTTAGGGCTTATACTTTGGAATTTGAATATAACAAGAGTTCTCATGCAAAAATATGCAAGGATTAAATTGTTTACGAGAAATGACATAGAAAATGCTATAGCATTTCCTATAGCATTTCTTTATTTTACATTTTTTACAACCTTAAATTTTGAACCAATTGAAAAAATAAGTATTTTAGGGCTTATACATTGGAATTTGAATATAACAAGAGCTCTCATGCAAAAATATGCAAGGATTAAATTGTTGACGAGAATGCCATACGAAATGCTATAGCATTTCCTATAGCATTTCTTTATTTTACATTTTTTACAACCTTAAATTTCGAACCAATTGAAAAAATAATAATTTTAAAGCTTATACATTGGAATTTGAATATAACAAGAGTTCTCATGCAAAAATATGCAAGGATTATATTGTTGACGAGAAATGCCATAGGAAATGCTATAGCATTTCCTATAGCATTTCTTTATTTTACATTGTTTACGACCTAAAAGTCGAACCAATTGAAAAAATAATGATTTTAAAGCTTATACATTGGAATTTGAATATAACAAGAGTTCTCATGCAAAAATATGCAAGGATTAAATTGTTGACGAGAAATGCCATACGAAATGCTATAGCATTTCCTATAGCATTTCTTTATTTTACATTTTTTACAACCTTAAATTTCGAACCAATTGAAAAAATAATGATTTTATAGCTTATACATTGGAATTTGAATATAACAAGAGTTCTCATGCAAAAATATGCAAGGATTAAGTTGTTGACGAGAAATGCCATAGGAAATGCTATAGCATTTCCTATAGCATTTATTTATTTTACATTTTTTACAACCTTAAATAACCAATTGAAAAAATAATGATTTTAAAGCTTATACATTGGAATTTGAATATAACAAGAGTTCTCATGCAAAAATATGCAAGGATTAAATTGTTGACGAGATATGCCATAGGAAATGCTATAGCATTTCCTATAGCATTTCTTTATTTTACATTTTTTACAACCTTAAATTTCGAACCAATTGAAAAAATAATGATTTTTGGGATTATACATTGGAATTTTAATATTACAAGCGTTTTCATTCAAAAATATGCAAGTATTAAATTATTGACGTTAAATTCCATAGGAAATGATATAGCATTTCCTATAGCATTTCTTTATTTTACATTGTTTACGACCTAAAAGTCGAACCAATTGAAAAAATAATGATTTTAAAGCTTATACATTGGAATTTGAATATAACAAGAGTTCTCATGCAAAAATATGCAAGGATTAAATTGTTGACGAGAAATGCCATAGGAAATGCTATAGCATTTCCTATAGCATTTCTTTATTTTACATTTTTTACAACCTTAAATTTCGAACCAATTGAAAAAATAAGTATTTTAGGGCTTATACTTTGGAATTTGAATATAACAAGAGTTCTCATGCAAAAATATGCAAGGATTAAATTGTTGACGAGAAATGCCATAGAAAATGCTATAGCATTTCCTATAGCATTTCTTTATTTTACATTTTTTACAACCTTAAATTTTGAACCAATTGAAAAAATAAGTATTTTAGGGCTTATACATTGGAATTTGAATATAACAAGAGTTCTCATGCAAAAATATGCAAGGATTAAATTGTTGACGAGAAATGCCATACGAAATGCTATAGCATTTCCTATAGCATTTCTTTATTTTACATTTTTTACAACCTTAAATTTCGAACCAATTGAAAAAATAATAATTTTAAAGCTTATACATTGGAATTTGAATATAACAAGAGTTCTCATGCAAAAATATGCAAGGATTATATTGTTGACGAGAAATGCCATAGGAAATGCTATAGCATTTCCTATAGCATTTCTTTATTTTACATTTTTTACAACCTTAAATTTCGAACCATTTGAAAAAATAATTATTTTAGGGCTTATACATTGGAAATTTAATATAACAAGAGTTCTTATGCAAAAATATGCAAGGATTAAATTGTAGACGAGAAATGCCATAGGAAATGCTATAGCATTTCCTATAGCATTTCTTTATTTTACATTTTTTACAACCTTAAATTTCGAACCAATTGAAAAATAATGATTTTTGGGATTATACATTGGAATTTTAATATTACAAGCGTTCTCATTCAAAAATATGCAAGGATTAAATTATTGACGTTAAATTCCATAGGAAATGCTATAGCATTTCCTATAGCATTTCTTTATTTTACATTGTTTACGACTTAAAAGTCGAACCAATTGAAAAAATAATGATTTTAAAGCTTATACATTGGAATTTGAATATAACAAGAGTTCTCATGCAAAAATATGCAAGGATTAAATTGTTGACGAGAAATGCCATAGGAAATGCTATAGCATTTCTTTATTTTACATTTTTTACGACCTTAAATTTCGAACCAATTGAAAAAATAATTATTTTAGGGCTTATACATTGGAATTTGAATATAACAAGAGTTCTCATGCAAAAATATGCAAGGATTAAATTGTTGACGAGAAATGCCATAGGAAATGCTATAGCATTTCCTATAGCATTTCTTTATTTTACATTTTTTACAACCTTAAGTTTTGAACCAATTGAAAAAATAAGTATTTTAAGGCTTATACATTGGAATTTGAATATAACAAGAGTTCTCATGCAAAAATATGCAAGGATTAAATTGTTGACGAGAAATGCCATAGGAAATGCTATAGCATTTCCTATAGCATTTCTTTATTTTACATTTTTTACAACCTTAAATTTTGAACCAATTGAAAAAATAAGTATTTTAGGGCTTATACATTGGAATTTGAATATAACAAGAGTTCTCATGCAAAAATATGCAAGGATTAAATTGTTGACGAGAAATGCCATACGAAATGCTATAGCATTTCCTATAGCATTTCTTTATTTTACATTTTTTACAACCTTAAATTTCGAACCAATTGAAAAAATAATGATTTTAAAGCTTATACATTGGAATTTGAATATAACAAAAGTTCTCAGGCAAAAATATGCAAGGATTAAGTTGTTGACGAGAAATGCCATAGGAAATGCTATAGCATTTCCTATAGCATTTATTTATTTTACATTTTTTACAACCTTAAATTTTGAACCAATTGAAAAAATAATGATTTTAAAGCTTATACATTGGAATTTGAATATAACAAGAGTTCTCATGCAAAAATATGCAAGGATTAAATTGTTGACGAGAAATGCCATAGTAAATGGTATAGCATTTCCTATAGCATTTCTTTATTTTACATTTTTTACAACCTTAAATTTTGAACCAATTGAAAAAATAATGATTTTTGGGATTATACATTGGAATTTTAATATTACAAGCGTTCTCATTAAAAAATATGCAAGGATTAAATTATTGACGTTAAATTCCATAGGAAATGCTATAGCATTTCCTATAGCATTTCTTTATTTAACATTGTTTACGACCTAAAAGTCGAACCAATTGAAAAAATAATGATTTTAAAGCTTATACATTGGAATTTGAATATAACAAGAGTTCTCATGCAAAAATATGCAAGGATTAAATTGTTGACGAGAAATGCCATAGGAAATGTTATAGCATTTCCTATAGCATTTCTTTATTTTACATTTTTTACGACCTTAAATTTCGAACCAATTGAAAAAATAAGTATTTTAGGGCTTATACATTGGAATTTGAATATAACAAGAGTTCTCATGCAAAAATATGCAAGGATTAAATTGTTGACGAGAAATGCCATAGGAAATGCTATAGCATTTCCTATAGCATTTCTTTATTTTAAAATTTTTACAACCTTAAATTTTGAACCAATTGAAAAAATAAGTATTTTAGGGCTTATACATTGGAATTTGAATATAACAAGAGTTCTCATGCAAAAATATGCAAGGATTAAATTGTTGACGAGAAATGCCATACGAAATGCTATAGCATTTCCTATAGCATTTCTTTATTTTACATTTTTTACAACCTTAAATTTCGAACCAATTGAAAAAATAATGATTTTAAAGCTTATACATTGGAATTTGAATATAACAAGAGTTCTCATGCAAAAATATGCAAGGATTAAGTTGTTGACGAGAAATGCCATAGGAAATGCTATAGCATTTCCTATAGCATTTATTTATTTTACATTTTTTACAACCTTAAATTTTGAACCAATTGAAAAAATAATGATTTTAAAGCTTATACATTGGAATTTGAATATAACAAGAGTTCTCATGCAAAAATATGCAAGGACTATATTGTTGACGAGAAATGCCATAGGAAATGCTATAGCATTTCCTATAGCATTTCTTTATTTTACATTTTTTACAACCTTAAATTTCGAACCATTTGAAAAAATAATTATTTTAGGGCTTATACATTGGAAATTTAATATAACGAGAGTTCTTATGCAAAAATATGCAAGGATTAAATTGTAGACGAGAATTGCGATAGGAAATGCTATAGCATTTCCTATAGCATTTCTTTATTTTACATTTTTTACAACCTTAAATTTCGAACCAATTGAAAAAATAATTATTTTAGGGATTATACATTGGAATTTTAATATTACAAGCGTTCTCATTCAAAAATATGCAAGGATTAAATTATTGACGTTAAATTCCATAGGAAATGCTATAGCATTTCCTATAGCATTTCTTTATTTTACATTGTTTACGACCTAAAAGTCGAACCAATTGAAAAAATAATGATTTTAAAGCTTATACATTGGAATTTGAATATAACAAGAGTTCTCATGCAAAAATATGCAAGGATTAAATTGTTGACGAGAAATGCCATACGAAATGCTATAGCATTTCCTATAGCGTTTCTTTATTTTACATTTTTTACAACCTTTAATTTCGAACCAATTGAAAAATAATTATTTTAGGGTTTATACATTGGAATTTGAATATAACAAGAGTTCTCATGCAAAAATATGCAAGGACTAAATTGTTGACGAGAAATGCCATAGGAAATGCTATAGCATTTCCTAAAGCATTTCTTTATTTTACATTTTTTACAACTTTAAATTTTGAACCAATTGAAAAAATAATGATTTTATGGCTTATACATTGGAATTTAATATTACAAGAGTTCTCATGCAATAATATGCAAGGATTAAATTGTTGACGTTAAATTCCATAGGAAATGCTATAGCATTTCCTATAGCATTTCTTTATTTTACATTTTTTACAACCTTAAATTTCGAACCAATTGAAAAAATAATGATTTTAGGGCTTATTCATTGTAATTTGAATATAAATAGAGTTCTCATTCAAAAATATGCAAGGATTAAATTGTTGACGAGAAATGCCATACGAAATGCTATAGCATTTCCTATAGCATTTATTTATTTTACATTTTTTACAACCTTAAATTTCGAACCAATTGAAAAAATGATGATTTTAAAGCTTATACATTGGAATTTGAATATAACAAGAGTTCTCATGCAAAAATATGCAAGGATTAAGTTGTTGACGAGAAATGCCATAGGAAATGCTATAGCATTTCTTTATTTTACATTTTTTACAACCTTAAATTTTGAACCAATTGAAAAAATAATGATTTTAAAGTTTATACATTGGAATTTGAATATAACAAGAGTTCTCATGCAAAAATATGCAAGGATTAAATTGTTGAGGAGAAATGCCATAGGAAATGCTATAGCATTTCCTATAGCATTTCTTTATTTTACATTTTTTACAACCTTAAATTTCGAACCAATTGAAAAAATAATGATTTTAGGGATTATACATTGGAATTTTAATATTACAAGCGTTCTCATTAAAAAATATGCAAGGATTAAATTGTTGACGTTAAATTCCATGGGAAATGCTATCGCATTTCCTATAGCATTTCCTATAGCATTTCTTTATTTTACATTGTTTACGACCTAAAAGTCGAACCAATTGAAAAAATAATGATTTTAAAGCTTATACATTGGAATTTGAATATAACAAGAGTTATCATGCAAAAATATGCAAGGATTAAATTGTTGACGAGAAATGCCATACGAAATGCTATAGCATTTCCTATAGCATTTCTTTATTTTACATTTTTTACAACATTAAATTTCGAACCAATTGAAAAAAAAATGATTTTAGGGCTTATTCATTGTAATTTGAAAATAAATAGAGTTCTCAATCAAAAATATGCAAGGATTAAATTGTTGACGAGAAATGCGATACGAAATGCTATAGCATTTCCTATAGCATTTCTTTATTTTACATTTTTTACAACCTTAAATTTCGAACCAATTGAAAAAATGATGATTTTAAAGCTTATACATTGGAATTTGAATATAACAAGAGTTCTCATGCAAAAATATGCAAGGATTAAGTTGTTGACGAGAAATGCCATAGGAAATGCTATAGCATTTCTTTATTTTACATTTTTT
This sequence comes from Parietaria judaica, assembly GCA_954871525.1. Classification (NCBI taxonomy): domain Eukaryota; kingdom Viridiplantae; phylum Streptophyta; class Magnoliopsida; order Rosales; family Urticaceae; genus Parietaria; species Parietaria judaica. The sequence continues at coordinate 29,820,491 of OX940871.1, read as the reverse complement.
ACAACCTTAAATTTTGAACCAATTGAAAAAATAATGATTTTAAAGTTTATACATTGGAATTTGAATATAACAAGAGTTCTCATGCAAAAATATGCAAGGATTAAATTGTTGAGGAGAAATGCCATAGGAAATGCTATAGCATTTCCTATAGCATTTCTTTATTTTACATTTTTTACAACCTTAAATTTCGAACCAATTGAAAAAATAATGATTTTAGGGATTATACATTGGAATTTTAATATTACAAGCGTTCTCATTAAAAAATATGCAAGGATTAAATTGTTGACGTTAAATTCCATGGGAAATGCTATCGCATTTCCTATAGCATTTCCTATAGCATTTCTTTATTTTACATTGTTTACGACCTAAAAGTCGAACCAATTGAAAAAATATTGATTTTAAAGCTTATACATTGGAATTTGAATATAACAAGAGTTATCATGCAAAAATATGCAAGGATTAAATTGTTGACGAGAAATGCCATACGAAATGCTATAGCATTTCCTATAGCATTTCTTTATTTTAACTTTTTTACAACCTTAAATTTCGAACCAATTGAAAAAAAAATGATTTTAGGGCTTATTCATTGTAATTTGAATATAAATAGAGTTCTCATTCAAAAATATGCAAGGATTAAATTGTTGACGAGAAATGCCATACGAAATGCTATAGCATTTCCTATAGCATTTCTTTATTTTACATTTTTTACAACCTTAAATTTCGAACCAATTGAAAAAATGATGATTTTAAAGCTTATACATTGGAATTTGAATATAACAAGAGTTCTCATGCAAAAATATGCAAGGATTAAGTTGTTGACGAGAAATGCCATAGGAAATGCTATAGCATTTCTTTATTTTACATTTTTTACAACCTTAAATTTCGAACCATTTGAAAAAATAATTATTTTAGGGCTTATACATTGGAAATTTAATATAACAAGAGTTCTTATGCAAAATATGCAAGGATTAAATTGTAGACGAGAATTGCGATAGGAAATGCTATAGCATTTCTTTATTTTACATTTTTTACAACCTTAAATTTCGAACCAATTGAAAAAATAATTATTTTAGGGATTATACATTGGAATTTTAATATTACAAGCGTTCTCATTCAAAAATATGCAAGGATTAAATTATTGACGTTAAATTCCATAGGAAATGCTATAGCATTTCCTATAGCATTTCTTTATTTTACATTGTTTACGACCTAAAAGTCGAACCAATTGAAAAAATAATGATTTTAAAGCTTATACATTGGAATTTGAATATAACAAGAGTTCTCATGCAAAAATATGCAAGGATTAAATTGTTGACGAGAAATGCCATACGAAATGCTATAGCATTTCCTATAGCGTTTCTTTATTTTACATTTTTTACAACCTTTAATTTCGAACCAATTGAAAAATAATTATTTTAGGGTTTATACATTGGAATTTGAATATAACAAGAGTTCTCATGCAAAAATATGCAAGGACTAAATTGTTGACGAGAAATGCCATAGGAAATGCTATAGCATTTCCTATAGCATTTCTTTATTTTACATTTTTTACAACTTTAAATTTTGAACCAATTGAAAAAATAATGATTTTATGGCTTATACATTGGAATTTAATATTACAAGAGTTCTCATGCAATAATATGCAAGGATTAAATTGTTGACGTTAAATTCCATAGGAAATGCTATAGCATTTCCTATAGCATTTCTTTATTTTACATTTTTTACAACCTTAAATTTCGAACCAATTGAAAAAATAATGATTTTAGGGCTTATTCATTGTAATTTGAATATAAATAGAGTTCTCATTCAAAAATATGCAAGGATTAAATTGTTGACGAGAAATGCCATACGAAATGCTATAGCATTTCCTATAGCATTTCTTTATTTTACATTTTTTACAACCTTAAATTTCGAACCAATTGAAAAAATGATGATTTTAAAGCTTATACATTGGAATTTGAATATAACAAGAGTTCTCATGCAAAAATATGCAAGGATTAAGTTGTTGACGAGAAATGCCATAGGAAATGCTATAGCATTTCTTTATTTTACATTTTTTACAACCTTAAATTTTGAACCAATTGAAAAAATAATGATTTTAAAGTTTATACATTGGAATTTGAATATAACAAGAGTTCTCATGCAAAAATATGCAAGGATTAAATTGTTGAGGAGAAATGCCATAGGAAATGCTATAGCATTTCCTATAGCATTTCTTTATTTTACATTTTTTACAACCTTAAATTTCGAACCAATTGAAAAAATAATGATTTTAGGGATTATACATTGGAATTTTAATATTACAAGCGTTCTCATTAAAAAATATGCAAGGATTAAATTGTTGACGTTAAATTCCATGGGAAATGCTATCGCATTTCCTATAGCATTTCCTATAGCATTTCTTTATTTTACATTGTTTACGACCTAAAAGTCGAACCAATTGAAAAAATAATGATTTTAAAGCTTATACATTGGAATTTGAATATAACAAGAGTTATCATGCAAAAATATGCAAGGATTAAATTGTTGACGAGAAATGCCATACGAAATGCTATAGCATTTCCTATAGCATTTCTTTATTTTACATTTTTTACAACCTTAAATTTCGAACCAATTGAAAAAAAAATGATTTTAGGGCTTATTCATTGTAATTTGAATATAAATAGAGTTCTCATTCAAAAATATGCAAGGATTAAATTGTTGACGAGAAATGCCATACGAAATGCTATAGCATTTCCTATAGCATTTCTTTATTTTACATTTTTTACAACCTTAAATTTCGAACCAATTGAAAAAATGATGATTTTAAAGCTTATACATTGGAATTTGAATATAACAAGAGTTCTCATGCAAAAATATGCAAGGATTAAGTTGTTGACGAGAAATGCCATAGGAAATGCTATAGCATTTCTTTATTTTACATTTTTTACAACCTTAAATTTTGAACCAATTGAAAAAATAATGATTTTAAAGTTTATACATTGGAATTTGAATATAACAAGAGTTCTCATGCAAAAATATGCAAGGATTAAATTGTTGAGGAGAAATGCCATAGGAAATGCTATAGCATTTCCTATAGCATTTCTTTATTTTACATTTTTTACAACCTTAAATTTCGAACCAATTGAAAAAATAATGATTTTAGGGATTATACATTGGAATTTTAATATTACAAGCGTTCTCATTAAAAAATATGCAAGGATTAAATTGTTGACGTTAAATTCCATGGGAAATGCTATCGCATTTCCTATAGCATTTCCTATAGCATTTCTTTATTTTACATTGTTTACGACCTAAAAGTCGAACCAATTGAAAAAATATTGATTTAAAAGCTTATACATTGGAATTTGAATATAACAAGAGTTATCATGCAAAAATATGCAAGGATTAAATTGTTGACGAGAAATGCCATACGAAATGCTATAGCATTTCCTATAGCATTTCTTTATTTTAACTTTTTTACAACCTTAAATTTCGAACCAATTGAAAAAAAAATGATTTTAGGGCTTATTCATTGTAATTTGAATATAAATAGAGTTCTCATTCAAAAATATGCAAGGATTAAATTGTTGACGAGAAATGCCATACGAAATGCTATAGCATTTCCTATAGCATTTCTTTATTTTACATTTTTTACAACCTTAAATTTCGAACCAATTGAAAAAATGATGATTTTAAAGCTTATACATTGGAATTTGAATATAACAAGAGTTCTCATGCAAAAATATGCAAGGATTAAGTTGTTGACGAGAAATGCCATAGGAAATGCTATAGCATTTCTTTATTTTACATTTTTTACAACCTTAAATTTCGAACCATTTGAAAAAATAATTATTTTAGGGCTTATACATTGGAAATTTAATATAACAAGAGTTCTTATGCAAAAATATGCAAGGATTAAATTGTAGACGAGAATTGCGATAGGAAATGCTATAGCATTTCTTTATTTTACATTTTTTACAACCTTAAATTTCGAACCAATTGAAAAAATAATTATTTTAGGGATTATACATTGGAATTTTAATATTACAAGCGTTCTCATTCAAAAATATGCAAGGATTAAATTATTGACGTTAAATTCCATAGGAAATGCTATAGCATTTCCTATAGCATTTCTTTATTTTACATTGTTTACGACCTAAAAGTCGAACCAATTGAAAAAATAATGATTTTAAAGCTTATACATTGGAATTTGAATATAACAAGAGTTCTCATGCAAAAATATGCAAGGATTAAATTGTTGACGAGAAATGCCATACGAAATGCTATAGCATTTCCTATATTGTTTCTTTATTTTACATTTTTTACAACCTTTAATTTCGAACCAATTAAAAAATAATTATTTTAGGGTTTATACATTGGAATTTGAATATAACAAGAGTTCTCATGCAAAAATATGCAAGGACTAAATTGTTGACGAGAAATGCCATAGGAAATGCTATAGCATTTCCTATAGCATTTCTTTATTTTACATTTTTTACAACTTTAAATTTTGAACCAATTGAAAAAATAATGATTTTATGGCTTATACATTGGAATTTAATATTACAAGAGTTCTCATGCAATAATATGCAAGGATTAAATTGTTGACGTTAAATTCCATAGGAAATGCAATAGCATTTCCTATAGCATTTCTTTATTTTACATTTTTTACAACCTTAAATTTCAAACCAATTGAAAAAATAATGATTTTAGGGCTTATTCATTGTAATTTGAATATAAATAGAGTTCTCATTCAAAAATATGCAAGGATTAAATTGTTGACGAGAAATGCCATACGAAATGCTATAGCATTTCCTATAGCATTTCTTTATTTTACATTTTTTACAACCTTAAATTTCGAACCAATTGAAAAAATGATGATTTTAAAGCTTATACATTGGAATTTGAATATAACAAGAGTTCTCATGCAAAAATATGCAAGGATTAAGTTGTTGACGAGAAATGCCATAGGAAATGCTATAGCATTTCTTTATTTTACATTTTTTACAACCTTAAATTTTGAACCAATTGAAAAAATAATGATTTTAAAGTTTATACATTGGAATTTGAATATAACAAGAGTTCTCATGCAAAAATATGCAAGGATTAAATTGTTGAGGAGAAATGCCATAGGAAATGCTATAGCATTTCCTATAGCATTTCTTTATTTTACATTTTTTACAACCTTAAATTTCGAACCAATTGAAAAAATAATGATTTTAGGGATTATACATTGGAATTTTAATATTACAAGCGTTCTCATTAAAAAATATGCAAGGATTAAATTGTTGACGTTAAATTCCATGGGAAATGCTATCGCATTTCCTATAGCATTTCCTATAGCATTTCTTTATTTTACATTGTTTACGACCTAAAAGTCGAACCAATTGAAAAAATAATGATTTTAAAGCTTATACATTGGAATTTGAATATAACAAGAGTTATCATGCAAAAATATGCAAGGATTAAATTGTTGACGAGAAATGCCATACGAAATGCTATAGCATTTCCTATAGCATTTCTTTATTTTACATTTTTTACAACCTTAAATTTCGAACCAATTGAAAAAAAAATGATTTTAGGGCTTATTCATTGTAATTTGAATATAAATAGAGTTCTCATTCAAAAATATGCAAGGATTAAATTGTTGACGAGAAATGCCATACGAAATGCTATAGCATTTCCTATAGCATTTCTTTATTTTACATTTTTTACAACCTTAAATTTCGAACCAATTGAAAAAATGATGATTTTAAAGCTTATACATTGGAATTTGAATATAACAAGAGTTCTCATGCAAAAATATGCAAGGATTAAGTTGTTGACGAGAAATGCTATAGGAAATGCTATAGCATTTCTTTATTTTACATTTTTTACAACCTTAAATTTTGAACCAATTGAAAAAATAATGATTTTAAAGTTTATACATTGGAATTTGAATATAACAAGAGTTCTCATGCAAAAATATGCAAGGATTAAATTGTTGAGGAGAAATGCCATAGGAAATGCTATAGCATTTCCTATAGCATTTCTTTATTTTACATTTTTTACAACCTTAAATTTCGAACCAATTGAAAAAATAATGATTTTAGGGATTATACATTGGAATTTTAATATTACAAGCGTTCTCATTAAAAAATATGCAAGGATTAAATTGTTGACGTTAAATTCCATGGGAAATGCTATCGCATTTCCTATAGCATTTCCTATAGCATTTCTTTATTTTACATTGTTTACGACCTAAAAGTCGAACCAATTGAAAAAATAATGATTTTAAAGCTTATACATTGGAATTTGAATATAACAAGAGTTATCATGCAAAAATATGCAAGGATTAAATTGTTGACGAGAAATGCCATACGAAATGCTATAGCATTTCCTATAGCATTTCTTTATTTTAACTTTTTTACAACCTTAAATTTCGAACCAATTGAAAAAAAAATGATTTTAAAGCTTATACATTGGAATTTGAATATAACAAGAGTTCTCATGAAAAAATATGCAAGGATTAAATTGTTGACGAGAAAAGCCATAGGAAATGCTATAACATTTATTTATTTTACATTTTTTACAACCTTAAATTTCGAACCAATTTAAAAAATAATGATTTTAGGGCTTATACATTGTAATTTGAATATAAATAGAGTTCTCATGAAAAAGTATGCAAGGATTAAATTGTTGACGAGAAATGCCATAGGAAATGCTATAGCATTTCCTATAGCATTTCTTTATTTTACATTTTTTACAACCTTAAATTTCGAACCAATTGAAAAAATAATGATTTTAGGGTTTATACATTGGAATTTGAATATAACAAGAGTTCTCATGCAAAAATATGCAAGGATTAAATTGTTGACGAGAAATGCCATAGGAAATGCTATAGCATTTCCTATAGCATTTCTTTATTTTACATTTTTTACAACCTTAAATATCGAACCAATTGAAAAAATAATGATTTTAAAGCTTATACATTGGAATTTTAATATAACAAGAGTTCTCATGCAAAAATATGCAAGGATTAAATTGTTGACGAGAAATGCCATACGAAATGCTATAGCATTTCCTATAGCATTTCTTTATTTTACATTTTTTACAACCTTAAATTTCAAACCAGATGAAAAATAAATGATTTTAAAGCTTATACATTGGAATTTGAATATAACAAGAGTTCTCATGCAAAAATATGCAAGGATTAAATGGTTGACGAGAAATGCCATAGGAAATGCTATAGCGTTTCATATAGCACTTCTTTATTTTACATTTTTTACAACCTTAAATTTTGAACCATTTGAAAAAATAATGATTTTAGGGCTTATACATTGGAATTTTAATATAACAAGAGTTCTCATGCAAAAATATGCAAGGATTATATTGTTGACGAGAAATGCTATAGGAAATGCTAGCATTTCCTATAGCATTTCTTTATTCTACATTTTTACAACCTTAAATTTCGAACCAATTGAAAAAATAATGATTTTAGGGCTTATACATTTAAATTTGAATATAAATAGAGTTCTCATGCAAAAATATGCAAGGATTAAATTGTTGACGAGAAATGCCGTACGAAATGCTATTGCATTTCCTATAGCATTTCTTTATTTTACATTTTTTACAACCTTAAATTTCGAACCAATTGAAAAAATAATGATTTTAGGGCTTATACATTGGAATTTGAATATAACAAGAGTTCTCATGCAAAAATATGCAAGGATTAAATTGTTGACGAGAAATGCCATAGGAAATGCTATAGCATTTCTTTATTTTACATTTTTTACAACCTTAAATTTCGAACCAATTGAAAAAATAATGATTTTAAAGCTTATACATTGGAATTTGAATATAACAAGATTTCTCATGCAAAAATATGCAAGGATTAAATGGTTGACGAGAAATGCCATACGAAATGCTGAAGCATTTCCTATAACATTTCTTTATTTTACATTTTTTACAACCTTAAATTTCAAACCAGATAAAAAATAAATGATTTTAAAGCTTATACATTGGAATTTGAATATAACAAGAGTTCTCATGCAAAAATATGCAAGGACTAAATTGTTGACGAGAAATGCCATAGGAAATGCTATAGCATTTCCTATAGCATTTCTTTATTTTACATTTTTTACAACCTTAAATTTCGAACCAATTGAAAAAATAATGATTTTAGGGCTTATACATTGGAATTTAATATTACAAGCGTTCTCATGCAAAAATATGCAAGGATTAAATTGTTGACGTTAAATTCCATAGGAAATGCTATAGCATTTCTTTATTTTACATTGTTTAGGACCTAATATTTCGAACCAATTGAAAAATAATTATTTTAGGGTTTATACATTGGAATTTGAATATAACAAGAGTTCTCATGCAAAAATATGCAAGGACTAAATTGTTGACGAGAAATGCCATAGGAAATGCTATAGCATTTCCTATAGCATTTCTTTATTTTACATTTTTTACAACCTTAAATTTTGAACCAATTGAAAAAATAATGATTTTAGGGCTTATACATTGGAATTTAATATTACAAGCGTTCTCATGCAAAAATATGCAAGGATTAAATTGTTGACGTTAAATTCCATAGGAAATGCTATAGCATTTCCTATAGCATTTCTTTATTTTACATTTTTTACAACCTTAAATTTCGAACCAATTGAAAAAATAATAATTTTAAAGCTTATACATTAAAATTTGAATATAACAAGCGTTCTCATGCCAAAATATGCAAGGATTAAATTGTTGACGAGAAATGCCATAGGAAATGCTATAGTATTTCCTATAGCATTTCTTTATTTTACTTTTTTACAACCTTAAATTTTGAATCAATTGAAAAAATAATGATTTTAAAGCTTATTCATTGGAATTTGAATATAACAAGAGTTCTCATGCAAAAATATGCCAGGATTAAATTGTTGACGAGAAATGCCATAGGAAATGCTATAGCATTTCCTATAGAATTTCTTTATTTTACATTTTTTTACAACCTTAAATTTCGAACCAATTGAAAAAATAATGATTTTAAAGCTTATACATTGGAATTTGAATATAACAAGAGTTCTCATGCAAAAATATGCAAGGATTAAGTTGTTGACGAGAAATGCCATAGGAAATGCTATAGCATTTCCTATAGCACTTCTTTATTTTACATTTTTTACAACCTTAAATTTCGTACCATTTGAAAAAATAATGATTTTAGGTCTTATACATTGGAATTTTAATATAACAAGAGTTCTCATGCAAATATATGCAAGGATTAAATTGTAGACGAGAAATGCCATAGGAAATGCTAGCATTTCCTATAGCATTTCTTTATTTTACATTGTTTAGGACCTAATATTTCGAACCAATTGAAAAATAATTATTTTAGGGTTTATACATTGGAATTTGAATATAACAAGAGTTCTCATGCAAAAATATGCAAGGACTAAATTGTTGACGAGAAATGCCATAGGAAATGCTATAGCATTTCCTATAGCATTTCTTTATTTTACATTTTTTACAACCTTAAATTTTGAACCAATTGAAAAAATAATGATTTTAGGGCTTATACATTGGAATTTAATATTACAAGCGTTCTCATGCAAAAATATGCAAGGATTAAATTGTTGACGTTAAATTCCATAGGAAATGCTATAGCATTTCCTATAGCATTTCTTTATTTTACATTTTTTACAACCTTAAATTTCGAACCAATTGAAAAAATAATAATTTTAAAGCTTATAAATTAAAATTTGAATATAACAAGCGTTCTCATGCAAAAATATGCAAGGATTAAATTGTTGACGAGAAATGCCATAGGAAATGCTATAGCATTTCCTATAGCATTTCTTTATTTTACTTTTTTACAACCTTAAATTTTGAATCAATTTAAAAAATAATGATTTTAAAGCTTATACATTGGAATTTGAATATAACAAGAGTTCTCATGCAAAAATATGCCAGGATTAAATTGTTGACGAGAAATGCCATAGGAAATGCTAGCATTTCCTATAGAATTTCTTTATTTTACATTTTTTTACAACCATAAATTTCGAACGAATTGAAAAAATAATGATTTTAAAGCTTATACATTGGAATTTGAATATAACAAGAGTTTTCTTGCAAAAATATGCAAGGATTAAATTGTTGACGAGAAATGCCATAAGAAATGCTATAGCATTTCCTATAGCATTTCTTTATATTATATTTTTTACAACCTTAAATTTCGAACCAATTGAAAAAATAATGATTTTAAAGCTTATACATTGGAATTTGAATATAACAAGAGTTCTCATGAAAAAATAAGGAAGGATTAAATTGTTGACGAGAAATGCCATACGAAATGCTATAGCATTTCCTATAGCATTTCTTTATTTTACATTTTTTACAACCTTAAATTTCGAACCAATTGAAAAAATAATGATTTTAAAGCTTATACATTGGAATTTGAATATAACAAGAGTTCTCATGCAAAAATATGCAAGGATTAAGTTGTTGACGAGAAATGCCATAGGAAATGCTATAGCATTTCCTATAGCACTTCTTTATTTTACTTTTTTTACAACCTTAAATTTCGTACCATTTGAAAAAATAATGATTTTAGGTCTTATACATTGGAATTTTAATATAACAAGAGTTCTCATGCAAAAATATGCAAGGATTAAATTGTAGACGAGAAATGCCATAGGAAATGCTAGCATTTCCTATAGCATTTCTTTATTTAACATTGTTTAGGACCTAATATTTCGAACCAATTGAAAAATAATTATTTTCGGGTTTATACATTGGAATTTGAATATAACAAGAGTTCTCATGCAAAAATATGCAAGGACTAAATTGTTGACGAGAAATGCCATAGGAAATGCTATAGCATTTCCTATAGCATTTCTTTATTTTACATTTTTTACAACTTTAAATTTTGAACCAATTGAAAAAATAATGATTTTAGGGCATATACATTGGAATTTAATATTACAAGCGTTCTCATGCAAAAATATGCAAGGATTAAATTGTTGACGTTAAATTCCATAGGAAATGCTATAGCATTTCCTATAGCATTTCTTTATTTTACATTTTTTACAACCTTAAATTTCGAACCAATTGAAAAAATTATGATTTTAAAGCTTATACATTAAAATTTGAATATAACAAGAGTTCTCATGCAAAAATATGCAAGGATTAAATTGTTGACGAGAAATGCCATAGGAAATGCTATAGCATTTCCTATAGCATTTCATTATTTTATATTTTTTACAACCTTAAATTTCGAACCAATTGAAAAAATAATGATTTTAAAGCTTATACATTGGAATTTGAATATAACAAGAGTTCTCATGAAAAAATATGCAAGGATTAAATTGTTGACGAGAAATGCCATACGAAATGCAATAGCATTTCCTATAGCATTTCTTTATTTTACATTTTGTACAACCTTAAATTTTGAACCAATTGAAAAAATAATGATTTTAAAGATTATACATTGGAATTTGAATATAACAAGAGTTCTCATGCAAAAATATGCAAGGATTAAGTTGTTGACGAGAAATGCCATAGGAAATGCTATAGCATTTCCTATAGCACTTCTTTATTTTACATTTTTTACAACCTTAAATTTCGAACCATTTGAAAAAATAATGATTTTAGGGCTTATACATTGGAATTTTAATATATCAAGAGTTCTCATGCAAAAATATGCAAGGATTAAATTGTAGACGAGAAATGCCATAGGAAATGCTAGCATTTCCTATAGCATTTCTTTATTTTACATTGTTTAGGACCTAATATTTCGAACCAATTGAAAAATAATTATTTTAGGGTTTATACATTGGAATTTGAATATAACAAGAGTTCTCATGCAAAAATATGCAAGGACTAAATTGTTGACGAGAAATGCCATAGGAAATGCTATAGCATTTCCTATAGCATTTCTTTATTTTACATTTTTTACAACTTTAAATTTTGAACCAATTGAAAAAATAATGATTTTAGGGCTTATACATTGGAATTTAATATTACAAGCGTTCTCATGCAAAAATATGCAAGGATTAATTTGTTGACGTTAAATTCCATAGGAAATGCTATAGCATTTCCTATAGCATTTCTTTATTTTACATTTTTTACAACCTTAAATTTCGAACCAATTGAAAAAATTACGATTTTAAAGCTTATACATTAAAATTTGAATATAACAAGAGTTCTCATGCAAAAATATGCAAGGATTAAATTGTTGACGAGAAATGCCATAGGAAATGCTATAGCATTTCCTATAGCATTTCTTTATTTAATATTTTTTACAACCTTAAATTTCGAACCAATTGAAAAAATAATGATTTTAAAGTTTATACATTGGAATTTGAATATAACAAGAGTTCTCATGAAAAAATATGCAAGGATTAAATTGTTGACGAGAAATGCCATACGAAATGCAATAGCATTTCCTATAGCATTTCTTTATTTTACATTTTTTACAACCTTAAATTTTGAACCAATTGAAAAAATAATGATTTTAAAGCTTATACATTGGAATTTGAATATAACAAGAGTTCTCATGCAAAAATATGCAAGGATTAAGTTGTTGACGAGAAATGCCATAGGAAATGCTATAGCATTTCCTATAGCACTTCTTTATTTTACATTTTTTACAACCTTAAATTTCGAACCATTTGAAAAAATAATGATTTGAGGGCTTATACATTGGAATTTTAATATAACAAGAGTTCTCATGCAAAAATATGCAAGGATTAAATTGTAGACGAGAAATGCCATAGGAAATGCTAGCATTTCCTATAGCATTTCTTTATTTTACATTGTTTAGGACCTAATATTTCGAACCAATTGAAAAATAATTATTTTAGGGTTTATACATTGGAATTTGAATATAACAAGAGTTCTCATGCAAAAATATGCAAGGACTAAATTGTTGACGAGAAATGCCATAGGAAATGCTATAGCATTTCCTATAGCATTTCTTTATTTTACATTTTTTACAACTTTAAATTTTGAACCAATTGAAAAAATAATGATTTTAGGGCTTATACATTGGAATTTAATATTACAAGCGTTCTCATGCAAAAATGTGCAAGGATTAAATTGTTGACGTTAAATTCCATAGGAAATGCTATAGCATTTCCTATAGCATTTCTTTATTTTACATTTTTTACAACCTTAAATTTCGAACCAATTGAAAAAATTATGATTTTAAAGCTTATACATTAAAATTTGAATATAACAAGAGTTCTCATGCAAAAATATGCAAGGATTAAATTGTTGACGAGAAATGCCATAGGAAATGCTATAGCATTTCCTATAGCATTTCTTTATTTTATATTTTTTACAACCTTAAATTTCGAACCAATTGAAAAAATAATGATTTTAAAGATTATACATTGGAATTTGAATATAACAAGAGTTCTCATGAAAAAATATGCAAGGATTAAATTGTTGACGAGAAATGCCATACGAAATGCAATAGCATTTCCTATAGCATTTCTTTATTTTACATTTTTTACAACCTTAAATTTTGAACCAATTGAAAAAATAATGATTTTAAAGCTTATACATTGGAATTTGAATATAACAAGAGTTCTCATGCAAAAATATGCAAGGATTAAGTTGTTGACGAGAAATGCCATAGGAAATGCTATAGCATTTCCTATAGCACTTCTTTATTTTACATTTTTTACAACCTTAAATTTCAAACCATTTGAAAAAATAATGATTTGAGGGCTTATACATTGGAATTTTAATATAACAAGAGTTCTCATGCAAAAATATGCAAGGATTAAATTGTAGACGAGAAATGCCATAGGAAATGCTAGCATTTCCTATAGCATTTCTTTATTTTACATTGTTTAGGACCTAATATTTCGAACCAATTGAAAAATAATTATTTTAGGGTTTATACATTGGAATTTGAATATAACAAGAGTTCTCATGCAAAAATATGCAAGGACTAAATTGTTGACGAGAAATGCCATAGGAAATGCTATAGCATTTCCTATAGCATTTCTTTATTTTACATTTTTTACAACTTTAAATTTTGAACCAATTGAAAAAATAATGATTTTAGGGCTTATAAATTGGAATTTAATATTACAAGCGTTCTCATGCAAAAATATGCAAGGATTAAATTGTTGACGTTAAATTCCAAGAATTTCCTATAGCATTTCTTTATTTTACATTTTTTACAACCTTAAATTTTGAATCAATTGAAAAAATAATGATTTTAAAGCTTATACATTGGAATTTGAATATAACAAGAGTTCTCATGCAAAAATATGTCAGGATTAAATTGTTGACGAGAAATGCCATATGAAATGCTATAGCATTTCCTATACAATTTCTTTATTTTACATTTTTTACAACCTTAAATTTCGAACCAATTGAAAAAATAATGATTTTAAAGCTTATACATTGGAATTTGAATATAACAAGAGTTATCATGAAAAAATATGCAAGGATTAAATTGTTGACGAGAAATGCCATACGAAATGCAATAGCATTTCCTATAGCATTTCTTTTTTTTACATTTTTTACAACCTTAAATTTTGAACAAATTGAAAAAATAATGATTTTAAAGCTTATACATTGGAATTTGAATATAACAAGAGTTCTCATGCAAAAATATGCAAGGATTAAGTTGTTGACGAGAAATGCCGTAGGAAATGCTATAGCATTTCTTTATTTTACATTTTTTACAACGTTAAATTTCGAAACAATTGAAAAAATAATGATTTTAAAGCTTATACATTGGAATTTGAATATAACAAGGGTTCTCATGCAAAAATATGCAAGGATTAAGTTTTTGACGAGAAATGCCATAGGAAATGCTATAGCATTTCCTATAGCACTTCTTTATTTTACATTTTTTACAACCTTAAATTTCGTACCATTTGAAAAAATAATGATTTTAGGGCTTATACATTGGAATTTTAATATAACAAGAGTTCTCATGCAAAAATATGCAAGGATTAAATTGTAGACGAGAAATGCCATAGGAAATGCTAGCATTTCTTTATTTTACATTGTTTAGGACCTAATATTTCGAACCAAGTGAAAAATAATTATTTTAGGGTTTATACATTGGAATTTGAATATAACAAGAGTTCTCATGCAAAAATATGCAAGGACTAAATTGTTGACGAGAAATGCCATAGGAAATGCTATAGCATTTCCTATAGCATTTCTTTATTTTACATTTTTTACAACTTTAAATTTTGAACCAATTGAAAAAATAATGATTTTAGGGCTTATACATTGGAATTTAATATTACAAGCGTTCTCCTGCAAAAATATGCAAGGATTAAATTGTTGACGTTAAATTCCATAGGAAATGCTATAGCATTTCCTATAGGATTTCTTTATTTTACATTTTTTACAACCTTAAATTTCGAACCAATTGAAAAAATAATAATTTTAAAGCTTATACATTAAAATTTGAATATAACAAGAGTTCTCATGCAAAAATATGCAAGGATTAAATTGTTGACGAGAAATGCCATAGGAAATGCTATAGCATTTCCTATAGCATTTCTTTATTTTACTTTTTTACAACCTTAAATTTTGAATCAATTGAAAAAATAATGATTTTAAAGCTTATACATTGGAATTTGAATATAACAAGAGTTCTCATGCAAAAATATGTCAGGATTAAATTGTTGACGAGAAATGCCATAGGAAATGCTATAGCATTTCCTATACAATTTCTTTATTTTACATTTTTTACAACCTTAAATTTTGAACCAATTGAAAAAATAATGATTTTAAAGCTTATACATTGGAATTTGAATATAACAAGAGTTCTCATGAAAAAATATGCAAGGATTAAATTGTTGACGAGAAATGCCATACAAAATGCAATAGCATTTCCTATAGCATTTCTTTATTTTACATTTTTTACAACCTTAAATTTTGAACCAATTGAAAAAATAATGATTTTAAAGCTTATACATTGGAATTTGAATATAACAAGAGTTCTCATGCAAAAATATGCAAGGATTAAGTTGTTGACGAGAAATGCCGTAGGAAATGCTATAGCATTTCTTTATTTTACATTTTTTACAACGTTAAATTTCGAAACAATTGAAAAAATAATGATTTTAAAGCTTATACATTGGAATTTGAATATAACAAGAGTTCTCATGCAAAAATATGCAAGGATTAAGTTGTTGACGAGAAATGCCATAGGAAATGCTATAGCATTTCCTATAGCACTTCTTTATTTTACATTTTTTACAACCTTAAATTTCGTACCATTTGAAAAAATAATGATTTTAGGGCTTATACATTGGAATTTTAATATAACAAGAGTTCTCATGAAAAAATATGCAAGGATTAAATTGTAGACGAGAAATGCCATAGGAAATGCTAGCATTTCTTTATTTTACATTGTTTAGGACCTAATATTTCGAACCAATTGAAAAATAATTATTTTAGGGTTTATACATTGGAATTTGAATATAACAAGAGTTCTCATGCAAAAATATGCAAGGACTAAATTGTTGACGAGAAATGCCATAGGAAATGCTATAGCATTTCCTATAGCATTTCTTTATTTTACATTTTTTACAACTTTAAATTTTGAACCAATTGAAAAAATAATGATTTTAGGGCTTATAAATTGGAATTTAATATTACAAGCGTTCTCATGCAAAAATATGCAAGGATTAAATTGTTGACGTTAAATTCCAAGAATTTCCTATAGCATTTCTTTATTTTACATTTTTTACAACCTTAAATTTTGAATCAATTGAAAAAATAATGATTTTAAAGCTTATACATTGGAATTTGAATATAACAAGAGTTCTCATGCAAAAATATGTCAGGATTAAATTGTTGACGAGAAATGCCATATGAAATGCTATAGCATTTCCTATACAATTTCTTTATTTTACATTTTTTACAACCTTAAATTTCGAACCAATTGAAAAAATAATGATTTTAAAGCTTATACATTGGAATTTGAATATAACAAGAGTTATCATGAAAAAATATGCAAGGATTAAATTGTTGACGAGAAATGCCATACGAAATGCAATAGCATTTCCTATAGCATTTCTTTTTTTTACATTTTTTACAACCTTAAATTTTGAACAAATTGAAAAAATAATGATTTTAAAGCTTATACATTGGAATTTGAATATAACAAGAGTTCTCATGCAAAAATATGCAAGGATTAAGTTGTTGACGAGAAATGCCGTAGGAAATGCTATAGCATTTCTTTATTTTACATTTTTTACAACGTTAAATTTCGAAACAATTGAAAAAATAATGATTTTAAAGCTTATACATTGGAATTTGAATATAACAAGAGTTCTCATGCAAAAATATGCAAGGATTAAGTTTTTGACGAGAAATGCCATAGGAAATGCTATAGCATTTCCTATAGCACTTCTTTATTTTACATTTTTTACAACCTTAAATTTCGTACCATTTGAAAAAATAATGATTTTAGGGCTTATACATTGGAATTTTAATATAACAAGAGTTCTCATGCAAAAATATGCAAGGATTAAATTGTAGACGAGAAATGCCATAGGAAATGCTAGCATTTCTTTATTTTACATTGTTTAGGACCTAATATTTCGAACCAAGTGAAAAATAATTATTTTAGGGTTTATACATTGGAATTTGAATATAACAAGAGTTCTCATGCAAAAATATGCAAGGACTAAATTGTTGACGAGAAATGCCATAGGAAATGCTATAGCATTTCCTATAGCATTTCTTTATTTTACATTTTTTACAACTTTAAATTTTGAACCAATTGAAAAAATAATGATTTTAGGGCTTATACATTGGAATTTAATATTACAAGCGTTCTCCTGCAAAAATATGCAAGGATTAAATTGTTGACGTTAAATTCCATAGGAAATGCTATAGCATTTCCTATAGGATTTCTTTATTTTACATTTTTTACAACCTTAAATTTCGAACCAATTGAAAAAATAATAATTTTAAAGCTTATACATTAAAATTTGAATATAACAAGAGTTCTCATGCAAAAATATGCAAGGATTAAATTGTTGACGAGAAATGCCATAGGAAATGCTATAGCATTTCCTATAGCATTTCTTTATTTTACTTTTTTACAACCTTAAATTTTGAATCAATTGAAAAAATAATGATTTTAAAGCTTATACATTGGAATTTGAATATAACAAGAGTTCTCATGCAAAAATATGTCAGGATTAAATTGTTGACGAGAAATGCCATAGGAAATGCTATAGCATTTCCTATACAATTTCTTTATTTTACATTTTTTACAACCTTAAATTTTGAACCAATTGAAAAAATAATGATTTTAAAGCTTATACATTGGAATTTGAATATAACAAGAGTTCTCATGAAAAAATATGCAAGGATTAAATTGTTGACGAGAAATGCCATACGAAATGCAATAGCATTTCCTATAGCATTTCTTTATTTTACATTTTTTACAACCTTAAATTTTGAACCAATTGAAAAAATAATGATTTTAAAGCTTATACATTGGAATTTGAATATAACAAGAGTTCTCATGCAAAAATATGCAAGGATTAAGTTGTTGACGAGACTTGCCGTAGGAAATGCTATAGCATTTCTTTATTTTACATTTTTTACAACGTTAAATTTCGAAACAATTGAAAAAATAATGATTTTAAAGCTTATACATTGGAATTTGAATATAACAAGAGTTCTCATGCAAAAATATGCAAGGATTAAGTTGTTGACGAGAAATGCCATAGGAAATGCTATAGCATTTCCTATAGCACTTCTTTATTTTACATTTTTTACAACCTTAAATTTCGTACCATTTGAAAAAATAATGATTTTAGGGCTTATACATTGGAATTTTAATATAACAAGAGTTCTCATGAAAAAATATGCAAGGATTAAATTGTAGACGAGAAATGCCATAGGAAATGCTAGCATTTCTTTATTTTACATTGTTTAGGACCTAATATTTCGAACCAATTGAAAAATAATTATTTTAGGGTTTATACATTGGAATTTGAATATAACAAGAGTTCTCATGCAAAAATATGCAAGGACTAAATTGTTGACGAGAAATGCCATAGGAAATGCTATAGCATTTCCTATAGCATTTCTTTATTTTACTTTTTTACAACCTTAAATTTTGAATCAATTGAAAAAATAATGATTTTAAAGCTTATACATTGGAATTTGAATATAACAAGAGTTCTCATGCAAAAATATGTCAGGATTAAATTGTTGACGAGAAATGCCATAGGAAATGCTATAGCATTTCCTATACAATTTCTTTATTTTACATTTTTTACAACCTTAAATTTTGAACCAATTGAAAAAATAATGATTTTAAAGCTTATACATTGGAATTTGAATATAACAAGAGTTCTCATGAAAAAATATGCAAGGATTAAATTGTTGACGAGAAATGCCATACGAAATGCAATAGCATTTCCTATAGCATTTCTTTATTTTACATTTTTTACAACCTTAAATTTTGAACCAATTGAAAAAATAATGATTTTAAAGCTTATACATTGGAATTTGAATATAACAAGAGTTCTCATGCAAAAATATGCAAGGATTAAGTTGTTGACGAGAAATGCCGTAGGAAATGCTATAGCATTTCTTTATTTTACATTTTTTACAACGTTAAATTTCGAAACAATTGAAAAAATAATGATTTTAAAGCTTATACATTGGAATTTGAATATAACAAGAGTTCTCATGCAAAAATATGCAAGGATTAAGTTGTTGACGAGAAATGCCATAGGAAATGCTATAGCATTTCCTATTGCACTTCTTTATTTTACATTTTTTACAACCTTAAATTTCGTACCATTTGAAAAAATAATGATTTTAGGGCTTATACATTGGAATTTTAATATAACAAGAGTTCTCATGCAAAAATATGCAAGGATTAAATTGTAGACGAGAAATGCCATAGGAAATGCTAGCATTTCTTTATTTTACATTGTTTAGATCCTAATATTTCGAACCAATTGAAAAATAATTATTTTAGGGTTTATACATTGGAATTTGAATATAACAAGAGTTCTCATGCCAAAATATGCAAGGACTAAATTGTTGACGAGAAATGCCATAGGAAATGCTATAGCATTTCCTATAGCATTTCTTTATTTTACATTTTTTACAACTTTAAATTTTGAACCAATTGAAAAAATAATGATTTTAGGGCTTATACATTGGAATTTAATATTACAAGCGTTCTCCTGCAAAAATATGCAAGGATTAAATTGTTGACGTTAAATTCCATAGGAAATGCTATAGCATTTCCTATAGGATTTCTTTATTTTACATTTTTTACAACCTTAAATTTCGAACCAATTGAAAAAATAATAATTTTAAAGCTTATACATTAAAATTTGAATATAACAACAGTTCTCATGCAAAAATATGCAAGGATTAAATTGTTGACGAGAAATGCCATAGGAAATGCTATAGCATTTCCTATAGCATTTCTTTATTTTACATTTTTTACAACCTTAAATTTTGAACCAATTGAAAAAATAATAATTTTAGGGATTATACATTGGAATTTTAATATTACAAGCGTTCTCATTCAAAAATATGCAAGGATTAAATTGTTGACGTTAAATTCCATAGGAAATGCTATAGCATTTCCTATAGCATTTCTTTATTTTACTTTTTTACAACCTTAAATTTTGAATCAATTGAAAAAATAATGATTTTAAAGCTTATACATTGGAATTTGAATATAACAAGAGTTCTCATGCAAAAATATGTCAGGATTAAATTGTTGACGAGAAATGCCATAGGAAATGCTATAGCATTTCCTATACAATTTCTTTATTTTACATTTTTTACAACCTTAAATTTCTAACCAATTGAAAAATTAATGATTTTAAAGCTTATACATTGGAATTTGAATATAACAAGAGTTCTCATGAAAAAATATGCAAGGATTAAATTGTTGACGAGAAATGCCATACGAAATGCAATAGCATTTCCTATAGCATTTCTTTATTTTACATTTTTTACAACCTTAAATTTTGAACCAATTGAAAAAATAATGATTTTAAAGCTTATACATTGGAATTTGAATATAACAAGAGTTCTCATGCAAAAATATGCAAGGATTAAGTTGTTGACGAGAAATGCCGTAGGAAATGCTATAGCATTTCTTTATTTTACATTTTTTACAACGTTAAATTTCGAAACAATTGAAAAAATAATGATTTTAAAGCTTATACATTGGAATTTGAATATAACAAGAGTTCTCATGCAAAAATATGCAAGGATTAAGTTGTTGACGAGAAATGCCATAGGAAATGCTATAGCATTTCCTATAGCACTTCTTTATTTTACATTTTTTACAACCTTAAATTTCGTACCATTTGAAAAAATAATGATTTTAGGGCTTATACATTGGAATTTTAATATAACAAGAGTTCTCATGCAAAAATATGCAAGGATTAAATTGTAGACGAGAAATGCCATAGGAAATGCTAGCATTTCTTTATTTTACATTGTTTAAGACCTAATATTTCGAACCAATTGAAAAATAATTATTTTAGGGTTTATACATTGGAATTTGAATATAACAAGAGTTCTCATGCAAAAATATGCAAGGACTAAATTGTTGACGAGAAATGCCATAGGAAATGCTATAGCATTTCCTATAGCATTTCTTTATTTTACATTTTTTACAACTTTAAATTTTGAACCAATTGAAAAAATAATGATTTTAGGGCTTATACATTGGAATTTAATATTACAAGCGTTCTCCTGCAAAAATATGCAAGGATTAAATTGTTGACGTTAAATTCCATAGGAAATGCTATAGCATTTCCTATAGGATTTCTTTATTTTACATTTTTTACAACCTTAAATTTCGAACCAATTGAAAAAATAATAATTTTAAAGCTTATACATTAAAATTTTAATATAACAAGAGTTCTCATGCAAAAATATGCAAGGATTCAATTGTTGACGAGAAATGCCATAGGAAATGCTATAGCATTTCCTATAGCATTTCGTTATTTTACTTTTTTACAACCTTAAATTTTGAATCAATTGAAAAAATAATGATTTTAAAGCTTATACATTGGAATTTGAATATAACAAGAGTTCTCATGCAAAAATATGTCAGGATTAAATTGTTGACGAGAAATGCCATAGGAAATGCTATAGCATTTCCTATACAATTTCTTTATTTTACATTTTTTACAACCTTAAATTTCGAACCAATTGAAAAAATAATGATTTTAAAGCTTATACATTGGAATTTGAATATAACAAGAGTTCTCATGAAAAAATATGCAAGGATTAAATTGTTGACGAGAAATGCCATACGAAATGCAATAGCATTTCCTATAGCATTTCTTTATTTTACATTTTTTAAAACCTTAAATTTTGAACCAATTGAAAAAATAATGATTTTAAAGCTTATACATTGGAATTTGAATATAACAAGAGTTCTCATGCAAAAATATGCAAGGATTAAGTTGTTGACGAGAAATGCCATAGGAAATGCTATAGCATTTCCTATAGCACTTCTTTATTTTACATTTTTTACAACCTTAAATTTCGTACCATTTGAAAAAATAATGATTTTAGGGCTTATACATTGGAATTTTAATATAACAAGAGTTCTCATGCAAAAATATGCAAGGATTAAATTGTAGACGAAAAATGCCATAGGAAATGCTAGCATTTCTTTATTTTACATTGTTTAGGACCTAATATTTCGAACCAATTGAAAAATAATTATTTTAGGGTTTATACATTGGAATTTGAATATAACAAGAGTTCTCATGCAAAAATATGCAAGGACTAAATTGTTGACGAGAAATGCCATAGGAAATGCTAGAAATGCCATAGGAAATGCTATAGCATTTCCTATAGCATTTCTTTATTTTACATTTTTTACAACTTTAAATTTTGAACCAATTGAAAAAATAATGATTTTAGGGCTTATACATTGGAATTTAATATTACAAGCGTTCTCCTGCAAAAATTTGCAAGGATTAAATTGTTGACGTTAAATTCCATAGGAAATGCTATAGCGTTTCCTATAGGATTTCTTTATTGTACATTTTTTACAACCTTAAATTTCGAACCAATTGAAAAAATAATAATTTTAGGGATTATACATTGGAATTTTAATATTACAAGCGTTCTCATTCAAAAATATGCAAGGATTAAATTGTTGACGTTAAATTCCATAGGAAATGCTATAGCATTTCCTATAGCATTTCTTTATTTTACTTTTTTACAACCTTAAATTTTGAATCAATTGAAAAAATAATGATTTTAAAGCTTATACATTGGAATTTGAATATAACAAGAGTTCTCATGCAAAAATATGTCAGGATTAAATTGTTGACGAGAAATGCCATAGGAAATGCTATAGCATTTCCTATACAATTTCTTTATTTTACATTTTTTACAACCTTAAATTTCGAACCAATTGAAAAAATAATGATTTTAAACTTATACATTGGAATTTGAATATAACAAGAGTTCTCATGCAAAAATATGTCAGGATTAAATTGTTGACGAGAAATGCCATAGGAAATGCTATAGCATTTCCTATACAATTTCTTTATTTTACATTTTTTACAACCTTAAATTTCGAACCAATTGAAAAAATAATGATTTTAAAGCTTATACATTGGAATTTGAATATAACAAGAGTTCTCATGAAAAAATATGCAAGGATTAAATTGTTGACGAGAAATGCCATGCGAAATGCAATAGCATTTCCTATAGCATTTCTTTATTTTACATTTTTTACAACCTTAAATTTTGAACCAATTGAAAAAATAATGATTTTAAAGCTTATACATTGGAATTTGAATATAACAAGAGTTCTCATGCAAAAATATGCAAGGATTAAGTTGTTGACGAGAAATGCCGTAGGAAATGCTATAGCATTTCTTTATTTTACATTTTTTACAACGTTAAATTTCGAAACAATTGAAAAAATAATGATTTTAAAGCTTATACATTGGAATTTGAATATAACAAGAGTTCTCATGCAAAAATATGCAAGGATTAAGTTGTTGACGAGAAATGCCATAGGAAATGCTATAGCATTTCCTATAGCACTTCTTTATTTTACATTTTTTACAACCTTAAATTTCGTACCATTTGAAAAAATAATGATTTTAGGGCTTATACATTGGAATTTTAATATAACAAGAGTTCTCATGCAAAAATATGCAAGGATTAAATTGTAGACGAAAAATGCCATAGGAAATGCTAGCATTTCTTTATTTTACATTGTTTAGGACCTAATATTTCGAACCAATTGAAAAATAATTATTTTAGGGTTTATACATTGGAATTTGAATATAACAAGAGTTCTCATGCAAAAATATGCAAGGACTAAATTGTTGACGAGAAATGCCATAGGAAATGCTAGAAATGCCATAGGAAATGCTATAGCATTTCCTATAGCATTTCTTTATTTTACATTTTTTACAACTTTAAATTTTGAACCAATTGAAAAAATAATGATTTTAGGGCTTATACATTGGAATTTAATATTACAAGCGTTCTCCTGCAAAAATTTGCAAGGATTAAATTGTTGACGTTAAATTCCATAGGAAATGCTATAGCATTTCCTATAGGATTTCTTTATTTTACATTTTTTACAACCTTAAATTTCGAACCAATTGAAAAAATAATAATTTTAGGGATTATACATTGGAATTTTAATATTACAAGCGTTCTCATTCAAAAATATGCAAGGATTAAATTGTTGACGTTAAATTCCATAGGAAATGCTATAGCATTTCCTATAGCATTTCTTTATTTTACTTTTTTACAACCTTAAATTTTGAATCAATTGAAAAAATAATGATTTTAAAGCTTATACATTGGAATTTGAATATAACAAGAGTTCTCATGCAAAAATATGTCAGGATTAAATTGTTGACGAGAAATGCCATAGGAAATGCTATAGCATTTCCTATACAATTTCTTTATTTTACATTTTTTACAACCTTAAATTTCGAACCAATTGAAAAAATAATGATTTTAAAGCTTATACATTGGAATTTGAATATAACAAGAGTTCTCATGAAAAAATATGCAAGGATTAAATTGTTGACGAGAAATGCCATACGAAATGCAATAGCATTTCCTATAGCATTTCTTTATTTTACATTTTTTACAACCTTAAATTTTGAACCAATTGAAAAAATAATGATTTTAAAGCTTATACATTGGAATTTGAATATAACAAGAGTTCTCATGCAAAAATATGCAAGGATTAAGTTGTTGACGAGAAATGCCGTAGGAAATGCTATAGCATTTCTTTATTTTACATTTTTTACAACGTTAAATTTCGAAACAATTGAAAAAATAATGATTTTAAAGCTTATACATTGGAATTTGAATATAACAAGAGTTCTCATGCAAAAATATGCAAGGATTAAGTTGTTGACGAGAAATGCCATAGGAAATGCTATAGCATTTCCAATAGCACTTCTTTATTTTACATTTTTTACAACCTTAAATTTCGTACCATTTGAAAAAATAATGATTTTAGGGCTTATACATTGGAATTTTAATATAACAAGAGTTCTCATGCAAAAATATGCAAGGATTAAATTGTAGACGAGAAATGCCATAGGAAATGCTAGCATTTCTTTATTTTACATTGTTTAGGACCTAATATTTCGAACCAATTGAAAAATAATTATTTTAGGGTTTATACATTGGAATTTGAAATAACAAGAGTTCTCATGCAAAAATATGCAAGGACTAAATTGTTGACGAGAAATGCCATAGGAAATGCTATAGCATTTCCTATAGCATTTCTTTATTTTACATTTTATACAACTTTAAATTTTGAACCAATTGAAAAAATAATGATTTTAGGGCTTATACATTGGAATTTAATATTACAAGCGTTCTCCTGCAAAAATATGCAAGGATTAAATTGTTGACGTTAAATTCCATAGGAAATGCTATAGCATTTCCTATAGGATTTCTTTATTTTACATTTTTTACAACCTTAAATTTCGAACCAATTGAAAAAATAATAATTTTAAAGCTTATACATTAAAATTTGAATATAACAAGAGTTCTCATGCAAAAATATGCAAGGATTAAATTGTTGACGAGAAATGCCATAGGAAATGCTATAGCATTTCCTATAGCATTTCTTTATTTTACTTTTTTACAACCTTAAATTTTGAATCAATTGAAAAAATAATGATTTTAAAGCTTATACATTGGAATTTGAATATAACAAGAGTTCTCATGCAAAAATATGTCAGGATTAAATTGTTGACGAGAAATGCCATCGGAAATGCTATAGCATTTCCATAGCATTTCTTTATTTTACATTTTTACAACCTTAAATTTCGAACCAATTGAAAAAATAATGATTTTAAAGCTTATACATTGGAATTTGAATATAACAAGAGTTCTCATGAAAAAATATGCAAGGATTAAATTGTTGACGAGAAATGCCATACGAAATGCTATAGCATTTCCTATAGCATTTCTTTATTTTACATTTTTACAACCTTAAATTTCGAACCAATTGAAAAAAATAATGATTTTAAAGCTTATACATTGGAATTTGAATATAACAAGAGTTCTCATGCAAAAATATGCAAGGATTAAGTTGTTGACGAGAAATGCCATAGGAAATGCTATAGCATTTCCTATAGCATTTCTTTATTTTACATTTTTTCCAACCTTAAATTTTGAACCAATTAAAAAAATAATGATTTTAAAGATTATACATTGGAATTTGAATATAACAAGAGTTCTCATGCAAAAATATGCACGGATTAAATTGTTGACGAGAAATGCCACAGGAAATGCTATAGCATTTCCTATAGCATTTCTTTATTTTACATTTTTTACAACCTTAAATTTCGAACCAATTGAAAAAATAATGATTTTAGGGATTATACATTGGAATTTTAATATTACAAGCGTTCTCATTCAAAAATATGCAAGGATTAAATTGTTGACGTTAAATTCCGTAGGAAATGCTATAGCATTTCCTATAGCATTTCTTTATTGTACATTGCTTACGACCTAAAAGTCGAACCAATTGAAAAAATAATGATTTTAGGGCTTATACATTGGAATTTGAATATAATAAGAGTTCTCTTGCAAATATATGCAAGGATTAAATTTTTGACGAGAAATGCCATACGAAATGCTATAGCATTTCGAATAGCATTTCTTTATTTTACATTTTTTACTACCTTAAAATTCGAACCAATTAAAAAATAATGATTTTAGGGCTTATACATTGGAATTTAAATATAACAAGAGTTCTCATGCAAAAATATTAAAGGATTAAGTTGTTGACGAGAAATGCCATAGGAAATACTATAGCATTTCCTATAGCATTTCTTTATTTTACATTTTTTACAACCTTAAATTTCGAACCAATTAAAAAAATAATGATTTTAGGGCTTATACATTGTAATTTGAATATAAATAGAGTTTTCATGCAAAAATATGCAAGGATTAAATTGTGACGAGAAATGCCATAGGAAATGCTATAGCATTTCCTATAGCATTTCTTTATTTTACATTTTTTACAACCTTAAATTTCGAACCAATTGAAAAAATAATGATTTTAAAGCTTATACATTGGAATTTGAATATAACAAGAGTTCTCATGAAAAAATATGCAAGGATTAAGTTGTTGACTAGAAATGCCATAGGAAATGCTATAGCATTTCCTATAGCATTTCTTTATTTTACATTTTTTACAACCTTAATTTTCGAACCAATTGAAAAAATAATGATTTTGGGGCTTATACATTGGAATTTGAATATAACAAGAGTTCTCATGCAAAAATATGCAAGGATTAAATTGTTGACGAGAAATGCCATAGGAAATGCTATAGCATTTCCTATAGCATTTCTTTATTTTACATTTTTTACAACCTTAAATTTCGAACCAATTGAAAAAATAATGATTTCAAAGCTTATACATTGGAATTTGAATATAACAAGAGTTCTCATGCAAAAATATGCAAGGATTAAGTTGTTGACTAGAAATGCCATAGGAAATGCTATAGCATTTCCTATAGCATTTATTTATTTTACATTTTTTACAACCATATATTTTGAACCAATTGATAAAATAATGATTTTAAAGCTTATACATTGGAATTTGAATATAACAAGAGTTCTCATGCAAAAATATGCAAGGATTAAATTGTTGACGAGAAATGCCATAGGAAATGCTATAGCATTTCCTATAGCATTTCTTTATTTTACATTTTTTACAACCTTAAATTTCGAACCAATTGAAAAAATAATGATTTTAGGGATTATACATTGGAATTTTAATATTACAAGCGTTCTCATTCAAAAATATGCAAGGATTAAATTGTTGACGTTAAATTCCATAGGAAATGCTATAGCATTTCCTATAGCATTTCATTATTTTACATTGTTTACGACCTAAAAGTCGAACCAATTGAAAAAATAATGATTTTAAAGCTTATACATTGGAATTTGAATATAACAAGAGTTCTCATGCAAAAATTTGCAAGGATTAAATTGTTGAGGAGAAATTCCATACGAAATGCTATAGAATTTCCTATAGCATTTCTTTATTTTACATTTTTTACAACCTTAAATTTCGAACCAATTGAAAAAATAATGATTTTAAAGCTTATACATTGGAATTTGAATATAACAAGAGTTCTCATGAAAAAATATGCAAGGATTAAGTTGTTGACTAGAAATGCCATAGGAAATGCTATAGCATTTCTTTATTTTACATTTTTTACAACCTTAAATTTTGAACCAATTGAAAAAATAATGATTTTAGGGCTTATACATTGTAATTTGAATATAAATAGAGTTCTCATGCAAAAATATGCAAGGATTAAATTGTTGACGAGAAATGCCATAGGAAATGCTATAGCATTTCCTATAGCATTTCTTTATTTTACATATTTTACAACCTTAAATTTCGAACCAATTAAAAAAATAATGATATTGGGGCTTATACATTGGAATTTGAATATAACAAGAGTTCTCATGCAAAAATATGCAAGGATTAAATTGTTGACGAGAAATGCCATAGGAAATGCTATAGCATTTTCTATAGCATTTCTTTATTTTACATTTTTTACAACCTTAAATTTCGAACCAATTGAAAAAATAATGATTTTAAAGCTTATACATTGGAATTTGAATATAACAAGAGTTCTCATGCAAAAATATGCAAGGATTAAATTGTTGACGAGAAATGCCATACGAAATGCTATAGCATTTCCTATAGCATTTCTTTATTTTACATTTTTTACAACCTTAAATTTCGAACCAATTGAAAAAATATTTATTTTAAAGCTTATACATTGGAATTTGAATATAACAAGAGTTCTCATGAAAAAATATGAAAGGATTAAATTGTTGACGAGAAATGCCATAGGAAATGCTATAACATTTCTTTATTTTACATTTTTTACAACCTTAAATTTCGAACCAATTGAAAAAATAATGATTTTAGGGCTTATACATTGTAATTTCAATATAAATAGAGTTCTCATGCAAAAATATGCAAGGATTAAATTGTTGACGAGAAATGCCATAGGAAATGCTATAGCATTTTGTAGTAGCCGTAATACATCTGTGTATTATCGTCTTGATGTTTCAACGATAATAAGTAAATATTCATATCTTAGTTTGGAGAGTTTGTTACCTCTAGTCTTGATAAATAAGAAAAGTATGGCTCTCTTGGAAGTGAATTTTTTTCTTTTTTTATAAAATGTGAGTGCCAAAAATATAAATATTAACCGTAGGTACTTTATGTACAATTACTTCTAACTTAAGTTTTAAGTTATTTAAATATTTATCTTTACATTTTTATGTTGCAGCCCTTTTACCGACTTAAGATACAACTTGTTTCACATACACATATATATATATATATATATATAAAGAATAAAAGTAATCATTTCATGGTCATTTGGTAATTAATTTCACATTGGTTAGCCATATAACCGACTAAGGTTTGGTATTATCTCCTTTATTTATTAAAGTATATATAATTAGAATACTTACAATAATAACCTCTCTCTCTCAAAATCACTCTCCCGTACCTTTTGCTCGCCGCCCTTCTTTCTGCTTGATGTTTTTTGGTAAGTAGAGCTCTCATTAATAATTTCTTAATTATAAACTTATATCTAAGTTAATGATCTAATGTAGAAGCATGATTTGTTTTTGTTATTTTTTTTTCACGGTTTTAGATGTTGTTCAATACTTGTGTTTTTTATTTCAAAAGCTAGTAACTAAGGAGCGGGTGATAAGGTCTATGTTTAATAAAATAGTATATATAAATAAGATAATCAGGTGTTGGTTTTACTAGTTTTAGTATAGTAGGAGAAGTGATATACATACATTGACAACTTTTAATATATTTTGATTTACCCTCGTTGCATGTATACAAAAGAAGACAAAGGTGGTTTAGTATGCTACATCGAGTTAAATACAGGGACAAAAAAAAATATATATTGTATATACATATATAGAATCCAGTTGAAATGCGTATGTTAAGAGGATTTTTACTAATAGGGTTAATATATTGGTTTTGGTTTACAAGATTATTTAAGTATTATTTGGTTTATCCTAAAATTTAAGTGTTATTTATTATACCGTGTAAGAATATGTATATTATTCTAGAAGCTGATGTTCAATGTCTTAAACGATTAGGAAGTTCATTTTCAAAGGAAGCATAACCCGTGTTTTGTAGTGATTCGGTTGAAGTAAGGTACGTAAAAGTACTCACTGCAACACAGCAATAATAATGTGGTTTGTTTGATTGTGTGTGGTGTGAAATTCATGGTTGTATGGTTTGGTAGTTTAATTCTACCGTAGTGCGAATTATGTTCGATACGCATTGTGAGCATATCGGAAAAGCACGAGCATTAAGTCATTCATATAATCTGTAATGATACTATATATGTATGACAATTTTAGTAAATTGCGTCGTACCAACCATTGTATATTGGGTCGCGTAGTCACTGATTACAATGTGTATGAAGCCTCCGACTGTATTGAGTCGAGTAGTCTCAAATGACACGTCGTGAGATGTTTTCCGCGGGCTGACTTGGTTAGGGTCGCGCCCCCGGTCCCCCGTTGGTAGTATAGCGCGCTGGTACGCACGCAGGGCCCAATAATATGTTTATAAAAAGTTATAAATTATAACCGGACATTGCATTTATGCATTTCGAAGTGATTGTTCCTTGATATATTTTTGTGAGTAATATAAAGCTTTTGCGTACTGAGCGTTAGCTCACTCGTATAGTTGTGTTGTAGATCCAGGAAAGAAACCGATGAATGGCTAAATGCGGATGGTACGGGGTCAGTGATGCGACGTATATGGTGCATATGGTGGAATACGGGTCTTGGAAATAGGAGGGTTGTAAACTTTTTTGTTGTGTAATATTTTTAAAAACAATAGCTAGGAGCTCCGCTAGGTTTTTCTTTTATAACGTTATTTTTTTTTTTGTAAAATCTGTTTTGGGTACTACTGTATAGAGGTTTCAAAACTAATATGAAGTCCGTTTTCTTTGCGCGCTAAAGTCAAATACTCATATTTTTATTAAATATTTAGAAGTCGGGATTGGTATTAGATAAGAGTAAATTCGTAACAGTCCCTGGGAAGGGGGCTGTTACAGAGTGGTATCAGAGCAGTTCACCTATTGTCACCATATACGTGTATTAGCTGATTCCGAAGTATCCGCAAGTAAGTTATTTCGTTAATTTCTTTTCTTTATTATTAGTAACCATGGTAAAGTTGTGTTTGCAGATTATGGACCCAATGTCGTCTCGTCCACCTTTGGCGGGAAATGGGGGTGTTCAAGCTAATGACTCTCGGTCACCACCTCGAGATATCGAGGTTGATACGGTTTGTCAAAGGCAGGGACTATCCAGACATGATTCCATAATTGCGTTTCGAAAATGCCAACCATCATTCTACGATGGGCCAGGAAGTTCAAAACTCGAGACATTTCTTCACTATTCTGAGACTACGTTGAGATCACTCGGAACTGAAGAGGCACACTATGTGGAAATGGTGATTCCTCAGCTAGGCGGTTTGGCTTTGAGGTGGTGGAACTCTTTACACGTAGATCCAAGAGAGACGTCTTGGAATACATTCAAGGAACTAATCCTTGAAAGGTTTAATGCTAACTATGTAACCATGGAGTTTGGCCACATGCTAAATAATTGGAAGCGAGAACCCGGAGAAGGTATGATGTATTATTCGAGACGTTTCCAGTCTCAGCTGATGGCGGAATGTCCGTATCACCTTCAACTTGATTTTGTTAAAGCATACTACTTGCGAGGCGTACCGCGAAGAATTAGAGCCCGCATGAAATCGATAAATGACTATAAGAATATAGATGGAATGATATGCGATGCTATGGCGGCCGAAATAGCAATTGAAGATGAAGACTGGGGTCGTCTATATGATCCAGATGAAGATTTTCCAGAGGATGTTCCTATGACATATGCTAATACCGGGAATGACACGACTGCTGTTAACCCAGAAAATCGTGTTAATAGTAATATGGATTTACCGGAAGCAAATTCAGAAAATGCTCCCAATGAAGATGATATGGTGGAGGAATTTGAGGAATCCGATCCGGAGATAGATCCAGAAGATGATCATATGGAAGAGTTTGAGGAATCTGATCCGGAAATAGATTTAGAAGATGATCTGGAGGAAGAGTTCGAGGAAGAATCTGATAGTGATGACCCTGACTACGACCCAAAATGTAATAACTAAATGAAGTATATACAGTTATGAGAGAACTTTATGTATATTTTGATGAGATGCTAGAATATATGTAGCTATGTGTGTAGTTGTTTTGTTCTGTATATATAGACACATGCTTGATGTTTTGGCTGTATGTACATATACTAAAATGTGTGTTGAAGTGAATATATAATGATATGTTCATATTCATATAGAATTCCTCTATATATTCAAAACAATGATGTCGTTTATTTACTTCATGTGACCAGAAGACAGTTACTTACCGAGATAAATACAATATGGCAAGGGGGAGAGGCCGACCCCGCGGCTCTGGTCGTGGTAGAAGACAAGTTAATAATGATGACCCAGAAGATGCACTTGTAGGTCTTCAACGTCGGCTTGACGAACAGGCTGCCCAGATTCGGCAGCTAACTGAGCAATTGAATGCTCGAAATGAAGAACAAGGTGCCGAAGATGAAGTAGTAGTAGAAGAAGAAGAACCAGTGGAAGAAGAAGATGAACCAATGGAAGAGGAAGCAGAGGTTGAAGTTCGTCAGCGTCCTAGAACACGTGACGAACCGCTATACGAAAGATTTCGCCGAATGCGAGCTCCAGAATTCATAGGAACTACTGATCCGCTGGTAGCGGAGGAGTGGTTGTCTGAAATTCAAGTCCTTTACGACTTTATGGAACTCTCTGATCGGGAGAAAATCTTATGTACCTCTTCGGTACTCAAGTTTGAAGCTAGATACTGGTGGGAAACTATTAAACAAAGGAGGGATACTAATGGCATGACATGGGCGGACTTTGTACAAGAATTCAATGCAAAATTCTACAATCCCGCAGCGCTGAAGGCTCAAGTTGACGAGTTTAACAATATAAAGCAAGGAAACTTAAATGTTTCTGAGGCTATACGTAAGTTTGATAAACTTGCACGTTTGTGTTCTGACTTGGTGCCTACAGAGCGGGAGCGAGTCCGTCGAATGATGAACATGTTCCGCGGTGAAATTGCGCTTCAGGTGGACAGTGGTGGATCCCCACCAACAACTGTTGGAGATTGTATTGATCGAGCCCTCCGCGCGGAGTATCATTTACTCCAAACTAAACAAGAGCGTATAAGAGCCTTTGAAGCTAATAAGGCTAAAATGCAAGGGAGATCAGGAAATTTGGGCCAAACGGGAAATCGTTATTTTAGTGGAGGCAAAAGTTCCAATATAGATGGCCAGAGCTCAAAAAGAAAGCTAGAGCCTAATAATGAATCGTCATATAAAAGGCCTCAAGGAACTCGTCAAAATTTTAACAGAGGTGTAGCGTTTCCGACTTGTTCCAAGTGTGGAAAGAAGCATCCAGGTGTATGTAGAATGGGATCACAAACATGTTTTTCTTGTGGAGGGGAGGGGCATTATGCTCTATCGTGCCCTAATAAGACAAAAGGCTCTAACCAAGAGCGGATTGATGGACCTCGCAACAATCAAGGACGGCTTGAGGCTCCAGCCCTAAAGACAAATGCTAGAGTTTATACTCTAACACATGAGGATGTGAAGGCTGGAACTTCTAATGTAGTAACAGGTCAGCTTC
This sequence comes from Parietaria judaica, assembly GCA_954871525.1. Lineage (NCBI taxonomy): Eukaryota > Viridiplantae > Streptophyta > Magnoliopsida > Rosales > Urticaceae > Parietaria > Parietaria judaica. The sequence goes on along the minus strand of OX940871.1, from coordinate 29,786,239 downwards.
TTATTGAAAATATTCCTGCTTCAATACTATTTGACTCGGGTGCTACACATTCTTTTGTGTCACAAAATTTCTCGAAGAAACTTAACAGGAAAAAAGATATGTTAGGTAGTGCATTTTATGTAACCTTACCTTCTGGGGAGGTTATAATGTCCTCATCTTGGTTTCATGCGGTACCACTAAACATCTCTGATAGGGAACTGTCAGCAGATTTGGTTGTACTTCAAATGTATGATTATGATATTATTCTTGGGATGGATTTCCTGAGAAAGTATGATGCCGCAATTTACTGCAAGAAACAAAAGGTGGTTTTTCGACCAGAAGGGGAACCAAAGTTTGAATTTATAGGGGAATCAACAGGAAACATATCAAGGATGTTAATATCTTCTATGGAAGCTGAACGAATGATGATTGGAGGATGTTCTGGCTATCTTGCTCACGTTGTTGATACCATTAAAGAGAAAGAGGAACGTACTCAGTTATGCGATGTTCCTATCGTTTGCACGTATCCGGAAGTATTTCCAGATGAATTACCGGGACTACCTCCAAACCGAGCTATCGAATTTGAGATAGAGGTTATTCCAGGAACAAGTCCTGTTTCGAAGGCACCATATCGGATGGCACCAAAAGAATTGAAGGAATTACAAGCTCAACTTCAGGATCTTCTTGATAAAGGAGTTATTCGACCAAGTCATTCGCCTTGGGGAGCTCCTGTTCTCTTTGTGAAAAAGAAAGACGGTTCTCTCCGGATGTGCATCGATTATCGTGGACTTAATAAAGTAACCGTGAAGAATAAATATCCACTGCCGCGGATAGACGATCTTTTTGACCAATTGCGTGGAGCAACAGTATTCTCGAAAATTGATTTGCGATCCGGGTATCATCAACTCAAAGTCAGAGAAGGCGATGTATCGAAGACTGCTTTTCGTACTCGCTACGGACATTATGAATTTTTAGTTATGTCATTTGGTTTAACCAATGCTCCTGCAGCTTTCATGGAGCTCATGAACCGTGTATTTAGTGAGTATTTAGATAAATTTGTCATTGTCTTTATTGACGACATCCTTATCTATTCGAAAACTAAGGAGGAACACGAAGAACACTTACGAATGACCTTAAATGTTCTTAAGGAACATGAGCTCTATGCAAAGTTTTCAAAATGCGAGTTTTGGTTGGATCGTGTGGCATTCCTCGGTCATGTGATCTCAGCCGAAGGTATCTCCGTAGATCCAGTGAAGATTCAGGCCGTTGACGAGTGGACTCAGCCAACCAATGTAACAGAAGTGAGAAGCTTTTTAGGGCTAGCTAGTTATTATCGACGATTCATCGAAGGATTTTCTAAATTAGCCAGCCCACTCACAAATCTTACTCGTAAGAATAAGAAATTTGAGTGGTCAAGCCAGTGTGAAGAAAGTTTCAAGGAGCTCAAGAAACGCCTAACAACGGCTCCGGTACTCACTGTCCCATCTGGTAAGGATGGATTTGATATTTATTGTGATGCATCGAAGATGGGGTTAGGCGCAGTCCTAATGCAGAGCAAAAAGGTCATTGCTTATGCATCACGGAAATTAAAGGACTACGAACAAAACTATCCTACTCATGACCTGGAGTTAGCTGCAGTGGTGTTCGCTTTAAAGATTTGGCGTCACTATCTATATGGGGTTCATTGTAATATATTCACAGATCATAAGAGTTTAAAGTATTTTTTTGTTCAAAAGGAGTTGAACATGAGGCAAAGAAGATGGCTAGAGCTCGTGAAAGATTATGATTGTGAAATTCAATATCACCCAGGAAAGGCAAATAAGGTGGCAGACGCGTTGAGTAGAAAATCAATAGCTACACTTGCATCATTGGATGCTCTTCCAAAACAACTACAAGAGGAAATTCGCTCGATGGAACTGGAGATTTGTGTTGGTAAGTTGGCAGCGCTAAACTTGTACCCAACCCTCTTTGATGATATTAAAGCATCTCAAGGTTTGGACGAAACGTTGTCCAAAATTTCAGAGGAAACCTTATTGGGGAACCGTCCTGACTTCAGTATGTCATCTAATGGAATTCTTCTCTTTAAGGGAAGGCTTTGTGTTCCAAAGAATGACGAGATGATGAATAAAATCCTCTCTGAAGCGCATAAGGCGCCATACTCGGTTCACCCTGGAAGCACAAAGATGTACAAAGATCTAAAAGAGAAGTTTTGGTGGGTAGGGATGAAGAAAGATGTTGCTAATTACGTAGAGAAATGCTTGACTTGTCAAAAGGTTAAAGCTGAACATCAAAGACCAGCAGGAGAGCTTCAACCACTTGAGATACCAGAATGGAAGTGGGAGAGTATATCGATGGATTTCATAATGGGGTTACCGAAGACAACAAATGGGCATAATGCCATTTGGGTAATAGTGGATAGATTAACCAAGTCCGCCCACTTCTTGTCAATCAAAGATACAATGACACTAGATCAGTTAGCTGAAATATACGTTAGGGAGATCGTGCGGTTGCATGGAATTCCATTTTCTATTATCTCTGATCGAGACACCCGTTTTACATCCCGATTTTGGAAGAAAGTTCAAAGGGAACTAGGTACGACTCTAAAGTTTAGTACTGCTTTCCATCCACAAACTGACGGCCAAACTGAAAGAACAAACATGATTTTGGAAGATATGCTCAGGGCTTGTGTTATGGATTTCAAGAGTTCATGGAATAAGTATTTACCCTTAGTTGAATTTTCCTACAACAACAGCTATCAATCTACGATTAAGATGGCTCCTTATGAAGCTTTGTACGGAAGAAAGTGTCAGTCTCCGATCCATTGGTACGAGACGGCGAAAGTAAGGTTTTTAGCTCTGATTTTGTCGAACAAGCCACAGAAGCTATTAAGCTAATTCGTCAGCGTATGAAGGCGGCTCAATCTCGACAAAAGAGCTATGCGGAATCACGAAGGAGGCCACTTGAATTTAACATAGGTGATGCTGCTTTTATTAAGGTAACACCAATGAAGGGTATTAAACGCTTTGGCAAGAAAGGGAAGTTGAGCCCAAGATATATTGGCCCGTATGAGATTATAGAACGAGTTGGCAAAGTTTCTTACAAACTTGCGCTGTCGCAAGATCTATCAACCGTGCATAACGTTTTCCATATATCGATGCTACGGAAATATATTCCCGACCCATCGCATATTCTTGAACCAGAACCGGTAGAGGTCCAAGAAGATCTATCATACAAAGAAAGGCCAATGGAGATACTAGATCGAAAGGAGAAGGTGTTACGTAATAAGTCTATACCTCTCATCAAGATCGCCTGGAATAATCACTCAAAATCGGAGGCAACATGGGAAAGAGAGGATGAGATGAGAGTTGCATATCCATACCTCTTCTAAATTTTCGAGGACGAAAATTTTGTAAGGAGGGAAGATTGTAGTAGCCGTAATACATCTGTGTATTATCGTCTTGATGTTTCAACGATAATAAGTAAATATTCATATCTTAGTTTGGAGAGTTTGTTACCTCTAGTCTTGATAAATAAGAAAAGTATGGCTCTCTTGGAAGTGAATTTTTTTCTTTTTTTATAAAATGTGAGTGCCAAAAATATAAATATTAACCGTAGGTACTTTATGTACAATTACTTCTAACTTAAGTTTTAAGTTATTTAAATATTTATCTTTACATTTTTATGTTGCAGCCCTTTTACCGACTTAAGATACAACTTGTTTCACATACACATATATATATATATATATATATATAAAGAATAAAAGTAATCATTTCATGGTCATTTGGTAATTAATTTCACATTGGTTAGCCATATAACCGACTAAGGTTTGGTATTATCTCCTTTATTTATTAAAGTATATATAATTAGAATACTTACAATAATAACCTCTCTCTCTCAAAATCACTCTCCCGTACCTTTTGCTCGCCGCCCTTCTTTCTGCTTGATGTTTTTTGGTAAGTAGAGCTCTCATTAATAATTTCTTAATTATAAACTTATATCTAAGTTAATGATCTAATGTAGAAGCATGATTTGTTTTTGTTATTTTTTTTTCACGGTTTTAGATGTTGTTCAATACTTGTGTTTTTTATTTCAAAAGCTAGTAACTAAGGAGCGGGTGATAAGGTCTATGTTTAATAAAATAGTATATATAAATAAGATAATCAGGTGTTGGTTTTACTAGTTTTAGTATAGTAGGAGAAGTGATATACATACATTGACAACTTTTAATATATTTTGATTTACCCTCGTTGCATGTATACAAAAGAAGACAAAGGTGGTTTAGTATGCTACATCGAGTTAAATACAGGGACAAAAAAAAATATATATTGTATATACATATATAGAATCCAGTTGAAATGCGTATGTTAAGAGGATTTTTACTAATAGGGTTAATATATTGGTTTTGGTTTACAAGATTATTTAAGTATTATTTGGTTTATCCTAAAATTTAAGTGTTATTTATTATACCGTGTAAGAATATGTATATTATTCTAGAAGCTGATGTTCAATGTCTTAAACGATTAGGAAGTTCATTTTCAAAGGAAGCATAACCCGTGTTTTGTAGTGATTCGGTTGAAGTAAGGTACGTAAAAGTACTCACTGCAACACAGCAATAATAATGTGGTTTGTTTGATTGTGTGTGGTGTGAAATTCATGGTTGTATGGTTTGGTAGTTTAATTCTACCGTAGTGCGAATTATGTTCGATACGCATTGTGAGCATATCGGAAAAGCACGAGCATTAAGTCATTCATATAATCTGTAATGATACTATATATGTATGACAATTTTAGTAAATTGCGTCGTACCAACCATTGTATATTGGGTCGCGTAGTCACTGATTACAATGTGTATGAAGCCTCCGACTGTATTGAGTCGAGTAGTCTCAAATGACACGTCGTGAGATGTTTTCCGCGGGCTGACTTGGTTAGGGTCGCGCCCCCGGTCCCCCGTTGGTAGTATAGCGCGCTGGTACGCACGCAGGGCCCAATAATATGTTTATAAAAAGTTATAAATTATAACCGGACATTGCATTTATGCATTTCGAAGTGATTGTTCCTTGATATATTTTTGTGAGTAATATAAAGCTTTTGCGTACTGAGCGTTAGCTCACTCGTATAGTTGTGTTGTAGATCCAGGAAAGAAACCGATGAATGGCTAAATGCGGATGGTACGGGGTCAGTGATGCGACGTATATGGTGCATATGGTGGAATACGGGTCTTGGAAATAGGAGGGTTGTAAACTTTTTTGTTGTGTAATATTTTTAAAAACAATAGCTAGGAGCTCCGCTAGGTTTTTCTTTTATAACGTTATTTTTTTTTTTGTAAAATCTGTTTTGGGTACTACTGTATAGAGGTTTCAAAACTAATATGAAGTCCGTTTTCTTTGCGCGCTAAAGTCAAATACTCATATTTTTATTAAATATTTAGAAGTCGGGATTGGTATTAGATAAGAGTAAATTCGTAACAGTCCCTGGGAAGGGGGCTGTTACACATTTCCTATAGCATTTCTTTATTTTACATTTTTTACAACCTTAAATTTCGAACCAATTGAAAAAATAATGATTTTTGGGCTTATACATTGGAATTTGAATATAACAAGAGTTCTCATGCAAAAATATGCAAGGATTAAATTGTTGACGAAAATGCCATAGGATTTCCTATAGCATTTCTTTATTTTACATTTTTTAAAACCTTAAATTTCGAACCAATTGAAAAAATAATGATTTTGGGGCTTATACATTGGAATTTGAATATAACAAGAGTTCTCATGCAAAAATATGCAAGGATTAAATTGTTGACGAGAAATGCCATAGGAAATGCTATAGCATTTCCTATAGCATTTCTTTATTTTACATTTTTTACAACCTTAAATTTCGAACCAATTGAAAAAATAATTATTTCAAAGCTTATACATTGGAATTTGAATATAACAAGAGTTCTCATGCAAAAATATGTAAGGATTAAGTTGTTGACTAGAAATGTCATAGGAAATGCTATAGCATTTCCTATAGCATTTCTTTATTTTACATTTTTTACAACCATAAATTTTGAACCAATTGAAAAAATAATGATTTTAAAGCTTATACATTGGAATTTTAATATAACAAGAGTTCTTATGCAAAAATATGCAAGGATTAAATTGTTGACGAGAAATGCCATAGGAAATGCTATAGCATTTCCTATAGCATTTCTTTATTTTATATTTTTTACAACCTTAAATTTCGAACCAATTGAAAAAATAATAATTTTAGGGATTATACATTGGAATTTTAATATTACAAGCGTTCTCATTCAAAAATATGCAAGGATTAAATTGTTGACGTTAAATTCCATAGGAAATGCTATAGCATTTCCTATAGCATTTCATTATTTTACATTGTTTACGACCTAAAAGTCGAACCAATTGAAAAAATAATGATTTTAAAGCTTATACATTGGAATTTGAATATAACAAGAGTTCTCATGCAAAAATATGCAAGGATTAAATTGTTGACGAGAAATTCCATACGAAATACTATAGAATTTCCTATAGCATTTCTTTATTTTACATTTTTTACAACCTTAAATTTCGAACCAATTGAAAAAATAATGATTTTAAAGCTTATACATTGGAATTTGAATATAACAAGAGTTCTCATGAAAAAATATGCAAGGATTAAATTGTTGACGAGAAATGCCATAGGAAATGCTATAACATTTCTTTATTTTACATTTTTTACAACCTTAAATATTGAACCAATTGAAAAAATAATGATTTTAGGGCTTATACATTGTAATTTGAATATAAATAGAGTTCTCATGCAAAAATATGCAAGGATTAAATTGTTGACGAGAAATGCCATAGGAAATGCTATAGCATTTCCTATAGCATTTCTTTATTTTACATTTTTTACAACCTTAAATTTCGAACCAATTGAAAAAATAATGATTTTGGGGCTTATACATTGGAATTTGAATATAACAAGAGTTCTCATGCAAAAATATGCAAGGATTAAATTGTTGACGAGAAATGCCATAGGAAATGCTAGCATTTCCTATAGCATTTCTTTATTTTACATTTTTTACAACCTTAAATTTCGAACCAATTGAAAAAATAATGATTTTAAAGCTTATACATTGGAATTTGAATATAACAAGAGTTCTCATGCAAAAATATGCAAGGATTAAATTGTTGACGAGAAATGCCATACGAAATGCTATAGCATTTCCTATAGCATTTCTTTATTTTACATTTTTTACAACCTTAAATTTCGAACCAATTGAAAAAATAATTATTTTAAAGCTTATACATTGGAATTTGAATATAACAAGAGTTCTCATGAAAAAATATGAAAGGATTAAATTGTTGACGAGAAATGCCATAGGAAACGCTATAACATTTCTTTATTTTACATTTTTTACAACCTTAAATTTCGAACCAATTGAAAAAATAATGATTTTAGGGCTTATACATTGTAATTTGAATATAAATAGAGTTCTCATGCAAAAATATGCAAGGATTAAATTGTTGACGAGAAATGCCATAGGAAATGCTATAGCATTTCCTATAGCATTTATTTATTTTACATTTTTTACAACCTTAAATTTCGAACCAATTGAAAAAATAATGATTTTGGGGCTTATACATTGGAATTTGAATATAACAAGAGTTCTCATGCAAAAATATGCAAGGATTAAATTGTTGACGAGAAATGCCATAGCATTTCCTAGAGCATTTCTTTATTTTACATTTTTTACAACCTTAAATTTCGAACCAATTGAAAAAATAATAATTTTAAAGCTTATACATTGGAATTTGAATATAACAAGAGTTCTCATGCAAAAATATGCAAGTATTAAATTGTTGACGAGAAATGCCATAGGAAATGCTATAGCATTTCCTATAGCATTTCTTTATTTTACATTTTTTACAACCTTAAATTTCGAACCAATTGAAAAAATAATGATTTTAAAGCTTATACATTGGAATTTGAATATAACAAGAGTTCTCATGCAAAAATATGCAAGGATTAAATTGTTGACGAGAAATGCCATACGAAATGCTATAGCATTTCCTATAGCATTTCTTTATTTTACATTTTTTACAACCTTAAATTTCGAACCAATTGAAAAAATAATTATTTTAAAGCTTATACATTGGAATTTGAATATAACAAGAGTTCTCATGAAAAAATATGAAAGGATTAAATTGTTGACGAGAAATGCCATAGGAAACGCTATAACATTTCTTTATTTTACATTTTTTACAACCTTAAATTTTGAACCAATTGAAAAAATAATGATTTTAGGGCTTATACATTGTAATTTGAATATAAATAGAGTTCTCATGCAAAAATATGCAAGGATTAAATTGTTGACGAGAAATGCCATAGGAAATGCTATAGCATTTCCTATAGCATTTCTTTATTTTACATTTTTTACAACCTTAAATTTCGAACCAATTGAAAAAATAATGATTTTGGGGCTTATACATTGGAATTTTAATATAACAAGAGTTCTCATGCAAAAATATGCAAGGATTAAATTGTTGACGAGAAATGCCATAGGAAATGCTATAGCATTTCCTATAGCATTTCTTTATTTTACATTTTTTACAACCTTAAATTTCGAACCAATTGAAAAAATAATGATTTTAAAGCTTATACATTGGAATTTGAATATAACAAGAGTTCTCATGCAAAAATATGCAAGGATTAAATTGTTGACGAGAAATGCCATACGAAATGCTATAGCATTTCCTATAGCATTTCTTTATTTTACATTTTTTACAACCTTAAATTTCGAACCAATTGAAAAAATAATGATTTTAGGGCTTATACATTGTAATTTGAATATAAATAGAGTTCTCATGCAAAAATATGCAAGGATTAAATTGTTGACGAGAAATGCCATAGGAAATGCTATAGCATTTCCTATAGCATTTCTTTATTTTACATTTTTTACAACCTTAAATTTCGAACCAATTGAAAAAATAATGATTTTGCGGCTTATACATTGGAATTTGAATATAACAAGAGTTCTCATGCAAAAATATGCAAGGATTAAATTGTTGACGAGAAATGCCATAGGAAATGCTATAGCATTTCCTATAGCATTTCTTTATTTTACATTTTTTACAACCTTAAATTTCGAACCAATTGAAAAAATAATGATTTTGGGGCTTATACATTGGAATTTGAATATAACAAGAGTTCTCATGCAAAAATATGCAAGGATTAAGTTGTTGACTAGAAATGCCATAGGAAATGCTATAGCATTTCCTATAGCATTTCTTTATTTTACATTTTTTACAACCATAAATTTTGAACCAATTGAAAAAATAATAATTTTAAAGCTTATACATTGGAATTTTAATATAACAAGTGTTCTTATGCAAAAATATGCAAGGATTAAATTGTTGACGAGAAATGCCATAGGAAATGCTATAGCATTTCCTATAGCATTTCTTTATTTTACATTTTTTACAACCTTAAATTTCGAACCAATTTAAAAAATAATAATTTTAGGGATTATACATTGGAATTTTAATATTACAAGCGTTCTCATTCAAAAATATGCAAGGATTAAATTGTTGACGTTAAATTCCATAGGAAATGCTATAGCATTTCCTATAGCATTTCATTATTTTACATTGTTTACGACCTAAAAGTCGAACCAATTGAAAAAATAATGATTTTAAAGCTTATACATTGGAATTTGAATATAACAAGAGTTCTCATGCAAAAATATGCAAGGATTAAATTGTTGATGAGAAATGCCATAGGAAATGCTATAGCATTTCCTATAGCATTTCTTTATTTTACATTTTTTACAACCTTAAATTTCGAACCAATTGAAAAAATAATGATTTTGGGGCTTATACATTGGAATTTGAATATAACAAGAGTTCTCATGCAAAAATATGCAAGGATTAAATTGTTGACGAGAAATGCCATAGGAAATGCTATAGCATTTCCTATAGCATTTCTTTATTTTACATTTTTTACAACCTTAAATTTCGAACCAATTGAAAAAATAATGATTTCAAAGCTTATACATTGGAATTTGAATATAACAAGAGTTCTCATGCAAAAATATGCAAGGATTAAGTTGTTGACTAGAAATGCCATAGGAAATGCTATAGCATTTCCTATAGCATTTCTTTATTTTACATTTTTTACAACCATAAATTTTGAACTAATTGAAAAAATAATGATTTTAAAGCTTATACATTGGAATTTTAATATAACAAGAGTTCTTATGCAAAAATATGCAAGGATTAAATTGTTGACGAGAAATGCCATAGGAAATGCTATAGCATTTCCTATAGCATTTCTTTATTTTATATTTTTTACAACCTTAAATTTCGAACCAATTGAAAAAATAATAATTTTAGGGATTATACATTGGAATTTTAATATTACAAGCGTTCTCATTCAAAAATATGCAAGGATTAAATTGTTGACGTTAAATTCCATAGGAAATGCTATAGCATTTCCTATAGCATTTCATTATTTTACATTGTTTACGACCTAAAAGTCGAACCAATTGAAAAAATAATGATTTTAAAGCTTATACATTGGAATTTGAATATAAAAAGAGTTCTCATGCAAAAATATGCAAGGATTAAATTGTTGACGAGAAATTCCATACGAAATGCTATAGAATTTCCTATAGCATTTCTTTATTTTACATTTTTTACAACCTTAAATTTCGAACCAATTGAAAAAATAATGATTTTAAAGCTTATACATTGGAATTTGAATATATCAAGAGTTCTCATGAAAAAATATGCAAGGATTAAATTGTTGACGAGAAATGCCATAGGAAATGCTATAACATTTCTTTATTTTACATTTTTTACAACCTTAAATTTTTAACCAATTGAAAAAATAATGATTTTAGGGCTTATACATTGTAATTTGAATATAAATAGAGTTCTCATGCAAAAATATGCAAGGATTAAATTGTTGACGAGAAATGCCATAGTAGCATTTCCTATAGCATTTCTTTATTTTACATTTTTTACAACCTTAAATTTCGAACCAATTGAAAAAATAATGATTTTGGGGCTTATACATTGGAATTTGAATATAACAAGAGTTCTCATGCAAAAATATGCAAGGATTAAATTGTTGACGAGAAATGCCTATAGCATTTCTTTATTTTACATTTTTTACAACCTTAAATTTCGAACCAATTGAAAAAATAATGATTTTAAAGCTTATACATTGGAATTTGAATATAACAAGAGTTCTCATGCAAAAATATGCAAGGATTAAATTGTTGACGAGAAATGCCATACGAAATGCTATAGCATTTCATATAGCATTTCTTTATTTTACATTTTTTAAAACCTTAAATTTCGAACCAATTGAAAAAATAATTATTTTAAAGCTTATACATTGGAATTTGAATATAACAAGAGTAATCATGAAAAAATATGAAAGGATTAAATTTTTGACGAGAAATGCCATAGGAAATGCTATAACATTTCTTTATTTTACATTTTTTACAACCTTAAATTTCGAACCAATTGACAAAATAATGATTTTAGGGCTTATACATTGTAATTTGAATATAAATAGAGTTCTCATGCAAAAATATGCAAGGATTAAATTGTTGACGAGAAATGCCATAGGAAATGCTATAGCATTTCCTATAGCATTTATTTATTTTACATTTTTTACAACCTTAAATTTCGAACCAATTGAAAAAATAATGATTTTGGGGCTTATACATTGGAATTTGAATATAACAAGAGTTCTCATGCAAAAATATGCAAGGATTAAATTGTTGACGAGAAATGCCATAGGAAATGCTATAGCATTTCCTATAGCATTTCTTTATTTTACATTTTTTACAACCTTAAATTTCGAACTAATTGAAAAAATAATGATTTTAAAGCTTATACATTGGAATTTGAATATAACAAGAGTTCTCATGCAAAAAAATGCAAGGATTAAATTGTTGACGAGAAATGCCATAGGAAATGCTATAGCATTTCCTATAGCATTTCTTTATTTTACATTTTTTACAACCTTAAATTTCGAACCAATTGAAAAAATAATGATTTCAAAGCTTATACATTGGAATTTGAATATAACAAGAGTTCTCATGCAAAAATATGCAAGGATTAAGTTGTTGACTAGAAATGCCAAAGGAAATGCTATAGCATTTCCTATAGCATTTCTTTATTTTACATTTTTTACAACCATAAATTTTGAACCAATTGAAAAAATAATGATTTTAAAGCTTATACATTGGAATTTGAATATAACAAGAGTTCTCATACAAAAATATGCAAGGATTAAATTGTTGACGTGAAATGCCATAGGAAATGCTATAGCATTTCCTATAGCATTTCTTTATTTTACATTTTTTACAACCTTAAATTTCGAACCAATTGAAAAAATAATGATTTTAGGGATTATACATTGGAATTTTAATATTACAAGCGTTCTCATTCAAAAATATGCAAGGATTAAATTGTTGACGTTAAATTCCATAGGAAATGCTATAGCATTTCCTATAGCATTTCATTATTTTACATTGTTTACGACCTAAAAGTCGAACCAATTGAAAAAATAATGATTTTAAAGCTTATACATTGGAATTTGAATATAACAAGAGTTCTCATGCAAAAATATGCAAGGATTAAATTGTTGACGAGAAATTCCATACGAAATGCTATAGAATTTCCTATAGCATTTCTTTATTTTACATTTTTTACAACCTTAAATTTCGAACCAATTGAAAAAATAATGATTTTAAATCTTATACATTGGAATTTGAATATAACAAGAGTTCTCATGAAAAAATATGTAAGGATTAAATTGTTGACGAGAAATGCCATAGGAAATGCTATAACATTTCTTTATTTTACATTTTTTACAACCTTAAATTTTGAACCAATTGAAAAAATAATGATTTTAGGGCTTATACATTGTAATTTGAATATAAATAGAGTTCTCATGCAAAAATATGCAAGGTTTAAATTGTTGATGAGAAATGCCATAGGAAATGCTATAGCATTTCCTATAGCATTTCTTTATTTTACATTTTTTACAACCTTAAATTTCGAACCAATTGAAAAAATAATGATTTTGGGGTTTATACATTGGAATTTGAATATAACAAGAGTTCTCATGCAAAAATATGCAAGGATTAAATTGTTGACGAGAAATGCCATAGGAAACGCTATAGCATTTCCTATAGCATTTCTTTATTTTACATTTTTTACAACCTTAAATTTCGAACCAATTGAAAAAATAATGATTTTAAAGCTTATACATTGGAATTTGAATATAACAAGAGTTCTCATGCAAAAATATGCAAGGATTAAATTGTTGACGAGAAATGCCATACGAAATGCTATAGCATTTCCTATAGCATTTCTTTATTTTACATTTTTTACAACCTTAAATTTCGAACCAATTGAAAAAATAATTATTTTAAAGCTTATACATTGGAATTTGAATATAACAAGAGTTCTCATGAAAAAATATGAAAGGATTAAATTGTTGACGAGAAATGCCATAGGAAATGCTATAACATTTCTTTATTTTACATTTTTTACAACCTTAAATTTCGAACCAATTGAAAAAATAATGATTTTAGGGCTTATACATTGTAATTTGAATATAAATAGAGTTCTCATGAATAAATATGCAAGGATTAAATTGTTGACGTGAAATGCCATAGGAAATGCCATAGCATTTCCTATAGCATTTCTTTATTTGACATTTTTTACAACCTTAAATTTCGAACCAATTGAAAAAATAATGATTTTGGGGCTTATACATTGGAATTTGAATATAACAAGAGTTCTCATGCAAAAATATGCAAGGATTAAGTTGTTGACGAGAAATGCCATAGGAAATGCTATAGCATTTCCTATAGCATTTCTTTATTTTACATTTTTTACAACCTTAAATTTCGAACCAATTGAAAAAATAATGATTTTGGGGCTTATACATTGGAATTTGAATATAACAAGAGTTCTCATGCAAAAATATGCAAGGATTAAGTTGTTGACTAGAAATGCCATAGGAAATGCTATAGCATTTCCTATAGCATTTCTTTATTTTACATTTTTTACAACCATAAATTTTGAACCAATTGAAAAAATAATGATTTTAAAGCTTATACATTGGAATTTTAATATAACAAGAGTTCTTATGCAAAAATATGCAAGGATTAAATTGTTGACGAGAAATGCCATAGGAAATGCTATAGCATTTCCTATAGAATTTCTTTATTTTACATTTTTTACAACCTTAAATTTCGAACCAATTGAAAAAATAATAATTTTAGGGATTATACATTGGAATTTTAATATTACAAGCGTTCTCATTCAAAAATATGCAAGGATTAAATTGTTGACGTTAAATTCCATAGGAAATGCTATAGCATTTCCTATAGCATTTCATTATTTTACATTGTTTACGACCTAAAAGTCGAACCAATTGAAAAAATAATGATTTTAAAGCTTATACATTGGAATTTGAATATAACAAGAGTTATCATGCAAAAATATGCAAGGATTAAATTGTTCACGAGAAATTCCATACGAAATGCTATAGAATTTCCAATAGCATTTCTTTATTTTACATTTTTTACAACCTTAAATTTCGAACCAATTGAAAAAATAATCATTTTAAATCTTATACATTGGAATTTGAATATAACAAGAGTTCTCATGAAAAAATATGCAAGGATTAAATTGTTGACGAGAAATGCCATAGGAAATGCTATAACATTTTTTTATTTTACATTTTTTACAACCTTAAATTTTGAACCAATTGAAAAAATAATGATTTTAGGGATTATACATTGGAATTTTAATATTACAAGCGTTCTCATTCAAAAATATGCAAGGATTAAATTGTTGACGTTAAATTCCATAGGAAATGCTATAGCATTTCCTATCGCATTTCTTTATTTTACGTTGTTTACGACCTAAAAGTCAAACCAATTGAAAAAATAATGATTTTAGGGATTATACATTGGAATTTTAATATTACAAGCGTTCTCATTCAAAAATATGCAAGGATTAAATTGTTGACGTTAAATTCCATAGGAAATGCTATAGCATTTCCTATCGCATTTCTTTATTTTACGTTGTTTACGACCTAAAAGTCAAACCAATTGAAAAAATAATGATTTTAAAGCTTATACATTGGAATTTGAATATAACAAGAGTTCTCATGCAAAAATTTGCAAGGATTAAATTGTTGACGAGAAATGCCATACGAAATGCTACAGAATTTCCTATAGCATTTCTTTATTTTACATTTTTTACAACCTTAAATTTCGAACCAATTGAAAAAATAATGATTTTAAAGCTTATACATTGGAATTTGAATATAACAAGAGTTCTCATGCAAAAATATGCAAGGATTAAATTGTTGACGAGAAATGCCATACGAAATGCTATAGCATTTCCTATAGCATTTCTTTATTTTACATTTTTTACAACCTTAAATTTCGAACCAATTGAAAAAATAATTATTTTAAATCTTATACATTGGAATTTGAATATAACAAGAGTTTTAATGAAAAAATATGAAAGGATTAAATTGTTGACGAGAAATGCCATAGGAAATGCTATAACATTTCTTTATTTTACATTTTTTACAACCTTAAATTTCGAACCAATTGAAAAAATAATGATTTTAGGGCTTATACATTGTAATTTGAATATAAATAGAGTTGTCATGCAAAAATATGCAAGGATTAAATTGTTGACGAGAAATGCCATAGGAAATGCTATAGCATTTCCTATAGCATTTATTTATTTTACATTTTTTACAACCTTAAATTTCGAACCAATTGAAAAAATAATGATTTTGGGGCTTATACATTGGAATTTGAATATAACAAGAGTTCTCGTGCAAAAATATGCAAGGATTAAATTGTTGACGAGAAATGCCATAGGAAATGCTATAGCATTTCCTATAGCATTTCTTTATTTTACATTTTTTACAACCTTAAATTTCGAACCAATTGAAAAAATAATGATTTTAAAGCTTATACATTGGAATTTGAATATAACAAGAGTTCTCATGCAAAAATATGCAAGGATTAAATTGTTGACGAGAAATGCCATACGAAATGCTATAGCATTTCCTATAGCATTTCTTTATTTTACATTTTTTACAACCTTAAATTTCGAACCAATTGAAAAAATAATGATTTTAAAGCTTATACATTGGAATTTGAATATAACAAGGGTTCTCATGCAAAAATATGCAAGGATTAAGTTGTTGACTAGAAATGCCATAGGAAATGCTATAGCATTTCCTATAGCATTTCTTTATTTTACATTTTTTACAACCTTAAATTTTGAACCAATTGAAAAAATAATGATTTTAAAGCTTATACATTGGAATTTGAATATAACAAGAGTTCTCATGCAAAAATATGCAAGGATTAAATTGTTGACGAGAAATGCCATAGGAAATGCTATAGCATTTCCTATAGCATTTCTTTATTTTACATTTTTTACAACCTTAAATTTTGAACCAATTGAAAAAATAATGATTTTAGGGATTATACATTGGAATTTTAATATTACAAGCGTTCTCATTCAAAAATATGCAAGGATTAAATTGTTGACGTTAAATTCCATAGGAAATGCTATAGCATTTCCTATCGCATTTCTTTATTTTACGTTGTTTACGACCTAAAAGTCAAACCAATTGAAAAAATAATGATTTTAAAGCTTATACATTGGAATTTGAATATAACAAGAGTTCTCATGCAAAAATTTGCAAGGATTAAATTGTTGACGAGAAATGCCATACGAAATGCTATAGAATTTCCTATAGCATTTCTTTATTTTACATTTTTTACAACCT
The DNA here is from genome assembly GCA_954871525.1 of Parietaria judaica. Taxonomy (NCBI): domain Eukaryota; kingdom Viridiplantae; phylum Streptophyta; class Magnoliopsida; order Rosales; family Urticaceae; genus Parietaria; species Parietaria judaica. The sequence continues at coordinate 29,769,415 of OX940871.1, read as the reverse complement.
TAAATTTCGAACCAATTGAAAAAATAATGATTTTAAAGCTTATACATTGGAATTTGAATATAACAAGAGTTCTCATGCAAAAATATGCAAGGATTAAATTGTTGACGAGAAATGCCATACGAAATGCTATAGCATTTCCTATAGCATTTCTTTATTTTACATTTTTTACAACCTTAAATTTCGAACCAATTGAAAAAATAATTATTTTAAATCTTATACATTGGAATTTGAATATAACAAGAGTTTTAATGAAAAAATATGAAAGGATTAAATTGTTGACGAGAAATGCCATAGGAAATGCTATAACATTTCTTTATTTTACATTTTTTACAACCTCAAATTTCGAACCAATTGAAAAAATAATGATTTTAGGGCTTATACATTGTAATTTGAATATAAATAGAGTTGTCATGCAAAAATATGCAAGGATTAAATTGTTGACGAGAAATGCCATAGGAAATGCTATAGCATTTCCTATAGCATTTATTTATTTTACATTTTTTACAACCTTAAATTTCGAACCAATTGAAAAAATAATGATTTTGGGGCTTATACATTGGAATTTGAATATAACAAGAGTTCTCATGCAAAAATATGCAAGGATTAAATTGTTGACGAGAAATGCCATAGGAAATGCTATAGCATTTCCTATAGCATTTCTTTATTTTACATTTTTTACAACCTTAAATTTCGAACCAATTGAAAAAATAATGATTTTAAAGCTTATACATTGGAATTTGAATATAACAAGAGTTCTCATGCAAAAATATGCAAGGATTAAATTGTTGACGAGAAATGCCATACGAAATGCTATAGCATTTCCTATAGCATTTCTTTATTTTACATTTTTTACAACCTTAAATTTCGAACCAATTGAAAAAATAATGATTTTAAAGCTTATACATTGGAATTTGAATATAACAAGGGTTCTCATGCAAAAATATGCAAGGATTAAGTTGTTGACTAGAAATGCCATAGGAAATGCTATAGCATTTCCTATAGCATTTCTTTATTTTACATTTTTTACAACCTTAAATTTTGAACCAATTGAAAAAATAATGATTTTAAAGCTTATACATTTGAATTTGAATATAACAAGAGTTCTCATGCAAAAATATGCAAGGATTAAATTGTTGACGAGAAATGCCATAGGAAATGCTATAGCATTTCCTATAGCATTTCTTTATTTTACATTTTTTTCAACCTTAAATTTTGAACCAATTGAAAAAATAATGATTTTAGGGATTATACATTGGAATTTTAATATTACAAGCGTTCTCATTCAAAAATATGCAAGGATTAAATTGTTGACGTTAAATTCCATAGGAAATGCTATAGCATTTCCTATCGCATTTCTTTATTTTACGTTGTTTACGACCTAAAAGTCAAACCAATTGAAAAAATAATGATTTTAAAGCTTATACATTGGAATTTGAATATAACAAGAGTTCTCATGCAAAAATTTGCAAGGATTAAATTGTTGACGAGAAATGCCATACGAAATGCTATAGAATTTCCTACAGCATTTCTTTATTTTACATTTTTTACAACCTTAAATTTTGAACCAATTGAAAAAATAATGATTTTAAAGCTTATACATTGGAATTTGAATATAACAAGAGTTCTCATGCAAAAATATGCAAGGATTAAATTGTTGACGAGAAATGCCATACGAAATGCTATAGCATTTCCTATAGCATTTCTTTATTTTACATTTTTTACAACCTTAAATTTCGAACCAATTGAAAAAATAATTATTTTAAATCTTATACATTGGAATTTGAATATAACAAGAGTTCTCATGCAAAAATATGCAAGGATTAAATTGTTGACGAGAAATGCCATAGGAAATGCTATAGCATTTCCTATAGCATTTCTTTATTTTACATTTTTTTCAACCTTAAATTTTGAACCAATTGAAAAAATAATGATTTTAGGGATTATACATTGGAATTTTAATATTACAAGCGTTCTCATTCAAAAATATGCAAGGATTAAATTGTTGACGTTAAATTCCATAGGAAATGCTATAGCATTTCCTATCGCATTTCTTTATTTTACGTTGTTTACGACCTAAAAGTCAAACCAATTGAAAAAATAATGATTTTAAAGCTTATACATTGGAATTTGAATATAACAAGAGTTCTCATGCAAAAATTTGCAAGGATTAAATTGTTGACGAGAAATGCCATACGAAATGCTATAGAATTTCCTACAGCATTTCTTTATTTTACATTTTTTACAACCTTAAATTTCGAACCAATTGAAAAAATAATGATTTTAAAGCTTATACATTGGAATTTGAATATAACAAGAGTTCTCATGCAAAAATATGCAAGGATTAAATTGTTGACGAGAAATGCCATACGAAATGCTATTGCATTTCCTATAGCATTTCTTTATTTTACATTTTTTACAACCTTAAATTTCGAACCAATTGAAAAAATAATTATTTTAAATCTTATACATTGGAATTTGAATATAACAAGAGTTTTAATGAAAAAATATGAAAGGATTAAATTGTTGACGAGAAATGCCATAGGAAATGCTATAACATTTCTTTATTTTACATTTTTTACAACCTTAAATTTCGAACCAATTGAAAAAATAATGATTTTAGGGCTTATACATTGTAATTTGAATATAAATAGAGTTTTCATGCAAAAATATGCAAGGATTAAATAGTTGACGAGAAATGCCATAGGAAATGCTATAGCATTTCCTATAGCATTTATTTATTTTACATTTTTTACAACCTTAAATTTCGAACCAATTGAAAAAATAATGATTTTGGGGCTTATACATTGGAATTTGAATATAACAAGAGTTCTCATGCAAAAATATGCAAGGATTAAATTGTTGACGAGAAATGCCATAGGAAATGCTATAGCATTTCCTATAGCATTTCTTTATTTTACATTTTTTACAACCTTAAATTTCGAACCAATTGAAAAAATAATGATTTTAAAGCTTATACATTGGAATTTGAATATAACAAGAGTTCTCATGCAAAAATATGCAAGGATTAAATTGTTGACGAGAAATGCCATACGAAATGCTATAGCATTTCCTATAGCATTTCTTTATTTTACATTTTTTACAACCTTAAATTTCGAACCAATTGAAAAAATAATGATTTTAAAGCTTATACATTGGAATTTGAATATAACAAGGGTTATCATGCAAAAATATGCAAGGATTAAGTTGTTGACTAGAAATGCCATAGGAAATGCTATAGCATTTCCTATAGCATTTCTTTATTTTACATTTTTTACAACCTTAAATTTTGAACCAATTGAAAAAATAATGATTTTAAAGCTTATACATTGGAATTTGAATATAACAAGAGTTCTCATGCAAAAATATGCAAGGATTAAATTGTTGACGAGAAATGCCATAGGAAATGCTATAGCATTTCCTATAGCATTTCTTTATTTTACATTTTTTACAACCTAAAATTTTGAACCAATTGAAAAAATAATGATTTTAGGGATTATACATTGGAATTTTAATATTACAAGCGTTCTCATTAAAAAATATGCAAGGATTAAATTGTTGACGTTAAATTCCATAGGAAATGCTATAGCATTTCCTATCGCATTGCTTTATTTTACGTTGTTTACGACCTAAAAGTCAAACCAATTGAAAAAATAAGATTTTAAAGCTTATACATTGGAATTTGAATATAACAAGAGTTCTCATGCAAAAATTTGCAAGGATTAAATTGTTGACGAGAAATGCCATACGAAATGCTATAGAATTTCCTATAGCATTTCTTTATTTTACATTTTTTACAACCTTAAATTTCGAACCAATTGAAAAAATAATGATTTTAAAGCTTATACATTGGAATTTGAATATAACAAGAGTTCTCATGCAAAAATATGCAAGGATTAAATTGTTGACGAAAAATGCCATACGAAATGCTATAGCATTTCCTATAGCATTTCTTTATTTTACATTTTTTACAACCTTAAATTTCGAACCAATTGAAAAAATAATTATTTTAAATCTTATACATTGGAATTTGAATATAACAAGAGTTTTAATGAAAAAATATGAAAGGATTAAATTGTTGACGAGAAATGCCATAGGAAATGCTATAACATTTCTTTATTTTACATTTTTTACAACCTTAAATTTCGAACCAATTGAAAAAATAATGATTTTAGGGCTTATACATTGTAATTTGAATATAAATAGAGTTGTCATGCAAAAATATGCAAGGATTAAATTGTTGACGAGAAATGCCATAGGAAATGCTATAGCATTTCCTATAGCATTTATTTATTTTACATTTTTTACAACCTTAAATTTCGAACCAATTGAAAAAATAATGATTTTGGGGCTTATACATTGGAATTTGAATATAACAAGAGTTCTCATGCAAAAATATGCAAGGATTAAATTGTTGACGAGAAATGCCATAGGAAATGCTATAGCATTTCCTATAGCATTTCTTTATTTTACATTTTTTACAACCTTAAATTTCGAACCAATTGAAAAAATAATGATTTTAAAGCTTATACATTGGAATTTGAATATAACAAGAGTTCTCATGCAAAAATATGCAAGGATTAAATTGTTGACGAGAAATGCCATACGAAATGCTATAGCATTTCCTATAGCATTTCTTTATTTTACATTTTTTACAACCTTAAATTTCGAACCAATTGAAAAAATAATGATTTTAAAGCTTATACATTGGAATTTGAATATAACAAGGGTTCTCATGCAAAAATATGCAAGGATTAAGTTGTTGACTAGAAATGCCATAGGAAATGCTATAGCATTTCCTATAGCATTTCTTTATTTTACATTTTTTACAACCTTAAATTTTGAACCAATTGAAAAAATAATGATTTTAAAGCTTATACATTGGAATTTGAATATAACAAGAGTTCTCATGCAAAAATATGCAAGGATTAAATTGTTGACGAGAAATGCCATAGGAAATGCTATAGCATTTCCTATAGCATTTCTTTATTTTACATTTTTTACAACCTAAAATTTTGAACCAATTGAAAAAATAATGATTTTAGGGATTATACATTGGTATTTTAATATTACAAGCGTTCTCATTAAAAAATATGCAAGGATTAAATTGTTGACGTTAAATTCCATAGGAAATGCTATAGCATTTCCTATCGCATTGCTTTATTTTACGTTGTTTACGACCTAAAAGTCAAACCAATTGAAAAAATAAGATTTTAAAGCTTATACATTGGAATTTGAATATAACAAGAGTTCTCATGCAAAAATTTGCAAGGATTAAATTGTTGACGAGAAATGCCATACGAAATGCTATAGAATTTCCTATAGCATTTCTTTATTTTACATTTTTTACAACCTTAAATTTCGAACCAATTGAAAAAATAATGATTTTAAAGCTTATACATTGGAATTTGAATATAACAAGAGTTCTCATGCAAAAATATGCAAGGATTAAATTGTTGACGAAAAATGCCATACGAAATGCTATAGCATTTCCTATAGCATTTCTTTATTTTACATTTTTTACAACCTTAAATTTCGAACCAATTGAAAAAATAATTATTTTAAATCTTATACATTGGAATTTGAATATAACAAGAGTTCTAATGAAAAAATATGAAAGGATTAAATTGTTGACGAGAAATGCCATAGGAAATGCTATAACATTTCTTTATTTTACATTTTTTACAACCTTAAATTTCGAACCAATTGAAAAAATAATGATTTTAGGGCTTATACATTGTAATTTGAATATAAATAGAGTTGTCATGCAAAAATATGCAAGGATTAAATTGTTGACGAGAAATGCCATAGGAAATGCTATAGCATTTCCTATAGCATTTATTTATTTTACATTTTTTACAACCTTAAATTTCGAACCAATTGAAAAAATAATGATTTTGGGGCTTATACATTGGAATTTGAATATAACAAGAGTTCTCATGCAAAAATATGCAAGGATTAAATTGTTGACGAGAAATGCCATAGGAAATGCTATAGCATTTCCTATAGCATTTCTTTATTTTACATTTTTTACAACCTTAAATTTCGAACCAATTGAAAAAATAATGATTTTAAAGCTTATACATTGGAATTTGAATATAACAAGAGTTCTCATGCAAAAATATGCAAGGATTAAATTGTTGACGAGAAATGCCATACGAAATGCTATAGCATTTCCTATAGCATTTCTTTATTTTACATTTTTTACAACCTTAAATTTCGAACCAATTGAAAAAATAATGATTTTAAAGCTTATACATTGGAATTTGAATATAACAAGGGTTCTCATGCAAAAATATGCAAGGATTAAGTTGTTGACTAGAAATGCCATAGGAAATGCTATAGCATTTCCTATAGCATTTCTTTATTTTACATTTTTTACAACCTTAAATTTTGAACCAATTGAAAAAATAATGATTTTAAAGCTTATACATTGGAATTTGAATATAACAAGAGTTCTCATGCAAAAATATGCAAGGATTAAATTGTTGACGAGAAATGCCATAGGAAATGCTATAGCATTTCCTATAGCATTTCTTTATTTTACATTTTTTACAACCTTAAATTTTGAACCAATTGAAAAAATAATGATTTTAGGGATTATACATTGGAATTTTAATATTACAAGCGTTCTCATTCAAAAATATGCAATGATTAAATTGTTGACGTTAAATTCCATAGGAAATGCTATAGCATTTCCTATCGCATTTCTTTATTTTACGTTGTTTACGACCTAAAAGTCAAACCAATTGAAAAAATAATGATTTTAAAGCTTATACATTGGAATTTGAATATAACAAGAGTTCTCATGCAAAAATTTGCAAGGATTAAATTGTTGACGAGAAATGCCATACGAAATGCTATAGAATTTCCTATAGCATTTCTTTATTTTACATTTTTTACAACCTTAAATTTCGAACCAATTGAAAAAATAATGATTTTAAAGCTTATACATTGGAATTTGAATATAACAAGAGTTCTCATGCAAAAATATGCAAGGATTAAATTGTTGACGAGAAATGCCATACGAAATGCTATAGCATTTCCTATAGCATTTCTTTATTTTACATTTTTTACAACCTTAAATTTCGAACCAATTGAAAAAATAATTATTTTAAATCTTATACATTGGAATTTGAATATAACAAGAGTTTTAATGAAAAAATATGAAAGGATTAAATTGTTGACGAGAAATGCCATAGGAAATGCTATAACATTTCTTTATTTTACATTTTTTACAACCTTAAATTTCGAACCAATTGAAAAAATAATGATTTTAGGGCTTATACATTGTAATTTGAATATAAATAGAGTTGTCATGCAAAAATATGCAAGGATTAAATTGTTGACGAGAAATGCCATAGGAAATGCTATAGCATTTCCTATTGCATTTATTTATTTTACATTTTTTACAACCTTAAATTTCGAACCAATTGAAAAAATAATGATTTTGGGGCTTATACATTGGAATTTGAATATAACAAGAGTTCTCATGCAAAAATATGCAAGGATTAAATTGTTGACGAGAAATGCCATAGGAAATGCTATAGCATTTCCTATAGCATTTCTTTATTTTACATTTTTTACAACCTTAAATTTCGAACCAATTGAAAAAATAATGATTTTAAAGCTTATACATTGGAATTTGAATATAACAAGAGTTCTCATGCAAAAATATGCAAGGATTAAATTGTTGACGAGAAATGCCATACGAAATGCTATAGCATTTCCTATAGCATTTCTTCATTTTACATTTTTTACAACCTTAAATTTCGAACCAATTGAAAAAATAATGATTTTAAAGCTTATACATTGGAATTTGAATATAACAAGGGTTCTCATGCAAAAATATGCAAGGATTAAGTTGTTGACTAGAAATGCCATAGGAAATGCTATAGCATTTCCTATAGCATTTCTTTATTTTACATTTTTTACAACCTTAAATTTTGAACCAATTGAAAAAATAATGATTTTAAAGCTTATACATTGGAATTTGAATATAACAAGAGTTCTCATGCAAAAATATGCAAGGATTAAATTGTTGACGAGAAATGCCATAGGAAATGCTATAGCATTTCCTATAGCATTTCTTTATTTTACATTTTTTACAACCTTAAATTTCGAACCAATTGAAAAAAAATAATGATTTTAGGGATTATACATTGGAATTTTAATATTACAAGCGTTCTCATTCAAAAATATGCAAGGATTAAATTGTTGACGTTAAATTCCATAGGAAATGCTATAGCATTTCCTATCGCATTTCTTTATTTTACGTTGTTTACGACCTAAAAGTCAAACCAATTGAAAAAATAATGATTTTAAAGCTTATACATTGGAATTTGAATATAACAAGAGTTCTCATGCAAAAATTTGCAAGGATTAAATTGTTGACGAGAAATGCCATACGAAATGCTATAGAATTTCCTATAGCATTTCTTTATTTTACTTTTTTTACAACCTTAAATTTCGAACCAATTGAAAAAATAATGATTTTAAAGCTTATACATTGGAATTTGAATATAACAAGAGTTCTCATGAAAAAATATGCAAGGATTAAATTGTTGATGAGAAATGCCATAGGAAATGCTATAACATTTCTTTATTTTACATTTTTTACAACCTTAAATTTCGAACCAATTGAAAAAAATAATGATTTTAGGGCTTATACATTGTAGTTTGAATATAAATAGAGTTATCATGCAAAAATATGCAAGGGTTAAATTGTTGACGAGAAATGCCATACGAAATGCTATAGCATTTCCTATAGCATTTCTTTATTTTACATTTTTTACAACCTTAAATTTCAAACCAATCGAAAAAATAAATATTTTAAAGCTTATACATTGGAATTTGAATATAACAAGAGTTCTCATGAAAAAAATATGCAAGGATTAAATTGTTGACGAGAAATGCCATAGGAAATGCTATAACATTTCTTTATTTTACATTTTTTACAACCTTAAATTTCGAACCAATTGAAAAAATAATGATTTTAGGGCTTATACATTGTAATTTGAATATAAATAGAGTTCTCATGCAAAAATATGCAAGGATTAAATTGTTGACGAGAAATGCCATAGGAAATGCTATAGCATTTCCTATAGCATTTCTTTATTTTACATTTTTTACAACCTTAAATTTTGAACCAATTGAAAAAATAATGATTTTAGGGATTATACATTGGAATTTTAATATTACAAGCGTTCCCATTCAAAAATATGCAAGGATTAAATTGTTGACGTTAAATTCCATAGGAAATGCTATAGCATTTCCTATCGCATTTCTTTATTTTACGTTGTTTACGACCTAAAAGTCAAACCAATTGAAAAAATAATGATTTTAAAGCTTATACATTGGAATTTGAATATAACAAGAGTTCTCATGCAAAAATTTGCAAGGATTAAATTGTTGACGAGAAATGCCATACGAATTGCTATAGAATTTCCTATAGCATTTCTTTATTTTACATTTTTTACAACCTTAAATTTTGAACCAATTGAAAAAATAATGATTTTAAAGCTTATACATTGGAATTTGAATATAACAAGAGTTCTCATGCAAAAATATGCAAGGATTAAATTGTTAACGAGAAATGCCATACGAAATGCTATAGCATTTCCTATAGCATTTCTTTATTTTACATTTTTTACAACCTTAAATTTCGAACCAATTGAAAAAATAATTATTTTAAATCTTATACATTGGAATTTGAATATAACAAGAGTTTTAATGAAAAAATATGAAAGGATTAAATTGTTGACGAGAAATGCCATAGGAAATGCTATAACATTTCTTTATTTTACATTTTTTACAACCTTAAATTTCGAACCAATTGAAAAAATAATGATTTTAGGGCTTATACATTGTAATTTGAATATAAATAGAGTTCTCATGCAAAAATATGCAAGGATTAAATTGTTGACGAGAAATGCCATAGGAAATGCTATAGCATTTCCAATAGCATTTCTTTATTTTACATTTTTTACAACCTTAAATTTCGAACCAATTGAAAAAATAATGATTTTGGGGCTTATACATTGGAATTTGAATATAGCAAGAGTTCTCATGCAAAAATATGCAAGGATTAAATTGTTGACGATAAATGCCATACGAAATGCTATAGCATTTCCTATAGCATTTCTTTATTTTACATTTTTTACAACCTTAAATTTCGAACCAATTGAAAAAATAATGATTTTAAAGCTTATACATTGGAATTTGAATATAACAAGAGTTCTCATGCAAAAATATGCAAGGATTAAATTGTTGACGAGAAATGCCATAGGAAATGCTATAGCATTTCCTATAGCATTTCTTTATTTTACATTTTTTACAACCTTAAATTTCGAACCAATTGAAAAAAATAATGATTTTAGGGATTATACATTGGAATTTTAATATTACAAGCGTTCTCATTCAAAAATATGCAAGGATTAAATTGTTGACGTTAAATTCCATAGGAAATGCTATAGCATTTCCTATCGCATTTCTTTATTTTACGTTGTTTACGACCTAAAAGTCAAACCAATTGAAAAAATAATGATTTTAAAGCTTATACATTGGAATTTGAATATAACAAGAGTTCTCATGCAAAAATTTGCAAGGATTAAATTGTTGACGAGAAATGCCATACGAAATGCTATAGAATTTCCTATAGCATTTCTTTATTTTACATTTTTTACAACCTTAAATTTCGAACCAATTGAAAAAATAATGATTTTAAAGCTTATACATTGGAGTTTGAATATAACAAGAGTTCTCATGAAAAAATATGCAAGGATTAAATTGTTGATGAGAAATGCCATAGGAAATGCTATAACATTTCTTTATTTTACATTTTTTACAACCTTAAATTTCGAACCAATTGAAAAAAATAATGATTTTAGGGCTTATACATTGTAGTTTGAATATAAATAGAGTTCTCATGCAAAAATGTGCAAGGATTAAATTGTTGACGAGAAATGCCATACGAAATGCTATAGCATTTCCTATAGCATTTCTTTATTTTACATTTTTTACAACCTTAAATTTCGAACCAATTGAAAAAATAATTATTTTAAAGCTTATACATTGGAATTTGAATATAACAAGAGTTCTCATGAAAAAATATGCAAGGATTAAATTGTTGACGAGAAATGCCATAGGAAATGCTATAACATTTCTTTATTTTACATTTTTTACAACCTTAAATTTCGAACCAATTGAAAAAATAATGATTTTAGGGCTTATACATTGTAATTTGAATATAAATAGAGTTCTCATGCAAAAATATGCAAGGATTAAATTGTTGACGAGAAATGCCATAGGAAATGCTATAGCATTTCCAATAGCATTTCTTTATTTTACATTTTTTACAACCTTAAATTTCGAACCAATTGAAAAAATAATGATTTTGGGGCTTATAAATTGGAATTTGAATATAGCAAGAGTTCTCATGCAAAAATATGCAAGGATTAAATTGTTGACGAGAAATGCCATACGAAATGCTATAGCATTTCCTATAGCATTTCTTTATTTTACATTTTTTACAACCTTAAATTTCGAACCAATTGAAAAAATAATGATTTTAAAGCTTATACATTGGAATTTGAATATAACAAGAGTTCTCATGCAAAAATATGCAAGGATTAAATTGTTGACGAGAAATGCCATAGGAAATGCTATAGCATTTCCTATAGCATTTCTTTATTTTACATTTTTTACAACCTTAAATTTCGAACCAATTGAAAAAAATAATGATTTTAGGGATTATACATTGGAATTTTAATATTACAAGCGTTCTCATTGAAAAATATGCAAGGATTAAATTGTTGACGTTAAATTCCATAGGAAATGCTATAGCATTTCCTATCGCATTTCTTTATTTTACGTTGTTTACGACCTAAAAGTCAAACCAATTGAAAAAATAATGATTTTAAAGCTTATACATTGGAATTTGAATATAACAAGAGTTCTCATGAAAAAATATGCAAGGATTAAATTGTTGACGAGAAATGCCATAGGAAATGCTATAACATTTCTTTATTTTACATTTTTTACAACCTTAAATTTCGAACCAATTGAAAAAATAATGATTTTAGGGCTTATACATTGTAATTTGAATATAAATAGAGTTCTCATGCAAAAATATGCAAGGATTAAATTGTTGACGAGAAATGCCATAGGAAATGCTATAGCATTTCCAATAGCATTTCTTTATTTTACATTTTTTACAACCTTAAATTTCGAACCAATTGAAAAAATAATGATTTTGGGGCTTATACATTGGAATTTGAATATAGCAAGAGTTCTCATGCAAAAATATGCAAGGATTAAATTGTTGACGATAAATGCCATACGAAATGCTATAGCATTTCCTATAGCATTTCTTTATTTTACATTTTTTACAACCTTAAATTTCGAACCAATTGAAAAAATAATGATTTTAAAGCTTATACATTGGAATTTGAATATAACAAGAGTTCTCATGCAAAAATATGCAAGGATTAAATTGTTGACGAGAAATGCCATAGGAAATGCTATAGCATTTCCTATAGCATTTCTTTATTTTACATTTTTTACAACCTTAAATTTCGAACCAATTGAAAAAAATAATGATTTTAGGGATTATACATTGGAATTTTAATATTACAAGCGTTCTCATTCAAAAATATGCAAGGATTAAATTGTTGACGTTAAATTCCATAGGAAATGCTATAGCATTTCCTATCGCATTTCTTTATTTTACGTTGTTTACGACCTAAAAGTCAAACCAATTGAAAAAATAATGATTTTAAAGCTTATACATTGGAATTTGAATATAACAAGAGTTCTCATGCAAAAATTTGCAAGGATTAAATTGTTGACGAGAAATGCCATACGAAATGCTATAGAATTTCCTATAGCATTTCTTTATTTTACATTTTTTACAACCTTAAATTTCGAACCAATTGAAAAAATAATGATTTTAAAGCTTATACATTGGAGTTTGAATATAACAAGAGTTCTCATGAAAAAATATGCAAGGATTAAATTGTTGATGAGAAATGCCATAGGAAATGCTATAACATTTCTTTATTTTACATTTTTTACAACCTTAAATTTCGAACCAATTGAAAAAAATAATGATTTTAGGGCTTATACATTGTAGTTTGAATATAAATAGAGTTCTCATGCAAAAATGTGCAAGGATTAAATTGTTGACGAGAAATGCCATACGAAATGCTATAGCATTTCCTATAGCATTTCTTTATTTTACATTTTTTACAACCTTAAATTTCGAACCAATTGAAAAAATAATTATTTTAAAGCTTATACATTGGAATTTGAATATAACAAGAGTTCTCATGAAAAAATATGCAAGGATTAAATTGTTGACGAGAAATGCCATAGGAAATGCTATAACATTTCTTTATTTTACATTTTTTACAACCTTAAATTTCGAACCAATTGAAAAAATAATGATTTTAGGGCTTATACATTGTAATTTGAATATAAATAGAGTTCTCATGCAAAAATATGCAAGGATTAAATTGTTGACGAGAAATGCCATAGGAAATGCTATAGCATTTCCAATAGCATTTCTTTATTTTACATTTTTTACAACCTTAAATTTCGAACCAATTGAAAAAATAATGATTTTGGGGCTTATACATTGGAATTTGAATATAGCAAGAGTTCTCATGCAAAAATATGCAAGGATTAAATTGTTGACGAGAAATGCCATACGAAATGCTATAGCATTTCCTATAGCATTTCTTTATTTTACATTTTTTACAACCTTAAATTTCGAACCAATTGAAAAAATAATGATTTTAAAGCTTATACATTGGAATTTGAATATAACAAGAGTTCTCATGCAAAAATATGCAAGGATTAAATTGTTGACGAGAAATGCCATAGGAAATGCTATAGCATTTCCTATAGCATTTCTTTATTTTACATTTTTTACAACCTTAAATTTCGAACCAATTGAAAAAAATAATGATTTTAGGGATTATACATTGGAATTTTAATATTACAAGCGTTCTCATTGAAAAATATGCAAGGATTAAATTGTTGACGTTAAATTCCATAGGAAATGCTATAGCATTTCCTATCGCATTTCTTTATTTTACGTTGTTTACGACCTAAAAGTCAAACCAATTGAAAAAATAATGATTTTAAAGCTTATACATTGGAATTTGAATATAACAAGAGTTCTCATGCAAAAATTTGCAAGGATTAAATTGTTGACGAGAAATGCCATACGAAATGCTATAGAATTTCCTATAGCATTTCTTTATTTTACATTTTTTACAACCTTAAATTTCGAACCAATTGAAAAAATAATGATTTTAAAGCTTATACATTGGAATTTGAATATAACAAGAGTTCTCATGAAAAAATATGCAAGGATTAAATTGTTGATGAGAAATGCCATAGGAAATGCTATAACATTTCTTTATTTTACATTTTTTACAACCTTAAATTTCGAACCAATTGAAAAAAATAATGATTTTAGGGCTTATACATTGTAGTTTGAATATAAATAGAGTTCTCATGCAAAAATGTGCAAGGATTAAATTGTTGACGAGAAATGCCATACGAAATGCTATAGCATTTCCTATAGCATTTCTTTATTTTACATTTTTTACAACCTTAAATTTCGAACCAATTGAAAAAATAATTATTTTAAAGCTTATACATTGGAATTTGAATATAACAAGAGTTCTCATGAAAAAATATGCAAGGATTAAATTGTTGACGAGAAATGCCATAGGAAATGCTATAACATTTCTTTATTTTACATTTTTTACAACCTTAAATTTCGAACCAATTGAAAAAATAATGATTTTAGGGCTTATACATTGTAATTTGAATATAAATAGAGTTCTCATGCAAAAATATGCAAGGATTAAATTGTTGACGAGAAATGCCATAGGAAATGCTATAGCATTTCCAATAGCATTTCTTTATTTTACATTTTTTACAACCTTAAATTTCGAACCAATTGAAAAAATAATGATTTTGGGGCTTATAAATTGGAATTTGAATATAGCAAGAGTTCTCATGCAAAAATATGCAAGGATTAAATTGTTGACGAGAAATGCCATACGAAATGCTATAGCATTTCCTATAGCATTTCTTTATTTTACATTTTTTACAACCTTAAATTTCGAACCAATTGAAAAAATAATGATTTTAAAGCTTATACATTGGAATTTGAATATAACAAGAATGCAAAAATATGCAAGGATTAAATTGTTGACGAGAAATGCCATAGGAAATGCTATAGCATTTCCTATAGCATTTCTTTATTTTACATTTTTTACAACCTTAAATTTCGAACCAATTGAAAAAAATAATGATTTTAGGGATTATACATTGGAATTTTAATATTACAAGCGTTCTCATTCAAAAATATGCAAGGATTAAATTGTTGACGTTAAATTCCATAGGAAATGCTATAGCATTTCCTATCGCATTTCTTTATTTTACGTTGTTTACGACCTAAAAGTCAAACCAATTGAAAAAATAATGATTTTAAAGCTTATACATTGGAATTTGAATATAACAAGAGTTCTCATGCAAAAATTTGCAAGGATTAAATTGTTGACGAGAAATGCCATACGAAATGCTATAGAATTTCCTATAGCATTTCTTTATTTTACATTTTTTACAACCTTAAATTTCGAACCAATTGAAAAAATAATGATTTTAAAGCTTATACATTGGAATTTGAATATAACAAGAGTTCTCATGAAAAAATATGCAAGGATTAAATTGTTGATGAGAAATGCCATAGGAAATGCTATAACATTTCTTTATTTTACATTTTTTACAACCTTAAATTTCGAACCAATTGAAAAAAATAATGATTTTAGGGCTTATACATTGTAGTTTGAATATAAATAGAGTTCTCATGCAAAAATGTGCAAGGATTAAATTGTTGACGAGAAATGCCATACGAAATGCTATAGCATTTCCTATAGCATTTCTTTATTTTACATTTTTTACAACCTTAAATTTCGAACCAATTGAAAAAATAATAATTTTAAAGCTTATACATTGGAATTTTAATATAACAAGAGTTCTCATGAAAAAATATGCAAGGATTAAATTGTTGACGAGAAATGCCATAGGAAATGCTATAACATTTCTTTATTTTACATTTTTTACAACCTTAAATTTCGAACCAATTGAAAAAATAATGATTTTAGGGCTTATACATTGTAATTTGAATATAAATAGAGTTCTCATGCAAAAATATGCAAGGATTAAATTGTTGACGAGAAATGCCATAGGAAATGCTATAGCATTTCCAATAGCATTTCTTTATTTTACATTTTTTACAACCTTAAATTTCGAACCAATTGAAAAAATAATGATTTTGGGGCTTATAAATTGGAATTTGAATATAGCAAGAGTTCTCATGCAAAAATATGCAAGGATTAAATTGTTGACGATAAATGCCATACGAAATGCTATAGCATTTCCTATAGCATTTCTTTATTTTACATTTTTTACAACCTTAAATTTCGAACCAATTGAAAAAATAATGATTTTAAAGCTTATACATTGGAATTTGAATATAACAAGAGTTCTCATGCAAAAATATGCAAGGATTAAATTGTTGACGAGAAATGCCATAGGAAATGCTATAGCATTTCCTATAGCATTTCTTTATTTTACATTTTTTACAACCTTAAATTTCGAACCAATTGAAAAAAATAATGATTTTAGGGATTATACATTGGAATTTTAATATTACAAGCGTTCTCATTCAAAAATATGCAAGGATTAAATTGTTGACGTTAAATTCCATAGGAAATGCTATAGCATTTCCTATCGCATTTCTTTATTTTACGTTGTTTACGACCTAAAAGTCAAACCAATTGAAAAAATAATGATTTTAAAGCTTATACATTGGAATTTGAATATAACAAGAGTTCTCATGCAAAAATTTGCAAGGATTAAATTGTTGACGAGAAATGCCATACGAAATGCTATAGAATTTCCTATAGCATTTCTTTATTTTACATTTTTTACAACCTTAAATTTCGAACCAATTGAAAAAATAATGATTTTAAAGCTTATACATTGGAATTTGAATATAACAAGAGTTCTCATGAAAAAATATGCAAGGATTAAATTGTTGATGAGAAATGCCATAGGAAATGCTATAACATTTCTTTATTTTACATTTTTTACAACCTTAAATTTCGAACCAATTGAAAAAAATAATGATTTTAGGGCTTATACATTGTAGTTTGAATATAAATAGAGTTCTCATGCAAAAATGTGCAAGGATTAAATTGTTGACGAGAAATGCCATACGAAATGCTATAGCATTTCCTATAGCATTTCTTTATTTTACATTTTTTACAACCTTAAATTTCGAACCAATTGAAAAAATAATTATTTTAAACCTTATACATTGGAATTTGAATATAACAAGAGTTCTCATGAAAAAATATGCAAGGATTAAATTGTTGACGAGAAATGCCATAGGAAATGCTATAACATTTCTTTATTTTACATTTTTTACAACCTTAAATTTCGAACCAATTGAAAAAATAATGATTTTAGGGCTTATACATTGTAATTTGAATATAAATAGAGTTCTCATGCAAAAATATGCAAGGATTAAATTGTTGACGAGAAATGCCATAGGAAATGCTATAGCATTTCCAATAGCATTTCTTTATTTTACATTTTTTACAACCTTAAATTTCGAACCAATTGAAAAAATAATGATTTTGGGGCTTATAAATTGGAATTTGAATATAGCAAGAGTTCTCATGCAAAAATATGCAAGGATTAAATTGTTGACGAGAAATGCCATACGAAATGCTATAGCATTTCCTATAGCATTTCTTTATTTTACATTTTTTACAACCTTAAATTTCGAACCAATTGAAAAAATAATGATTTTAAAGCTTATACATTGGAATTTGAATATAACAAGAGTTCTCATGCAAAAATATGCAAGGATTAAATTGTTGACGAGAAATGCCATAGGAAATGCTATAGCATTTCCTATAGCATTTCTTTATTTTACATTTTTTACAACCTTAAATTTCGAACCAATTGAAAAAAATAATGATTTTAGGGATTATACATTGGAATTTTAATATTACAAGCGTTCTCATTCAAAAATATGCAAGGATTAAATTGTTGACGTTAAATTCCATAGGAAATGCTATAGCATTTCCTATCGCATTTCTTTATTTTACGTTGTTTACGACCTAAAAGTCAAACCAATTGAAAAAATAATGATTTTAAAGCTTATACATTGGAATTTGAATATAACAAGAGTTCTCATGCAAAAATTTGCAAGGATTAAATTGTTGACGAGAAATGCCATACGAAATGCTATAGAATTTCCTATAGCATTTCTTTATTTTACATTTTTTACAACCTTAAATTTCGAACCAATTGAAAAAATAATGATTTTAAAGCTTATACATTGGAATTTGAATATAACAAGAGTTCTCATGAAAAAATATGCAAGGATTAAATTGTTGACGAGAAATGCCATAGGAAATGCTATAACATTTCTTTATTTTACATTTTTTACAACCTTAAATTTCGAACCAATTGAAAAAAATAATGATTTTAGGGCTTATACATTGTAGTTTGAATATAAATAGAGTTCTCATGCAAAAATGTGCAAGGATTAAATTGTTGACGAGAAATGCCATACGAAATGCTATAGCATTTCCTATAGCATTTCTTTATTTTACATTTTTTACAACCTTAAATTTCGAACCAATTGAAAAAATAATTATTTTAAAGCTTATACATTGGAATTTGAATATAACAAGAGTTCTCATGAAAAAATATGCAAGGATTAAATTGTTGACGAGAAATGCCATAGGAAATGCTATAACATTTCTTTATTTTACATTTTTTACAACCTTAAATTTCGAACCAATTGAAAAAATAATGATTTTAGGGCTTATACATTGTAATTTGAATATAAATAGAGTTCTCATGCAAAAATATGCAAGGATTAAATTGTTGACGAGAAATGCCATAGGAAATGCTATAGCATTTCCAATAGCATTTCTTTATTTTACATTTTTTACAACCTTAAATTTCGAACCAATTGAAAAAATAATGATTTTGGGGTTTATAAATTGGAATTTGAATATAGCAAGAGTTCTCATGCAAAAATATGCAAGGATTAAATTGTTGACGATAAATGCCATAGCATTTCCTAGAGCATTTCTTTATTTTACATTTTTTACAACCTTAAATTTCGAACCAATTGAAAAAATAATGATTTTAAAGCTTATACATTGGAATTTGAATATAACAAGAGTTCTCATACAAAAATATGCAAGGATTAAATTGTTGACGAGAAATGCCATACGAAATGCTATAGCATTTCCTATAGCATTTCTTTATTTTACATTTTTTACAACCTTAAATTTCGAACCAATTGAAAAAATAATGATTTTAAAGCTTATACATTGGAATTTGAATATAACAAGAGTTCTCATGCAAAAATATGCAAGGATTAAGTTGTTGACTAGAAATGCCATAGGAAATGCTATAGCATTTCCTATAGCATTTCTTTATTTTACATTTTTTACAACCTTAAATTTCGAACCAATTGAAAAAATAATGATTTTAGGGATTATACATTGGAATTTTAATATTACAAGCGTTCTCATTAAAAAATATGCAAGGATTAAATTGTTGACGTTAAATTCCATAGGAAATGCTAGCATTTCCTATAGCATTTCTTTATTTTACATTGTTTACGACCTAAAAGTCGAACCAATTGAAAAAATAATGATTTTAAAGCTTATACATTGTAATTTGAATATAAATAGAGTTCTCATGCAAAAATATGCAAGGATTAAATTGTTGACGAGAAATGCCATAGGAAATGCTATAGCATTTCCAATAGCATTTCTTTATTTTACATTTTTTACAACCTTAAATTTCGAACCAATTGAAAAAATAATGATTTTGGGGCTTATAAATTGGAATTTGAACATAGCAAGAGTTCTCATGCAAAAATATGCAAGGATTAAATTGTTGACGATAAATGCCATACGAAATGCTATAGCATTTCCTATAGCATTTCTTTATTTTACATTTTTTACAACCTTAAATTTCGAACCAATTGAAAAAATAATGATTTTAAAGCTTATACATTGGAATTTGAATATAACAAGAGTTCTCATGCAAAAATATGCAAGGATTAAATTGTTGACGAGAAATGCCATAGGAAATGCTATAGCATTTCCTATAGCATTTCTTTATTTTACATTTTTTACAACCTTAAATTTCGAACCAATTGAAAAAAATAATGATTTTAGGGATTATACATTGGAATTTTAATATTACAAGCGTTCTCATTCAAAAATATGCAAGGATTAAATTGTTGACGTTAAATTCCATAGGAAATGCTATAGCATTTCCTATCGCATTTCTTTATTTTACGTTGTTTACGACCTAAAAGTCAAACCAATTGAAAAAATAATGATTTTAAAGCTTATACATTGGAATTTGAATATAACAAGAGTTCTCATGCAAAAATTTGCAAGGATTAAATTGTTGACGAGAAATGCCATACGAAATGCTATAGAATTTCCTATAGCATTTCTTTATTTTACATTTTTTACAACCTTAAATTTCGAACCAATTGAAAAAATAATGATTTTAAAGCTTATACATTGGAATTTGAATATAACAAGAGTTCTCATGAAAAAATATGCAAGGATTAAATTGTTGATGAGAAATGCCATAGGAAATGCTATAACATTTCTTTATTTTATATTTTTTACAACCTTAAATTTCGAACCAATTGAAAAAAATAATGATTTTAGGGCTTATACATTGTAGTTTGAATATAAATAGAGTTCTCATGCAAAAATGTGCAAGGATTAAATTGTTGACGAGAAATGCCATACGAAATGCTATAGCATTTCCTATAGCATTTCTTTATTTTACATTTTTTACAACCTTAAATTTCGAACCAATTGAAAAAATAATTATTTTAAACCTTATACATTGGAATTTGAATATAACAAGAGTTCTCATGAAAAAATATGCAAGGATTAAATTGTTGACGAGAAATGCCATAGGAAATGCTATAACATTTCTTTATTTTACATTTTTTACAACCTTAAATTTCGAACCAATTGAAAAAATAATGATTTTAGGGCTTATACATTGTAATTTGAATATAAATAGAGTTCTCATGCAAAAATATGCAAGGATTAAATTGTTGACGAGAAATGCCATAGGAAATGCTATAGCATTTCCAATAGCATTTCTTTATTTTACATTTTTTACAACCTTAAATTTCGAACCAATTGAAAAAATAATGATTTTGGGGCTTATAAATTGGAATTTGAATATAGCAAGAGTTCTCATGCAAAAATATGCAAGGATTAAATTGTTGACGAGAAATGCCATACGAAATGCTATAGCATTTCCTATAGCATTTCTTTATTTTACATTTTTTACAACCTTAAATTTCGAACCAATTGAAAAAATAATGATTTTAAAGCTTATACATTGGAATTTGAATATAACAAGAGTTCTCATGCAAAAATATGCAAGGATTAAATTGTTGACGAGAAATGCCATACGAAATGCTATAGCATTTCCTATAGCATTTCTTTATTTTACATTTTTTACAACCTTAAATTTCGAACCAATTGAAAAAAATAATGATTTTAGGGATTATACATTGGAATTTTAATATTACAAGCGTTCTCATTCAAAAATATGCAAGGATTAAATTGTTGACGTTAAATTCCATAGGAAATGCTATAGCATTTCCTATCGCATTTCTTTATTTTACATTGTTTACGACCTAAAAGTCAAACCAATTGAAAAAATAATGATTTTAAAGCTTATACATTGGAATTTGAATATAACAAGAGTTCTCATGCAAAAATTTGCAAGGATTAAATTGTTGACGAGAAATGCCATACGAAATGCTATAGAATTTCCTATAGCATTTCTTTATTTTACATTTTTTACAACCTTAAATTTCGAACCAATTGAAAAAATAATGATTTTAAAGCTTATACATTGGAATTTGAATATAACAAGAGTTCTCATGAAAAAATATGCAAGGATTAAATTGTTGATGAGAAATGCCATAGGAAATGCTATAACATTTATTTATTTTACATTTTTTACAACCTTAAATTTCGAACCAATTGAAAAAAATAATGATTTTAGGGCTTATACATTGTAGTTTGAATATAAATAGAGTTCTCATGCAAAAATGTGCAAGGATTAAATTGTTGACGAGAAATGCCATACGAAATGCTATAGCATTTCCTATAGCATTTCTTTATTTTACATTTTTTACAACCTTAAATTTCGAACCAATTGAAAAAATAATTATTTTAAAGCTTATACATTGGAATTTGAATATAACAAGAGTTCTCATGAAAAAATATGCAAGGATTAAATTGTTGACGAGAAATGCCATAGGAAATGCTATAACATTTCTTTATTTTACATTTTTTACAACCTTAAATTTCGAACCAATTGAAAAAATAATGATTTTAGGGCTTATACATTGTAATTTGAATATAAATAGAGTTCTCATGCAAAAATATGCAAGGATTAAATTGTTGACGAGAAATGCCATAGGAAATGCTATAGCATTTCCAATAGCATTTCTTTATTTTACATTTTTTACAACCTTAAATTTCGAACCAATTGAAAAAATAATGATTTTGGGGCTTATAAATTGGAATTTGAATATAGCAAGAGTTCTCATGCAAAAATATGCAAGGATTAAATTGTTGACGATAAATGCCATAGCATTTCCTAGAGCATTTCTTTATTTTACATTTTTTACAACCTTAAATTTCGAACCAATTGAAAAAATAATGATTTTAAAGCTTATACATTGGAATTTGAATATAACAAGAGTTCTCATGCAAAAATATGCAAGGATTAAATTGTTGACGAGAAATGCCATACGAAATGCTATAGCATTTCCTATAGCATTTCTTTATTTTACATTTTTTACAACCTTAAATTTCGAACCAATTGAAAAAATAATGATTTTAAAGCTTATACATTGGAATTTGAATATAACAAGAGTTCTCATGCAAAAATATGCAAGGATTAAGTTGTTGACTAGAAATGCCATAGGAAATGCTATAGCATTTCCTATAGCATTTCTTTATTTTACATTTTTTACAACCTTAAATTTCGAACCAATTGAAAAAATAATGATTTTAGGGATTATACATTGGAATTTTAATATTACAAGCGTTCTCATTAAAAAATATGCAAGGATTAAATTGTTGACGTTAAATTTCATAGGAAATGCTAGCATTTCCTATAGCATTTCTTTATTTTACATTGTTTACGACCTAAAAGTCGAACCAATTGAAAAAATAATGATTTTAAAGCTTATACATTGGAATTTGAATATAACAAGAGTTCTCATGCAAAAATATACAAGGATTAAATTGTTGACGAGAAATGCCATACGAAATGCTATATAATTTCCCATAGCATTTCTTTATTTTACATTTTTTACAACCTTAAATTTCAAACCAATTGAAAAACTAATGATTTTAAAGCTTATACATTGGAATTTGAATATAACAAGAGTTCTCATGAAAAAATATGCAAGGATTAAATTGTTGACGAGAAATGCCATAGGAAATGCTATAACATTTCTTTATTTTACATTTTTTACAACCTTAAATTTCGAACCAATTGAAAAAATAATGATTTTAGGGCTTATACATTGTAATTTGAATATAAATAGAGTTCTCATGCAAAAATATGCAAGGATTAAATTGTTGACGGGAAATGCCATACGAAATGCTATAGCATTTCCTATAGCATTTCTTTATTTTACATTTTTTACAACCTTAAATTTCGAACCAATTGAAAAAATAATGACTTTAGGGCTTATACATTGGAATTTGAATATAACAAGAGTTCTCATGCAAAAATATGCAAGGATTAAATTGTTGACGAGAAATGCCATACGAAATGCTATAGCATTTCCTATAGCATTTCTTTATTTTACATTTTTTACAACCTTAAATTTCGAACCAATTGAAAAAATAATGATTTTAAAGCTTATACATTGGAATTTGAATATAACAAGAGTTCTCATGAAAAAATATGCAAGGATTAAATTGTTGACGAGAAATGCCATAGGAAATGCTATAACATTTCTTTATTTTACATTTTTTACAACCTTAAATTTCGAACCAATTGAAAAAATAATGATTTTAGGGCTTATACATTGTAATTTGAATATAAATAGAGTTTTCATGCAAAAATATGCAAGGATTAAATTGTTGACGAGAAATGCCATACGAAATGCTATAGCATTTCCTATAGCATTTCTTTATTTTACATTTTTCACAACCTTAAATTTCGAACCAATTGAAAAAATAATTATTTTAAAGCTTATACATTGGAATTTGAATATAACAAGAGTTCTCATGAAAAAATATGAAAGGATTAAATTGTTGACGAGAAATGCCGTAGGAAATGCTATAACATTTCTTTATTTTACATTTTTTACAACCTTAAATTTCGAACCAATTGAAAAAATAATGATTTTAGGGCTTATACATTGTAATTTGAATATAAATAGAGTTCTCATGCAATAATATGCAAGGATTAAATTGTTGACGAGAAATGCCATAGGAAATTCTATAGCATTTCCTATAGCATTTCTTTATTTTATATTTTTTACAACCTTAAATTTCGAACCAATTGAAAAAATAATGATTTTGGGGCTTATACATTGGAATTTGAATATAACAAGAGTTCTCATGCAAAAATATGCAAGGATTAAATTGTTGACGAGAAATGCCATAGCATTTCCTAGAGCATTTCTTTATTTTACATTTTTTACAACCTTAAATTTCGAACCAATTGAAAAAATAATGATTTTAAAGCTTATACATTGGAATTTGAATATAACAAGAGTTCTCATGCAAAAATATGCAAGGATTAAATTGTTGACGAGAAATGCCATACGAAATGCTATAGCATTTCCTATAGCATTTCTTTATTTTACAATTTTTACAACCTTAAATTTCGAACCAATTGAAAAAATAATGACTTTAGGGCTTATACATTGGAATTTGAATATAACAAGAGTTCTCATGCAAAAATATGCAAGGATTAAATTGTTGACGAGAAATGCCATACGAAATGCTATAGCATTTCCTATAGCATTTCTTTATTTTACATTTTTTACAACCTTAAATTTCGAACCAATTGAAAAAATAATGATTTTAAAGCTTATACATTGGAATTTGAATATAACAAGAGTTCTCATGAAAAAATATGCAAGGATTAAATTGTTGACGAGAAATGCCATAGGAAATGCTATAACATTTCTTTATTTTACATTTTTTACAACCTTAAATTTCGAACCAATTTAAAAAATAATGATTTTAGGGCTTATACATTGTAATTTGAATATAAATAGATTTCTCACGCAAAAATATGCAAGGATTAAATTGTTGACGAGAAATGCCATAGGAAATGCTATAGCATTTCCTATAGCATTTCTTTATTTTACATTTTTTACAACCTTAAATTTCGAACCAATTGAAAAAATAATGATTTTAGGGCTTATATATTGGAATTTGAATATAACAAGAGTTCTCATGCAAAAATATGCAAGGATTAAATTGTTGACGAGAAATGCCATAGGAAATGCTATAGCATTTCCTATAGCATTTCTTTATTTTACATTTTTTACAACCTTAAATTTCAAACCAATAGAAAAAATAATGATTTTAAAGCTTATACATTGGAATTTGAATATAACAAGATTTCTCATGCAAAAATATGCAAGGATTAAATTGTTGACGAGAAATGCCATACGAAATGCTATAGCATTTCCTATAGCATTTCTTTATTTTACATTTTTTACAACCTTAAATTTCAAACCAGATGAAAAATAAATGATTTTAAAGCTTATACATTGGAATTTTAATATAACAAGAGTTCTCATGAAAAAATATGCAAGGATTAAATTGTTGACGAGAAATGCCATAGGAAATGCTATAGCATTTCCTATAGCATTTCTTTATTTTAAATTTTTTACAACCTTAAATTTCAAACCAATTGAAAAAATAATGATTTTAGGGCTTATACATTGGAATTTAAATATAACAAGAGTTCTCATGTAAAAATATGCAAGGATTAAATTTTTGACGAGAAATGCCATAGGAAATGCTATAGCATTTCCTATAGCATCTCTTTATTTTACATTTTTTATAACCTTAAATTTCAAACCAATTGTAAAAATAATGATTTTAGGGCTTATACATTGGAATTTTAATATTACAAGCGTTCTCATGCAAAAATATGCAAGGATTAAATTGTTGACGAGAAATGCCATAGGAAATGCTATAGCATTTCCTATAGCACTTCTTTATTTTACATTTTTTACAACCTTAAATTTCGAACCATTTGAAAAAATAATGATTTTAGGGCTTATACATTGGAATTTTAATATAACAAGAGTTCTCATGCAAAAATATGCAAGGATTAAATTGTAGACGAGAAATGCCATAGGAAATGCTAGCATTTCCTATAGCATTTCTTTATTTTACATTGTTTAGGACCTAATATTTCGAACCAATTGAAAAATAATTATTTTAGGGTTTATACATTGGAATTTGAATATAACAAGAGTTCTCATGCAAAAATATGCAAGGAATAAATTGTTGACGAGAAATGCCATAGGAAATAGCATTTCCTATAGCATTTCTTTATTTTACTTTTCTTACAACCTTAAATTTCGAACCAATTGAAAAAATAATGATTTTAGGGCTTATACATTGGAATTTGAATATAACAAGAGTTCTCATGCAAAAATATGCAAGGATTAAATTGTTGACGAGAAATGCCATAGGAAATGCTATAGCATTTCCTATAGCATTTCTTTATTTTACATTTTTTACAACCTTAAATTTCGAACCAATTGAAAAAATAATGATTTTAAAGCTTATACATTGGAATTTGAATATAACAAGAGTTATCATGCAAAAATATGCAAGGATTAAATTGTTGACGAGAAATGCCATACGAAATGCTATAGCATTTCCTATAGCATTTCTTTATTTTACATTTTTTACAACCTTAAATTTCAAACCAGATGAAAAATAAAAGATTTTAAAGCTTATACATTGGAATTTTAATATAACAAGAGTTCTCATGAAAAAATATGCAAGGATTAAATTGTTGACGAGAAATGCCATAGGAAATGCTATAGCATTTCCTATAGCATTTCTTTATTTTAAATTTTTTACAACCTTAAATTTCAAACCAATTGAAAAAATAATGATTTTAGGGCTTATACATTGGAATTTAAATATAACAAGAGTTCTCATGTAAAAATATGCAAGGATTAAATTTTTGACGAGAAATGCCATAGGAAATGCTATAGCATTTCCTATAGCATTTCTTTATTTTACATTTTTTACAACCTTAAATTTCAAACCAATTGTAAAAATAATGATTTTAGGGCTTATACATTGGAATTTTAATATTACAAGCGTTTTCATGCAAAAATATGCAAGGATTAAATTGTTGACGAGAAATGCCATAGGAAATGCTATAGCATTTCCTATAGCACTTCTTTATTTTACATTTTTTACAACCTTAAATTTCGAACCATTTGAAAAAATAATGATTTTAGGGCTTATACATTGGAATTTTAATATAACAAGAGTTCTCATGCAAAAATATGCAAGGATTAAATTGTAGACGAGAAATGCCATAGGAAATGCTAGCATTTCCTATAGCATTTCTTTATTTTACATTGTTTAGGACCTAATATTTCGAACCAATTGAAAAATAATTATTTTAGGGTTTATACATTGGAATTTGAATATAACAAGAGTTCTCATGCAAAAATATGCAAGGAATAAATTGTTGACGAGAAATGCCATAGGAAATAGCATTTCCTATAGCATTTCTTTATTTTACATTTCTTACAACCTTAAATTTCGAACCAATTGAAAAAATAATGATTTTAGGGCTTATACATTGGAATTTGAATATAACAAGAGTTCTCATGCAAAAATATGCAAGGATTAAATTGTTGACGAGAAATGCCATAGGAAATGCTATAGCATTTCCTATAGCATTTCTCTATTTTACATTTTTTACAACCTTAAATTTCGAACCAATTGAAAAAATAATGATTTTAAAGCTTATACATTGGAATTTGAATATAACAAGAGTTCTCATGCAAAAATATGCAAGGATTAAATTGTTGACGAGAAATGCCATACGAAATGCTATAGCATTTCCTATAGCATTTCTTTATTTTACATTTTTTACAACCTTAAATTTCAAACCAGATGAAAAATAAATGATTTTAAAGCTTATACATTGGAATTTTAATATAACAAGAGTTCTCATGAAAAAATATGCAAGGATTAAATTGTTGATGAGAAATGTCATAGGAAATGCTATAGCATTTCCTATAGCATTTCTTTATTTTAAATTTTTTACAACCTTAAATTTCAAACCAATTGAAAAAATAATGATTTTAGGGCTTATACATTGGAATTTAAATATAACAAGAGTTCTCATGTAAAAATATGCAAGGATTAAATTTTTGACGAGAAATGCCATAGGAAATGCTATAGCATTTCCTATAGCATTTCTTTATTTTACATTTTTTACAACCTTAAATTTCAAACCAATTGTAAAAATAATGATTTTAGGGCTTATACATTGGAATTTTAATATTACAAGCGTTTTCATGCAAAAATATGCAAGGATTAAATTGTTGACGAGAAATGCCATAGGAAATGCTATAGCATTTCCTATAGCACTTCTTTATTTTACATTTTTTACAACCTTAAATTTCGAACCATTTGAAAAAATAATGATTTTAGGGCTTATACATTGGAATTTTAATATAACAAGAGTTCTCATGCAAAAATATGCAAGGATTAAATTGTAGACGAGAAATGCCATAGGAAATGCTAGCATTTCCTATAGCATTTCTTTATTTTACATTGTTTAGGACCTAATATTTCGAACCAATTGAAAAATAATTATTTTAGGGTTTATACATTGGAATTTGAATATAACAAGAGTTCTCATGCAAAAATATGCAAGGATTAAATTGTTGACGAGAAATGCCATAGGAAATAGCATTTCCTATAGCATTTCTTTATTTTACATTTTTTACAACCTTAAATTTCGAACCAATTGAAAAAATGATGATTTTAGGGCTTATACATTGGAATTTGAATATAACAAGAGTTCTCATGCAAAAATATGCAAGGATTAAATTGTTGACGAGAAATGCTATGGCATTTCTTTATTTTACATTTTTTACAACCTTAAATTTCGAACCATTTGAAAAAATAATGATTTTAGGGCTTATACATTGGAATTTTAATATAACAAGAGTTCTCATGCAAAAATATGCAAGGATTAAATTGTAGACGAGAAATGCCATAGGAAATGCTAGCATTTCCTATAGCATTTCTTTATTTTACATTGTTTAGGACCTAATATTTCGAACCAATTGAAAAATAATTATTTTAGGGTTTATACATTGGAATTTGAATATAACAAGAGTTCTCATGCAAAAATATGCAAGGAATAAATTGTTGACGAGAAATGCCATAGGAAATAGCATTTCCTATAGCATTTCTTTATTTTACATTTCTTACAACCTTAAATTTCGAACCAATTGGAAAAATAATGATTTTAGGGCTTATACATTGGAATTTGAATATAACAAGAGTTCTCATGCAAAAATATGCAAGGATTAAATTGTTGACGAGAAATGCCATAGGAAATGCTATAGCATTTCCTATAGCATTTCTTTATTTTACATTTTTTACAACCTTAAATTTCGAACCAATTGAAAAAATAATGATTTTAAAGCTTATACATTGGAATTTGAATATAACAAGAGTTCTCATGCAAAAATATGCAAGGATTAAATTGTTGACGAGAAATGCCATACGAAATGCTATAGCATTTCCTATAGCATTTCTTTATTTTACATTTTTTACAACCTTAAATTTCAAACCAGATGAAAAATAAATGATTTTAAAGCTTATACATTGGAATTTTAATATAACAAGAGTTCTCATGAAAAAATATGCAAGGATTAAATTGTTGACGAGAAATGCCATAGGAAATGCTATAGCATTTCCTATAGCATTTCTTTATTTTAAATTTTTTACAAGCTTAAATTTCAAACCAATTGAAAAAATAATGATTTTAGGGCTTATACATTGGAATTTAAATATAACAAGAGTTCTCGTGTAAAAATATGCAAGGATTAAATTTTTGACGAGAAATGCCATAGGAAATGCTATAGCATTTCCTATAGCATTTCTTTATTTTACATTTTTACAACCTTAAATTTCAAACCAATTGTAAAAATAATGATTTTAGGGCTTATACATTGGAATTTTAATATTACAAGCGTTTTCATGCAAAAATATGCAAGGATTAAATTGTTGACGAGAAATGCCATAGGAAATGCTATAGCATTTCCTATATCACTTCTTTATTTTACATTTTTTACAACCTTAAATTTCGAACCATTTGAAAAAATAATGATTTTAGGGCTTATACATTGGAATTTTAATATAACAAGAGTTCTCATGCAAAAATATGCAAGGATTAAATTGTAGACGAGAAATGCCATAGGAAATGCTAGCATTTCCTATAGCATTTCTTTATTTTACATTGTTTAGGACCTAATATTTCGAACCAATTGAAAAATAATTATTTTAGGGTTTATACATTGGAATTTGAATATAACAAGAGTTCTCATGCAAAAATATGCAAGGAATAAATTGTTGACGAGAAATGCCATAGGAAATAGCATTTCCTATAGCATTTCTTTATTTTACATTTTTTACAACCTTAAATTTCGAACCAATTGAAAAAATAATGATTTTAGGGCTTATACATTGGAATTTGAATATAACAAGAGTTCTCATGCAAAAATATGCAAGGATTAAATTGTTGACGAGAAATGCCATAGCATTTCTTTATTTTACATTTTTTACAACCTTAAATTTCGAACCATTTGAAAAAATAATGATTTTAGGGCTTATACATTGGAATTTTAATATAACAAGAGTTCTCATGCAAAAATATGCAAGGATTAAATTGTAGACGAGAAATGCCATAGGAAATGCTAGCATTTCCTATAGCATTTCTTTATTTTACATTGTTTAGGACCTAATATTTCGAACCAATTGAAAAATAATTATTTTAGGGTTTATACATTGGAATTTGAATATAACAAGAGTTCTCATGCAAAAATATGCAAGGAATAAATTGTTGACGAGAAATGCCATAGGAAATAGCATTTCCTATAGCATTTCTTTATTTTACATTTTTTACAACCTTAAATTTCGAACCAATTGAAAAAATGATGATTTTAGGGCTTATACATTGGAATTTGAATATAACAAGAGTTCTCATGCAAAAATATGCAAGGATTAAATTGTTGACGAGAAATGCCATAGCATTTCTTTATTTTACATTTTTTACAACCTTAAATTTCGAACCATTTGAAAAAATAATGATTTTAGGGCTTATACATTGGAATTTTAATATAACAAGAGTTCTCATGCAAAAATATGCAAGGATTAAATTGTAGACGAGAAATGCCATAGGAAATGCTAGCATTTCCTATAGCATTTCTTTATTTTACATTGTTTAGGACCTAATATTTCGAACCAATTGAAAAATAATTATTTTAGGGTTTATACATTGGAATTTGAATATAACAAGAGTTCTCATGCAAAAATATGCAAGGAATAAATTGTTGACGAGAAATGCCATAGGAAATAGCATTTCCTATAGCATTTCTTTATTTTACATTTCTTACAACCTTAAATTTCGAACCAATTGGAAAAATAATGATTTTAGGGCTTATACATTGGAATTTGAATATAACAAGAGTTCTCATGCAAAAATATGCAAGGATTAAATTGTTGACGAGAAATGCCATAGGAAATGCTATAGCATTTCCTATAGCATTTCTTTATTTTACATTTTTTACAACCTTAAATTTCGAACCAATTGAAAAAATAATGATTTTAAAGCTTATACATTGGAATTTGAATATAACAAGAGTTCTCATGCAAAAATATGCAAGGATTAAATTGTTGACGAGAAATGCCATACGAAATGCTATAGCATTTCCTATAGCATTTCTTTATTTTACATTTTTTACAACCTTAAATTTCAAACCAGATGAAAAATAAATGATTTTAAAGCTTATACATTGGAATTTTAATATAACAAGAGTTCTCATGAAAAAATATGCAAGGATTAAATTGTTGACGAGAAATGCCATAGGAAATGCTATAGCATTTCCTATAGCATTTCTTTATTTTAAATTTTTTACAAGCTTAAATTTCAAACCAATTGAAAAAATAATGATTTTAGGGCTTATACATTGGAATTTAAATATAACAAGAGTTCTCGTGTAAAAATATGCAAGGATTAAATTTTTGACGAGAAATGCCATAGGAAATGCTATAGCATTTCCTATAGCATTTCTTTATTTTACATTTTTACAACCTTAAATTTCAAACCAATTGTAAAAATAATGATTTTAGGGCTTATACATTGGAATTTTAATATTACAAGCGTTTTCATGCAAAAATATGCAAGGATTAAATTGTTGACGAGAAATGCCATAGGAAATGCTATAGCATTTCCTATAGCACTTCTTTATTTTACATTTTTTACAACCTTAAATTTCGAACCATTTGAAAAAATAATGATTTTAGGGCTTATACATTGGAATTTTAATATAACAAGAGTTCTCATGCAAAAATATGCAAGGATTAAATTGTAGACGAGAAATGCCATAGGAAATGCTAGCATTTCCTATAGCATTTCTTTATTTTACATTGTTTAGGACCTAATATTTCGAACCAATTGAAAAATAATTATTTTAGGGTTTATACATTGGAATTTGAATATAACAAGAGTTCTCATGCAAAAATATGCAAGGAATAAATTGTTGACGAGAAATGCCATAGGAAATAGCATTTCCTATAGCATTTCTTTATTTTACATTTTTTACAACCTTAAATTTCGAACCAATTGAAAAAATAATGATTTTAGGGCTTATACATTGGAATTTGAATATAACAAGAGTTCTCATGCAAAAATATGCAAGGATTAAATTGTTGACGAGAAATGCCATAGCATTTCTTTATTTTACATTTTTTACAACCTTAAATTTCGAACCATTTGAAAAAATAATGATTTTAGGGCTTATACATTGGAATTTTAATATAACAAGAGTTCTCATGCAAAAATATGCAAGGATTAAATTGTAGACGAGAAATGCCATAGGAAATGCTAGCATTTCCTATAGCATTTCTTTATTTTACATTGTTTAGGACCTAATATTTCGAACCAATTGAAAAATAATTATTTTAGGGTTTATACATTGGAATTTGAATATAACAAGAGTTCTCATGCAAAAATATGCAAGGAATAAATTGTTGACGAGAAATGCCATAGGAAATAGCATTTCCTATAGCATTTCTTTATTTTACATTTCTTACAACCTTAAATTTCGAACCAATTGAAAAAATAATGATTTTAGGGCTTATACATTGGAATTTTAATATAACAAGAGTTCTCATGCAAAAATATGCAAGGATTAAATTGTTGACGAGAAATGCCATAGGAAATGCTATAGCATTTCCTATAGCATTTCTTTATTTTACATTTTTTACAACCTTAAATTTCGAACCAATTGAAAAAATAATGATTTTAAAGCTTATACATTGGAATTTGAATATAACAAGAGTTCTCATGCAAAAATATGCAAGGATTAAATTGTTGACGAGAAATGCCATACGAAATGCTATAGCATTTCCTATAGCATTTCTTTATTTTACATTTTTTACAACCTTAAATTTCAAACCAGATGAAAAATAAATGATTTTAAAGCTTATACATTGGAATTTTAATATAACAAGAGTTCTCATGAAAAAATATGCAAGGATTAAATTGTTGACGAGAAATGCCATAGGAAATGCTATAGCATTTCCTATAGCATTTCTTTATTTTAAATTTTTTACAAGCTTAAATTTCAAACCAATTGAAAAAATAATGATTTTAGGGCTTATACATTGGAATTTAAATATAACAAGAGTTCTCATGTAAAAATATGCAAGGATTAAATTTTTGACGAGAAATGCCATAGGAAATGCTATAGCATTTCCTATAGCATTTCTTTATTTTACATTTTTTACAACCTTAAATTTCAAACCAATTGTAAAAATAATGATTTTAGGGCTTATACATTGGAATTTTAATATTACAAGCGTTTTCATGCAAAAATATGCAATGATTTAATTGTTGACGAGAAATGCCATAGGAAATGCTATAGCATTTCCTATAGCACTTCTTTATTTTACATTTTTTACAACCTTAAATTTCGAACCATTTGAAAAAATAATGATTTTAGGGCTTATACATTGGAATTTTAATATAACAAGAGTTCTCATGCAAAAATATGCAAGGATTAAATTGTAGACGAGAAATGCCATAGGAAATGCTAGCATTTCCTATAGCATTTCTTTATTTTACATTGTTTAGGACCTAATATTTCGAACCAATTGAAAAATAATTATTTTAGGGTTTATACATTGGAATTTGAATATAACAAGAGTTCTCATGCAAAAATATGCAAGGAATAAATTGTTGACGAGAAATGCCATAGGAAATAGCATTTCCTATAGCATTTCTTTATTTTATATTTTTTACAACCTTAAATTTCGAACCAATTGAAAAAATAATGATTTTAGGGCTTATACATTGGAATTTGAATATAACAAGAGTTCTCATGCAAAAATATGCAAGGATTAAATTGTTGACGAGAAATGCCATAGCATTTCTTTATTTTACATTTTTTACAACCTTAAATTTCGAACCATTTGAAAAAATAATGATTTTAGGGCTTATACATTGGAATTTTAATATAACAAGAGTTCTCATGCAAAAATATGCAAGGATTAAATTGTAGACGAGAAATGCCATAGGAAATGCTAGCATTTCCTATAGCATTTCTTTATTTTACATTGTTTAGGACCTAATATTTCGAACCAATTGAAAAATAATTATTTTAGGGTTTATACATTGGAATTTGAATATAACAAGAGTTCTCATGCAAAAATATGCAAGGAATAAATTGTTGACGAGAAATGCCATAGGAAATAGCATTTCCTATAGCATTTCTTTATTTTACATTTCTTACAACCTTAAATTTCGAACCAATTGAAAAAATAATGATTTTAGGGCTTATACATTGGAATTTGAATATAACAAGAGTTCTCATGCAAAAATATGCAAGGATTAAATTGTTGACGAGAAATGCCATAGGAAATGCTATAGCATTTCCTATAGCATTTCTTTATTTTACATTTTTTACAACCTTAAATTTCGAACCAATTGAAAAAATAATGATTTTAAAGCTTATACATTGGAATTTGAATATAACAAGAGTTCTCATGCAAAAATATGCAAGGATTAAATTGTTGACGAGAAATGCCATACGAAATGCTATAGCATTTCCTATAGCATTTCTTTATTTTACATTTTTTACAACCTTAAATTTCAAACCAGATGAAAAATAAATGATTTTAAAGCTTATACATTGGAATTTTAATATAACAAGAGTTCTCATGAAAAAATATGCAAGGATTAAATTGTTGACGAGAAATGCCATAGGAAATGCTATAGCATTTCCTATAGCATTTCTTTATTTTAAATTTTTTACAAGCTTAAATTTTGAACCAATTGAAAAAATAATGATTTTAGGGCTTATACATTGGAATTTAAATATAACAAGAGTTCTCATGTAAAAATATGCAAGGATTAAATTTTTGACGAGAAATGCCATAGGAAATGCTATAGCATTTCCTATAGCATTTCTTTATTTTACATTTTTTACAACCTTAAATTTCAAACCAGATGAAAAATAAATGATTTTAAAGCTTATACATTGGAATTTTAATATAACAAGAGTTCTCATGAAAAAATATGCAAGGATTAAATTGTTGACGAGAAATGCCATAGGAAATGCTATAGCATTTCCTATAGCATTTCTTTATTTTAAATTTTTTACAAGCTTAAATTTCAAACCAATTGAAAAAATAATGATTTTAGGGCTTATACATTGGAATTTAAATATAACAAGAGTTCTCATGTAAAAATATGCAAGGATTAAATTTTTGACGAGAAATGCCATAGGAAATGCTATAGCATTTCCTATAGCATTTCTTTATTTTACATTTTTTACAACCTTAAATTTCAAACCAATTGTAAAAATAATGATTTTAGGGCTTATACATTGGAATTTTAATATTACAAGCGTTTTCATGCAAAAATATGCAATGATTTAATTGTTGACGAGAAATGCCATAGGAAATGCTATAGCATTTCCTATAGCACTTCTTTATTTTACATTTTTTACAACCTTAAATTTCGAACCATTTGAAAAAATAATGATTTTAGGGCTTATACATTGGAATTTTAATATAACAAGAGTTCTCATGCAAAAATATGCAAGGATTAAATTGTAGACGAGAAATGCCATAGGAAATGCTAGCATTTCCTATAGCATTTCTTTATTTTACATTGTTTAGGACCTAATATTTCGAACCAATTGAAAAATAATTATTTTAGGGTTTATACATTGGAATTTGAATATAACAAGAGTTCTCATGCAAAAATATGCAAGGAATAAATTGTTGACGAGAAATGCCATAGGAAATAGCATTTCCTATAGCATTTCTTTATTTTATATTTTTTACAACCTTAAATTTCGAACCAATTGAAAAAATAATGATTTTAGGGCTTATACATTGGAATTTGAATATAACAAGAGTTCTCATGCAAAAATATGCAAGGATTAAATTGTTGACGAGAAATGCCATAGCATTTCTTTATTTTACATTTTTTACAACCTTAAATTTCGAACCATTTGAAAAAATAATGATTTTAGGGCTTATACATTGGAATTTTAATATAACAAGAGTTCTCATGCAAAAATATGCAAGGATTAAATTGTAGACGAGAAATGCCATAGGAAATGCTAGCATTTCCTATAGCATTTCTTTATTTTACATTGTTTAGGACCTAATATTTCGAACCAATTGAAAAATAATTATTTTAGGGTTTATACATTGGAATTTGAATATAACAAGAGTTCTCATGCAAAAATATGCAAGGAATAAATTGTTGACGAGAAATGCCATAGGAAATAGCATTTCCTATAGCATTTCTTTATTTTACATTTCTTACAACCTTAAATTTCGAACCAATTGAAAAAATAATGATTTTAGGGCTTATACATTGGAATTTGAATATAACAAGAGTTCTCATGCAAAAATATGCAAGGATTAAATTGTTGACGAGAAATGCCATAGGAAAT
The DNA here is from genome assembly GCA_954871525.1 of Parietaria judaica. Taxonomy (NCBI): domain Eukaryota; kingdom Viridiplantae; phylum Streptophyta; class Magnoliopsida; order Rosales; family Urticaceae; genus Parietaria; species Parietaria judaica. Next base: position 29,732,001 of record OX940871.1, on the reverse strand, counting down.
GCTATAGCATTTCCTATAGCATTTCTTTATTTTACATTTTTTACAACCTTAAATTTCGAACCAATTGAAAAAATAATGATTTTAAAGCTTATACATTGGAATTTGAATATAACAAGAGTTCTCATGCAAAAATATGCAAGGATTAAATTGTTGACGAGAAATGCCATACGAAATGCTATAGCATTTCCTATAGCATTTCTTTATTTTACATTTTTTACAACCTTAAATTTCAAACCAGATGAAAAATAAATGATTTTAAAGCTTATACATTGGAATTTTAATATAACAAGAGTTCTCATGAAAAAATATGCAAGGATTAAATTGTTGACGAGAAATGCCATAGGAAATGCTATAGCATTTCCTATAGCATTTCTTTATTTTAAATTTTTTACAAGCTTAAATTTTGAACCAATTGAAAAAATAATGATTTTAGGGCTTATACATTGGAATTTAAATATAACAAGAGTTCTCATGTAAAAATATGCAAGGATTAAATTTTTGACGAGAAATGCCATAGGAAATGCTATAGCATTTCCTATAGCATTTCTTTATTTTACATTTTTTACAACCTTAAATTTCAAACCAATTGTAAAAATAATGATTTTAGGGCTTATACATTGGAATTTTAATATTACAAGCGTTTTCATGCAAAAATATGCAATGATTTAATTGTTGACGAGAAATGCCATAGGAAATGCTATAGCATTTCCTATAGCACTTCTTTATTTTACATTTTTTACAACCTTAAATTTCAAACCATTTGAAAAAATAATGATTTTAGGGCTTATACATTGGAATTTTAATATAACAAGAGTTCTCATGCAAAAATATGCAAGGATTAAATTGTAGACGAGAAATGCCATAGGAAATGCTAGCATTTCCTATAGCATTTCTTTATTTTACATTGTTTAGGACCTAATATTTCGAACCAATTGAAAAATAATTATTTTAGGGTTTATACATTGGAATTTGAATATAACAAGAGTTCTCATGCAAAAATATGCAAGGAATAAATTGTTGACGAGAAATGCCATAGGAAATAGCATTTCCTATAGCATTTCTTTATTTTACATTTTTTACAACCTTAAATTTCGAACCAATTGAAAAATAATTATTTTAGGGTTTATACATTGGAATTTGAATATAACAAGAGTTCTCATGCAAAAATATGCAAGGAATAAATTGTTGATGAGAAATGCCATAGGAAATAGCATTTCCTATAGCATTTCTTTATTTTACATTTTTTACAACCTTAAATTTCGAACCAATTGAAAAAATAATGATTTTAGGGCTTATACATTGGAATTTGAATATAACAAGAGTTCTCATGCAAAAATATGCAAGGATTAAATTGTTGACGAGAAATGCCATAGGAAATGCTATAGCATTTCCTATAGCATTTCTTTATTTTACATTTTTTACAACCTTAAATTTCGAACCAATTGAAAAAATAATGATTTTAGGGCTTATACATTGGAATTTGAATATAACAAGAGTTCTCATGCAAAAATATGCAAGGATTAAATTGTTGACGAGAAATGCCATAGGAAATGCTATAGCATTTCCTATAGCATTTCTTTATTTTACATTTTTTACAACCTTAAATTTCGAACCAATTGAAAAAATAATGATTTTAAAGCTTATACATTAGAATTTGAATATAACAAGAGTTCTCATGCAAAAATATGCAATGATTAAATTGTTGACGAGAAATGCCATAGGAAATGCTATAGCATTTCCTATAGCATTTCTTTATTTTACATTTTTTACAACCTTAAATTTCAAACCAGATGAAAAATAAATGATTTTAAAGCTTATACATTGGAATTTGAATATAACAAGAGTTCTCATGCAAAAATATGCAAGGATTAAATTGTTGACGAGAGATGCCATAGGAAATGCTATAGCATTTCCTATAGCACTTCTTTATTTTACATTTTTTACAACCTTAAATTTCGAACCAGATGAAAAATAAATGATTTTAAAGCTTATACATTGGAATTTGAATATAACAAGAGTTCTCATGCAAAAATATGCAAGGATTAAATTGTTGACGAGAAATGCCATAGGAAATGCTATAGCATTTCCTATAGCACTTCTTTATTTTACATTTTTTACAACCTTAAATTTCGAACCATTTGAAAAAATAATGATTTTAGGGCTTATACATTGGAATTTTAATATAACAAGAGTTCTCATGCAAAAATATGCAAGGATTAAATTGTAGACGAGAAATGCCATAGGAAATGCTAGCATTTCGTATAGCATTTCTTTATTTTACATTGTTTAGGACCTAATATTTCGAACCAATTGAAAAATAATTATTTTAGGGTTTATACATTGGAATTTGAATATAACAAGAGTTCTCATGCAAAAATATGCAAGGAATAAATTGTTGACGAGAAATGCCATAGGAAATAGCATTTCCTATAGCATTTCTTTATTTTACATTTTTTACAACCTTAAATTTCGAACCAATTGAAAAAATAATGATTTTAGGGCTTATACATTGGAATTTGAATATAACAAGAGTTCTCATGCAAAAATATGCAAGGATTAAATTGTTGACGAGAAATGCCATAGCATTTCTTTATTTTACATTTTTTACAACCTTAAATTTCGAACCATTTGAAAAAATAATGATTTTAGGGCTTATACATTGGAATTTTAATATAACAAGAGTTCTCATGCAAAAATATGCAAGGATTAAATTGTAGACGAGAAATGCCATAGGAAATGCTAGCATTTCGTATAGCATTTCTTTATTTTACATTGTTTAGGACCTAATATTTCGAACCAATTGAAAAATAATTATTTTAGGGTTTATACATTGGAATTTGAATATAACAAGAGTTCTCATGCAAAAATATGCAAGGAATAAATTGTTGACGAGAAATGCCATAGGAAATAGCATTTCCTATAGCATTTCTTTATTTTACATTTTTTACAACCTTAAATTTCGAACCAATTGAAAAAATAATTATTTTAGGGCTTATACATTGGAATTTGAATATAACAAGAGTTCTCATGCAAAAATATGCAAGGATTAAATTGTTGACGAGAAATGCCATAGGAAATGCTATAGCATTTCCTATGGCATTTCTTTATTTTACATTTTTTACAACCTTAAATTTCGAACCAATTGAAAAAATAATGATTTTAAAGCTTATACATTGGAATTTGAATATAACAAGAGTTCTCATGCAAAAATATGCAAGGATTAAATTGTTGACGAGAAATGCCATACGAAATGCTATAGCATTTCCTATAGCATTTCTTTATTTTACATTTTTTACAACCTTAAATTTCAAACCAGATGAAAAATAAATGATTTTAAAGCTTATACATTGGAATTTTAATATAACAAGAGTTCTCATGAAAAAATATGCAAGGATTAAATTGTTGACGAGAAATGCCATAGGAAATGCTATAGCATTTCCTATAGCATTTCTTTATTTTAAATTTTTTACAAGCTTAAATTTCAAACCAATTGAAAAAATAATGATTTTAGGGCTTATACATTGGAATTTTAATATAACAAGAGTTCTCATGTAAAAATATGCAAGGATTAAATTTTTGACGAGAAATGCCATAGGAAATGCTATAGCATTTCCTATAGCATTTCTTTATTTTACATTTTTTACAACCTTAAATTTCAAACCAATTGTAAAAATAATGATTTTAGGGCTTATACATTGGAATTTTAATATTACAAGCGTTTTCATGCAAAAATATGCAATGATTTAATTGTTGACGAGAAATGCCATAGGAAATGCTATAGCATTTCCTATAGCACTTCTTTATTTTACATTTTTTACAACCTTAAATTTCGAACCATTTGAAAAAATAATGATTTTAGGGCTTATACATTGGAATTTTAATATAACAAGAGTTCTCATGCAAAAATATGCAAGGATTAAATTGTAGACGAGAAATGCCATAGGAAATGCTAGCATTTCGTATAGCATTTCTTTATTTTACATTGTTTAGGACCTAATATTTCGAACCAATTGAAAAATAATTATTTTAGGGTTTATACATTGGAATTTGAATATAACAAGAGTTCTCATGCAAAAATATGCAAGGAATAAATTGTTGACGAGAAATGCCATAGGAAATAGCATTTCCTATAGCATTTCTTTATTTTACATTTTTTACAACCTTAAATTTCGAACCAGTTGAAAAAATAATTATTTTAGGGCTTATACATTGGAATTTGAATATAACAAGAGTTCTCATGCAAAAATATGCAAGGATTAAATTGTTGACGAGAAATGCCATAGGAAATGCTATAGCATTTCCTATAGCATTTCTTTATTTTACATTTTTTACAACCTTAAATTTCGAACCAATTGAAAAAATAATGATTTTAAAGCTTATACATTGGAATTTGAATATAACAAGAGTTCTCATGCAAAAATATGCAAGGATTAAATTGTTGACGAGAAATGCCATACGAAATGCTATAGCATTTCCTATAGCATTTCTTTATTTTACATTTTTTACAACCTTAAATTTCAAACCAGATGAAAAATAAATGATTTTAAAGCTTATACATTGGAATTTTAATATAACAAGAGTTCTCATGAAAAAATATGCAAGGATTAAATTGTTGACGAGAAATGCCATAGGAAATGCTATAGCATTTCCTATAGCATTTCTTTATTTTAAATTTTTTACAAGCTTAAATTTCAAACCAATTGAAAAAATAATGATTTTAGGGCTTATACATTGGAATTTAAATATAACAAGAGTTCTCATGTAAAAATATGCAAGGATTAAATTTTTGACGAGAAATGCCATAGGAAATGCTATAGCATTTCCTATAGCATTTCTTTATTTTACATTTTTTACAACCTTAAATTTCAAACCAATTGTAAAAATAATGATTTTAGGGCTTATACATTGGAATTTTAATATTACAAGCGTTTTCATGCAAAAATATGCAATGATTTAATTGTTGACGAGAAATGCCATAGGAAATGCTATAGCATTTCCTATAGCACTTCTTTATTTTACATTTTTTACAACCTTAAATTTCGAACCATTTGAAAAAATAATGATTTTAGGGCTTATACATTGGAATTTTAATATAACAAGAGTTCTCATGCAAAAATATGCAAGGATTAAATTGTAGACGAGAAATGCCATAGGAAATGCTAGCATTTCCTATAGCATTTCTTTATTTTACATTGTTTAGGACCAAATATTTCGAACCAATTGAAAAATAATTATTTTAGGGTTTATACATTGGAATTTGAATATAACAAGAGTTCTCATGCAAAAATATGCAAGGAATAAATTGTTGACGAGAAATGCCATAGGAAATAGCATTTCCTATAGCATTTCTTTATTTTACATTTTTTACAACCTTAAATTTCGAACCAATTGAAAAAATAATGATTTTAGGGCTTATACATTGGAATTTGAATATAACAAGAGTTCTCATGCAAAAATATGCAAGGATTAAATTGTTGACGAGAAATGCCATAGCATTTCTTTATTTTACATTTTTTACAACCTTAAATTTCGAACCATTTGAAAAAATAATGATTTTAGGTCTTATACATTGGAATTTTTATATAACAAGAGTTCTCATGCAAAAATATGCAAGGATTAAATTGTAGACGAGAAATGCCATAGGAAATGCTAGCATTTCCTATAGCATTTCTTTATTTTACATTGTTTAGGACCTAATATTTCGAACCAATTGAAAAATAATTATTTTAGGGTTTATACATTGGAATTTGAATATAACAAGAGTTCTCATGCAAAAATATGCAAGGAATAAATTGTTGACGAGAAATGCCATAGGAAATAGCATTTCCTATAGCATTTCTTTATTTTACATTTCTTACAACCTTAAATTTCGAACCAATTGAAAAAATAATGATTTTAGGGCTTATACATTGGAATTTGAATATAACAAGAGTTCTCATGCAAAAATATGCAAGGATTAAATTGTTGACGAGAAATGCCATAGGAAATGCTATAGCATTTCCTATAGCATTTCTTTATTTTACATTTTTTACAACCTTAAATTTCGAACCAATTGAAAAAATAATGATTTTAAAGCTTATACATTGGAATTTGAATATAACAAGAGTTCTCATGCAAAAATATGCAAGGATTAAATTGTTGACGAGAAATGCCATACGAAATGCTATAGTATTTCCTATAGCATTTCTTTATTTTACATTTTTTACAACCTTAAATTTCAAACCAGATGAAAAATAAATGATTTTAAAGCTTATACATTGGAATTTTAATATAACAAGAGTTCTCATGAAAAAATATGCAAGGATTAAATTGTTGACGAGAAATGCCATAGGAAATGCTATAGCATTTCCTATAGCATTTCTTTATTTTAAATTTTTTACAAGCTTAAATTTTGAACCAATTGAAAAAATAATGATTTTAGGGCTTATACATTGGAATTTAAATATAACAAGAGTTCTCATGTAAAAATATGCAAGGATTAAATTTTTGACGAGAAATGCCATAGGAAATGCTATAGCATTTCCTATAGCATTTCTTTATTTTACATTTTTTACAACCTTAAATTTCAAACCAATTGTAAAAATAATGATTTTAGGGCTTATACATTGGAATTTTAATATTACAAGCGTTTTCATGCAAAAATATGCAATGATTTAATTGTTGACGAGAAATGCCATAGGAAATGCTATAGCATTTCCTATAGCACTTCTTTATTTTACATTTTTTACAACCTTAAATTTCAAACCATTTGAAAAAATAATGATTTTAGGGCTTATACATTGGAATTTTAATATAACAAGAGTTCTCATGCAAAAATATGCAAGGATTAAATTGTAGACGAGAAATGCCATAGGAAATGCTAGCATTTCCTATAGCATTTCTTTATTTTACATTGTTTAGGACCTAATATTTCGAACCAATTGAAAAATAATTATTTTAGGGTTTATACATTGGAATTTGAATATAACAAGAGTTCTCATGCAAAAATATGCAAGGAATAAATTGTTGACGAGAAATGCCATAGGAAATAGCATTTCCTATAGCATTTCTTTATTTTACATTTTTTACAACCTTAAATTTCGAACCAATTGAAAAATAATTATTTTAGGGTTTATACATTGGAATTTGAATATAACAAGAGTTCTCATGCAAAAATATGCAAGGAATAAATTGTTGATGAGAAATGCCATAGGAAATAGCATTTCCTATAGCATTTCTTTATTTTACATTTTTTACAACCTTAAATTTCGAACCAATTGAAAAAATAATGATTTTAGGGCTTATACATTGGAATTTGAATATAACAAGAGTTCTCATGCAAAAATATGCAAGGATTAAATTGTTGACGAGAAATGCCATAGGAAATGCTATAGCATTTCCTATAGCATTTCTTTATTTTACATTTTTTACAACCTTAAATTTCGAACCAATTGAAAAAATAATGATTTTAGGGCTTATATATTGGAATTTGAATATAACAAGAGTTCTCATGCAAAAATATGCAAGGATTAAATTGTTGACGAGAAATGCCATAGCATTTCTTTATTTTACATTTTTTACAACCTTAAATTTCGAACCATTTGAAAAAATAATGATTTTAGGTCTTATACATTGGAATTTTAATATAACAAGAGTTCTCATGCAAAAATATGCAAGGATTAAATTGTAGACGAGAAATGCCATAGGAAATGCTAGCATTTCCTATAACATTTCTTTATTTTACATTGTTTAGGACCTAATATTTCGAACCAATTGAAAAATAATTATTTTAGGGTTTATACATTGGAATTTGAATATAACAAGAGTTCTCATGCAAAAATATGCAAGGAATAAATTGTTGACGAGAAATGCCATAGGAAATAGCATTTCCTATAGCATTTCTTTATTTTACATTTTTTACAACCTTAAATTTCGAACCAATTGAAAAAATAATGATTTTAGGGCTTATACATTGGAATTTGAATATAACAAGAGTTCTCATGCAAAAATATGCAAGGATTAAATTGTTGACGAGAAATGCCATAGCATTTCTTTATTTTACATTTTTTACAACCTTAAATTTCGAACCATTTGAAAAAATAATGATTTTAGGTCTTATACATTGGAATTTTAATATAACAAGAGTTCTCATGCAAAAATATGCAAGGATTAAATTGTAGACGAGAAATGCCATAGGAAATGCTAGCATTTCCTATAACATTTCTTTATTTTACATTGTTTAGGACCTAATATTTCGAACCAATTGAAAAATAATTATTTTAGGGTTTATACATTGGAATTTGAATATAACAAGAGTTCTCATGCAAAAATATGCAAGGAATAAATTGTTGACGAGAAATGCCATAGGAAATAGCATTTCCTATAGCATTTCTTTATTTTACATTTCTTACAACCTTAAATTTCGAACCAATTGAAAAAATAATGATTTTAGGGCTTATACATTGGAATTTGAATATAACAAGAGTTCTCATGCAAAAATATGCAAGGATTAAATTGTTGACGAGAAATGCCATAGGAAATGCTATAGCATTTCCTATAGCATTTCTTTATTTTACATTTTTTACAACCTTAAATTTCGAACCAATTGAAAAAATAATGATTTTAAAGCTTATACATTGGAATTTGAATATAACAAGAGTTCTCATGCAAAAATATGCAAGGATTAAATTGTTGACGAGAAATGCCATACGAAATGCTATAGCATTTCCTATAGCATTTCTTTATTTTACATTTTTTACAACCTTAAATTTCAAACCAGATGAAAAATAAATGATTTTAAAGCTTATACATTGGAATTTTAATATAACAAGAGTTCTCATGAAAAAATATGCAAGGATTAAATTGTTGACGAGAAATGCCATAGGAAATGCTATAGCATTTCCTATAGCATTTCTTTATTTTAAATTTTTTACAAGCTTAAATTTCAAACCAATTGAAAAAATAATGATTTTAGGGCTTATACATTGGAATTTAAATATAACAAGAGTTCTCATGTAAAAATATGCAAGGATTAAATTTTTGACGAGAAATGCCATAGGAAATGCTATAGCATTTCCTATAGCATTTCTTTATTTTACATTTTTTACAACCTTAAATTTCAAACCAATTGTAAAAATAATGATTTTAGGGCTTATACATTGGAATTTTAATATTACAAGCGTTTTCATGCAAAAATATGCAATGATTTAATTGTTGACGAGAAATGCCATAGGAAATGCTATAGCATTTCCTATAGCACTTCTTTATTTTACATTTTTTACAACCTTAAATTTCAAACCATTTGAAAAAATAATGATTTTAGGGCTTATACATTGGAATTTTAATATAACAAGAGTTCTCATGCAAAAATATGCAAGGATTAAATTGTAGACGAGAAATGCCATAGGAAATGCTAGCATTTCCTATAGCATTTCTTTATTTTACATTGTTTAGGACCTAATATTTCGAACCAATTGAAAAATAATTATTTTAGGGTTTATACATTGGAATTTGAATATAACAAGAGTTCTCATGCAAAAATATGCAAGGAATAAATTGTTGACGAGAAATGCCATAGGAAATAGCATTTCCTATAGCATTTCTTTATTTTACATTTTTTACAACCTTAAATTTCGAACCAATTGAAAAATAATTATTTTAGGGTTTATACATTGGAATTTGAATATAACAAGAGTTCTCATGCAAAAATATGCAAGGAATAAATTGTTGATGAGAAATGCCATAGGAAATAGCATTTCCTATAGCATTTCTTTATTTTACATTTTTTACAACCTTAAATTTCGAACCAATTGAAAAAATAATGATTTTAGGGCTTATACATTGGAATTTGAATATAACAAGAGTTCTCATGCAAAAATATGCAAGGATTAAATTGTTGACGAGAAATGCCATAGGAAATGCTATAGCATTTCCTATAGCATTTCTTTATTTTACATTTTTTACAACCTTAAATTTCGAACCAATTGAAAAAATAATGATTTTAGGGCTTATATATTGGAATTTGAATATAACAAGAGTTCTCATGCAAAAATATGCAAGGATTAAATTGTTGACGAGAAATGCCATAGGAAATGCTATAGCATTTCCTATAGCATTTCTTTATTTTACATTTTTTACAACCTTAAATTTCGAACCAATTGAAAAAATAATGATTTTAAAGCTTATACCTTAGAATTTGAATATAACAAGAGTTCTCATGCAAAAATATGCAATGATTAAATTGTTGACGAGAAATGCCATACGAAATGCTATAGCATTTCCTAAAGCATTTCTTTATTTTACATTTTTTACAACCTTAAATTTCAAACCAGATGAAAAATAAATGATTTTAAAGCTTATACATTGGAATTTGAATATAACAAGAGTTCTCATGCAAAAATATGCAAGGATTAAATTGTTGACGAGAGATGCCATAGGAAATGCTATAGCATTTCCTATAGCACTTCTTTATTTTACATTTTTTACAACCTTAAATTTCGAACCAGATGAAAAATAAATGATTTTAAAGCTTATACATTGGAATTTGAATATAACAAGAGTTCTCATGCAAAAATATGCAAGGATTAAATTGTTGACGAGAAATGCCATAGGAAATGCTATAGCATTTCCTATAGCACTTCTTTATTTTACATTTTTTACAACCTTAAATTTCGAACCATTTGAAAAAAATAATGATTTTAGGGCTTATACATTGGAATTTTAATATAACAAGAGTTCTCATGCAAAAATATGCAAGGATTAAATTGTAGACGAGAAATGCCATAGGAAATGCTAGCATTTCCTATAGCATTTCTTTATTTTACATTGTTTAGGACCTAATATTTCGAACCAATTGAAAAATAATTATTTTAGGGTTTATACATTGGAATTTGAATATAACAAGAGTTCTCATGCAAAAATATGCAAGGAATAAATTGTTGACGAGAAATGCCATAGGAAATAGCATTTCCTATAGCATTTCTTTATTTTACATTTTTTACAACCTTAAATTTCGAACCAATTGAAAAAATAATTATTTTAGGGCTTATACATTGGAATTTGAATATAACAAGAGTTCTCATGCAAAAATATGAAAGGATTAAATTGTTGACGAGAAATGCCATAGGAAATGCTATAGCATTTCCTATAGCATTTCTTTATTTTACATTTTTTACAACCTTAAATTTCGAACCAATTGAAAAAATAATGATTTTAAAGCTTATACATTGGAATTTGAATATAACAAGAGTTCTCATGCAAAAATATGCAAGGATTAAATTGTTGACGAGAAATGCCATACGAAATGCTATAGCATTTCCTATAGCATTTCTTTATTTTACATTTTTTACAACCTTAAATTTCAAACCAGATGAAAAATAAATGATTTTAAAGCTTATACATTGGAATTTTAATATAACAAGAGTTCTCATGAAAAAATATGCAAGGATTAAATTGTTGACGAGAAATGCCATAGGAGCATTTCCTATAGCATTTCTTTATTTTAAATTTTTTACAACCTTAAATTTCAAACCAATTGAAAAAATAATGATTTTAGGGCTTATACATTGGAATTTAAATATAACAAGAGTTCTCATGCAAAAATATGCAAGGATTAAATTTTTGACGAGAAATGCCATAGGAAATGCTAGAGCATTTCCTATAGCATTTCTTTATTTTACATTTTTTACAACCTTAAATTTCAAACCAATTGTAAAAATAATGATTTTAGGGCTTATACATTGGAATTTTAATATTACAAGCGTTCTCAGGCAAAAATATGCAAGGATTAAATTGTTGACGAGAAATGCCATAGGAAATGCTATAGCATTTCCTATAGCACTTCTTTATTTTACATTTTTTACAACCTTAAATTTCGAACCATTTGAAAAAATAATGATTTTAGGGCTTCTACATTGGAATTTTAATATAACAAGAGTTCTCATGCAAAAATATGCAAGGATTAAATTGTAGACGAGAAATGCTATAGGAAATGCTAGCATTTCATATAGCATTTCTTTATTTTACATTGTTTAGGACCTAATATTTCGAACCAATTGAAAAATAATTATTTTAGGGTTTATACATTGGAATTTGAATATAACAAGAGTTCTCATGCAAAAATATGCAAGGAATAAATTGTTGACGAGAAATGCCATAGGAAATAGCATTTCCTATAGCATTTCTTTATTTTACATTTTTTACAACCTTAAATTTCGAACCAATTGAAAAAATAATGATTTTAGGGCTTATACATTGGAATTTGAATATAACAAGAGTTCTCATGCAAAAATATGCAAGGATTAAATTGTTGACGAGAAATGCCATAGGAAATGCTATAGCATTTCCTATAGCATTTCTTTATTTTACATTTTTTACAACCTTAAATTTCGAACCAATTGAAAAAATAATGATTTTAGGGCTTATATATTGGAATTTGAATATAACAAGAGTTCTCATGCAAAAATATGCAAGGATTAAATTGTTGACGAGAAATGCCATAGGAAATGCTATAGCATTTCCTATAGCATTTCTTTATTTTACATTTTTTACAACCTTAAATTTCGAACCAATTGAAAAAATAATGATTTTAAAGCTTATACATTAGAATTTGAATATAACAAGAGTTCTCATGCAAAAATATGCAATGATTAAATTGTTGACGAGAAATGCCATAGGAAATGCTATAGCATTTCCTATAGCATTTCTTTATTTTACATTTTTTACAACCTTAAATTTCAAACCAGATGAAAAATAAATGATTTTAAAGCTTATACATTGGAATTTGAATATAACAAGAGTTCTCATGCAAAAATATGCAAGGATTAAATTGTTGACGAGAAATGCCATAGGAAATGCTATAGCATTTCCTATAGCACTTCTTTATTTTACATTTTTTACAACCTTAAATTTCGAACCAGATGAAAAATAAATGATTTTAAAGCTTATACATTGGAATTTGAATATAACAAGAGTTCTCATGCAAAAATATGCAAGGATTAAATTGTTGACGAGAAATGCCATAGGAAATGCTATAGCATTTCCTATAGCACTTCTTTATTTTACATTTTTTACAACCTTAAATTTCGAACCATTTGAAAAAATAATGATTTTAGGGCTTATACATTGGAATTTTAATATAACAAGAGTTCTCATGCAAAAATATGCAAGGATTAAATTGTAGACGAGAAATGCCATAGGAAATGCTAGCATTTCCTATAGCATTTCTTTATTTTACATTGTTTAGGACCTAATATTTCGAACCAATTGAAAAATAATTATTTTAGGGTTTATACATTGGAATTTGAATATAACAAGAGTTCTCATGCAAAAATATGCAAGGAATAAATTGTTGACGAGAAATGCCATAGGAAATAGCATTTCCTATAGCATTTCTTTATTTTACATTTTTTACAACCTTAAATTTCGAACCAATTGAAAAAATAATGATTTTAGGGCTTATACATTGGAATTTGAATATAACAAGAGTTCTCATGCAAAAATATGCAAGGATTAAATTGTTGACGAGAAATGCCATAGGAAATGCTAGAGCATTTCCTATAGCATTTCTTTATTTTACATTTTTTACAACCTTAAATTTCAAACCAATTGTAAAAATAATGATTTTAGGGCTTATACATTGGAATTTTAATATTACAAGCGTTCTCAGGCAAAAATATGCAAGGATTAAATTGTTGACGAGAAATGCCATAGGAAATGCTATAGCATTTCCTATAGAACTTCTTTATTTTACATTTTTTACAACCTTAAATTTCGAACCATTTGAAAAAATAATGATTTTAGGGCTTCTACATTGGAATTTTAATATAACAAGAGTTCTCATGCAAAAATATGCAAGGATTAAATTGTAGACGAGAAATGCTATAGGAAATGCTAGCATTTCATATAGCATTTCTTTATTTTACATTGTTTAGGACCTAATATTTCGAATCAATTGAAAAATAATTATTTTAGGGTTTATACATTGGAATTTGAATATAACAAGAGTTCTCATGCAAAAATATGCAAGGAATAAATTGTTGACGAGAAATGCCATAGGAAATAGCATTTCCTATAGCATTTCTTTATTTTACATTTTTTACAACCTTAAATTTCGAACCAATTGAAAAAATAATGATTTTAGGGCTTATACATTGGAATTTGAATATAACAAGAGTTCTCATGCAAAAATATGCAAGGATTAAATTGTTGACGAGAAATGCCATAGGAAATGCTATAGCATTTCCTATAGCATTTCTTTATTTTACATTTTTTACAACCTTAAATTTCGAACCAATTGAAAAAATAATGATTTTAGGGCTTATATATTGGAATTTGAATATAACAAGAGTTCTCATGCAAAAATATGCAAGGATTAAATTGTTGACGAGAAATGCCATAGGAAATGCTATAGCATTTCCTATAGCATTTCTTTATTTTACATTTTTTACAACCTTAAATTTCGAACCAATTGAAAAAATAATGATTTTAAAGCTTATACATTAGAATTTGAATATAACAAGAGTTCTCATGCAAAAATATGCAATGATTAAATTGTTGACGAGAAATGCCATAGGAAATGCTATAGCATTTCCTATAGCATTTCTTTATTTTACATTTTTTACAACCTTAAATTTCAAACCAGATGAAAAATAAATGATTTTAAAGCTTATACATTGGAATTTGAATATAACAAGAGTTCTCATGCAAAAATATGCAAGGATTAAATTGTTGACGAGAGATGCCATAGGAAATGCTATAGCATTTCCTATAGCACTTCTTTATTTTACATTTTTTACAACCTTAAATTTCGAACCAGATGAAAAATAAATGATTTTAAAGCTTATACATTGGAATTTGAATATAACAAGAGTTCTCATGCAAAAATATGCAAGGATTAAATTGTTGACGAGAAATGCCATAGGAAATGCTATAGCATTTCCTATAGCACTTCTTTATTTTACATTTTTTACAACCTTAAATTTCGAACCATTTGAAAAAATAATGATTTTAGGGCTTATACATTGGAATTTTAATATAACAAGAGTTCTCATGCAAAAATATGCAAGGATTAAATTGTAGACGAGAAATGCCATAGGAAATGCTAGCATTTCCTATAGCATTTCTTTATTTTACATTGTTTAGGACCTAATATTTCGAACCAATTGAAAAATAATTATTTTAGGGTTTATACATTGGAATTTGAATATAACAAGAGTTCTCATGCAAAAATATGCAAGGAATAAATTGTTGACGAGAAATGCCATAGGAAATAGCATTTCCTATAGCATTTCTTTATTTTACATTTTTTACAACCTTAAATTTCGAACCAATTGAAAAAATAATGATTTTAGGGCTTATACATTGGAATTTGAATATAACAAGAGTTCTCATGCAAAAATATGCAAGGATTAAATTGTTGACGAGAAATGCCATAGGAAATGCTATAGCATTTCCTATAGCATTTCTTTATTTTACATTTTTTACAACCTTAAATTTCGAACCAATTGAAAAAATAATGATTTTAAAGCTTATACATTGGAATTTGAATATAACAAGAGTTCTCATGCAAAAATATGCAAGGATTAAATTGTTGACGAGAAATGCCATACGAAATGCTATAGCATTTCCTATAGCATTTCTTTATTTTACATTTTTTACAACCTTAAATTTCAAACCAGATGAAAAATAAATTATTTTAAAGCTTATACATTGGAATTTTAATATAACAAGAGTTCTCATGAAAAAATATGCAAGGATTAAATTGTTGACGAGAAATGCCATAGGAAATGCTATAGCATTTCCTATAGCATTTCTTTATTTTACATTTTTTACAACCTTAAATTTCGAACCAATTGAAAAAATAATGATTTTAAAGCTTATACATTGGAATTTGAATATAACAAGAGTTCTCATGCAAAAATATGCAAGGATTAAATTGTTGACGAGAAATGCCATACGAAATGCTATAGCATTTCCTATAGCATTTCTTTATTTTACATTTTTTACAACCTTAAATTTCAAACCAGATGAAAAATAAATGATTTTAAAGCTTATACATTGGAATTTTAATATAACAAGAGTTCTCATGAAAAAATATGCAAGGATTAAATTGTTGACGAGAAATGCCATAGGAAATGCTATAGCATTTCCTATAGCATTTCTTTATTTTAAATTTTTTACAAGCTTAAATTTCAAACCAATTGAAAAAATAATGATTTTAGGGCTTATACATTGGAATTTAAATATAACAAGAGTTCTCATGTAAAAATATGCAAGGATTAAATTTTTGACGAGAAATGCCATAGGAAATGCTATAGCATTTCCTATAGCATTTCTTTATTTTACATTTTTTACAACCTTAAATTTCAAACCAATTGTAAAAATAATGATTTTAGGGCTTATACATTGGAATTTTAATATTACAAGCGTTTTCATGCAAAAATATGCAATGATTTAATTGTTGACGAGAAATGCCATAGGAAATGCTATAGCATTTCCTATAGCACTTCTTTATTTTACATTTTTTACAACCTTAAATTTCAAACCATTTGAAAAAATAATGATTTTAGGGCTTATACATTGGAATTTTAATATAACAAGAGTTCTCATGCAAAAATATGCAAGGATTAAATTGTAGACGAGAAATGCCATAGGAAATGCTAGCATTTCCTATAGCATTTCTTTATTTTACATTGTTTAGGACCTAATATTTCGAACCAATTGAAAAATAATTATTTTAGGGTTTATACATTGGAATTTGAATATAACAAGAGTTCTTATGCAAAAATATGCAAGGAATAAATTGTTGACGAGAAATGCCATAGGAAATAGCATTTCCTATAGCATTTCTTTATTTTACATTTTTTACAACCTTAAATTTCGAACCAATTGAAAAATAATTATTTTAGGGTTTATACATTGGAATTTGAATATAACAAGAGTTCTCATGCAAAAATATGCAAGGAATAAATTGTTGATGAGAAATGCCATAGGAAATAGCATTTCCTATAGCATTTCTTTATTTTACATTTTTTACAACCTTAAATTTCGAACCAATTGAAAAAATAATGATTTTAGGGCTTATACATTGGAATTTGAATATAACAAGAGTTCTCATGCAAAAATATGCAAGGATTAAATTGTTGACGAGAAATGCCATAGGAAATGCTATAGCATTTCCTATAGCATTTCTTTATTTTACATTTTTTACAACCTTAAATTTCGAACCAATTGAAAAAATAATGATTTTAGGGCTTATATATTGGAATTTGAATATAACAAGAGTTCTCATGCAAAAATATGCAAGGATTAAATTGTTGACGAGAAATGCCATAGGAAATGCTATAGCATTTCCTATAGCATTTCTTTATTTTACATTTTTTACAACCTTAAATTTCGAACCAATTGAAAAAATAATGATTTTAAAGCTTATACATTAGAATTTGAATATAACAAGAGTTCTCATGCAAAAATATGCAATGATTAAATTGTTGACGAGAAATGCCATACGAAATGCTATAGCATTTCCTATAGCATTTCTTTATTTTACATTTTTTACAACCTTAAATTTCAAACCAGATGAAAAATAAATGATTTTAAAGCTTATACATTGGAATTTGAATATAACAAGAGTTCTCATGCAAAAATATGCAAGGATTAAATTGTTGACGAGAGATGCCATAGGAAATGCTATAGCATTTCCTATAGCACTTCTTTATTTTACATTTTTTACAACCTTAAATTTCGAACCAGATGAAAAATAAATGATTTTAAAGCTTATACATTGGAATTTGAATATAACAAGAGTTCTCATGCAAAAATATGCAAGGATTAAATTGTTGACGAGAAATGCCATAGGAAATGCTATAGCATTTCCTATAGCACTTCTTTATTTTACATTTTTTACAACCTTAAATTTCGAACCATTTGAAAAAATAATGATTTTAGGGCTTATACATTGGAATTTTAATATAACAAGAGTTCTCATGCAAAAATATGCAAGGATTAAATTGTAGACGAGAAATGCCATAGGAAATGCTAGCATTTCCTATAGCATTTCTTTATTTTACATTGTTTAGGACCTAATATTTCGAACCAATTGAAAAATAATTATTTTAGGGTTTATACATTGGAATTTGAATATAACAAGAGTTCTCATGCAAAAATATGCAAGGAATAAATTGTTGACGAGAAATGCCATAGGAAATAGCATTTCCTATAGCATTTCTTTATTTTACATTTTTTACAACCTTAAATTTCGAACCAATTGAAAAAATAATTATTTTAGGGCTTATACATTGGAATTTGAATATAACAAGAGTTCTCATGCAAAAATATGCAAGGATTAAATTGTTGACGAGAAATGCCATAGGAAATGCTATAGCATTTCCTATAGCATTTCTTTATTTTACATTTTTTACAACCTTAAATTTCGAACCAATTGAAAAAATAATGATTTTAAAGCTTATACATTGGAATTTTAATATAACAAGAGTTCTCATGCAAAAATATGCAAGGATTAAATTGTTGACGAGAAATGCCATAGGAAATGCTATAGCATTTCCTATAGCATTTCTTTATTTTACATTTTTTACAACCTTAAATTTCGAACCAATTGAAAAAATAATGATTTTAAAGCTTATACATTAGAATTTGAATATAACAAGAGTTCTCATGCAAAAATATGCAATGATTAAATTGTTGACGAGAAATGCCATACGAAATGCTATAGCATTTCCTATAGCATTTCTTTATTTTACATTTTTTACAACCTTAAATTTCAAACCAGATGAAAAATAAATGATTTTAAAGCTTATACATTGGAATTTGAATATAACAAGAGTTCTCATGCAAAAATATGCAAGGATTAAATTGTTGACGAGAGATGCCATAGGAAATGCTATAGCATTTCCTATAGCACTTCTTTATTTTACATTTTTTACAACCTTAAATTTCGAACCAGATGAAAAATAAATGATTTTAAAGCTTATACATTGGAATTTGAATATAACAAGAGTTCTCATGCAAAAATATGCAAGGATTAAATTGTTGACGAGAATTGCCATAGGAAATGCTATAGCATTTCCTATAGCACTTCTTTATTTTACATTTTTTACAACCTTAAATTTCGAACCATTTGAAAAAATAATGATTTTAGGGCTTATACATTGGAATTTTAATATAACAAGAGTTCTCATGCAAAAATATGCAAGGATTAAATTGTAGACGAGAAATGCCATAGGAAATGCTAGCATTTCCTATAGCATTTCTTTATTTTACATTGTTTAGGACCTAATATTTCGAACCAATTGAAAAATAATTATTTTAGGGTTTATACATTGGAATTTGAATATAACAAGAGTTCTCATGCAAAAATATGCAAGGATTAAATTGTTGACGAGAAATGCCATAGGAAATAGCATTTCCTATAGCATTTCTTTATTTTACATTTTTTACAACCTTAAATTTCGAACCAATTGAAAAAATAATTATTTTAGGGCTTATACATTGGAATTTGAATATAACAAGAGTTCTCATGCAAAAATATGCAAGGATTAAATTGTTGACGAGAAATGCCATAGGAAATGCTATAGCATTTCCTATAGCATTTCTTTATTTTACATTTTTTACAACCTTAAATTTCGAACCAATTGAAAAAATAATGATTTTAAAGCTTATACATTGGAATTTGAATATAACAAGAGTTCTCATGCAAAAATATGCAAGGATTAAATTGTTGACGAGAAATGCCATACGAAATGCTATAGCATTTCCTATAGCATTTCTTTATTTTACATTTTTTACAACCTTAAATTTCAAACCAGATGAAAAATAAATGATTTTAAAGCTTATACATTGGAATTTTAATATAACAAGAGTTCTCATGAAAAAATATGCAAGGATTAAATTGTTGACGAGAAATGCCATAGGAAATGCTATAGCATTTCCTATAGCATTTCTTTATTTTAAATTTTTTACAACCTTAAATTTCAAACCAATTGAAAAAATAATGATTTTAGGGCTTATACATTGGAATTTAAATATAACAAGAGTTCTCATGCAAAAATATGCAAGGATTAAATTTTTGACGAGAAATGCCATAGGAAATGCTAGAGCATTTCCTATAGCATTTCTTTATTTTACATTTTTTACAACCTTAAATTTCAAACCAATTGTAAAAATAATGATTTTAGGGCTTATACATTGGAATTTTAATATTACAAGCGTTCTCAGGAAAAAATATGCAAGGATTAAATTGTTGACGAGAAATGCCATAGGAAATGCTATAGCATTTCCTATAGCACTTCTTTATTTTACATTTTTTACAACCTTAAATTTCGAACCATTTGAAAAAATAATGATTTTAGGGCTTATACATTGGAATTTTAATATAACAAGAGTTCTCATGCAAAAATATGCAAGGATTAAATTGTAGACGAGAAATGCTATAGGAAATGCTAGCATTTCATATAGCATTTCTTTATTTTACATTGTTTAGGACCTAATATTTCGAACCAATTGAAAAATAATTATTTTAGGGTTTATACATTGGAATTTGAATATAACAAGAGTTCTCATGCAAAAATATGCAAGGAATAAATTGTTGACGAGAAATGCCATAGGAAATAGCATTTCCTATAGCATTTCTTTATTTTACATTTTTTACAACCTTAAATTTCGAACCAATTGAAAAAATAATGATTTTAGGGCTTATACATTGGAATTTGAATATAACAAGAGTTCTCATGCAAAAATATGCAAGGATTAAATTGTTGACGAGAAATGCCATAGGAAATGCTATAGCATTTCCTATAGCATTTCTTTATTTTACATTTTTTACAACCTTAAATTTCGAACCAATTGAAAAAATAATGATTTTAGGGCTTATATATTGGAATTTGAATATAACAAGAGTTCTCATGCAAAAATATGCAAGGATTAAATTGTTGACGAGAAATGCCATAGGAAATGCTATAGCATTTCCTATAGCATTTCTTTATTTTACATTTTTTACAACCTTAAATTTCGAACCAATTGAAAAAATAATGATTTTAAAGCTTATACATTAGAATTTGAATATAACAAGAGTTCTCATGCAAAAATATGCAATGATTAAATTGTTGACGAGAAATGCCATACGAAATGCTATAGCATTTCCTATAGCATTTCTTTATTTTACATTTTTTACAACCTTAAATTTCGAACCAATTGAAAAAATAATGATTTTAGGGCTTATACATTGGAATTTGAATATAACAAGAGTTCTCATGCAAAAATATGCAAGGATTAAATTGTTGACGAGAGATGCCATAGGAAATGCTATAGCATTTCCTATAGCACTTCTTTATTTTACATTTTTTACAACCTTAAATTTCGAACCAGATGAAAAATAAATGATTTTAAAGCTTATACATTGGAATTTGAATATAACAAGAGTTCTCATGCAAAAATATGCAAGGATTAAATTGTTGACGAGAAATGCCATAGGAAATGCTATAGCATTTCCTATAGCACTTCTTTATTTTACATTTTTTACAACCTTAAATTTCGAACCATTTGAAAAAATAATGATTTTAGGGCTTATACATTGGAATTTTAATATAACAAGAGTTCTCATGCAAAAATATGCAAGGATTAAATTGTAGACGAGAAATGCCATAGGAAATGCTAGCATTTCCTATAGCATTTCTTTATTTTACATTGTTTAGGACCTAATATTTCGAACCAATTGAAAAATAATTATTTTAGGGTTTATACATTGGAATTTGAATATAACAAGAGTTCTCATGCAAAAATATGCAAGGAATAAATTGTTGACGAGAAATGCCATAGGAAATAGCATTTCCTATAGCATTTCTTTATTTTACATTTTTTACAACCTTAAATTTCGAACCAATTGAAAAAATAATGATTTTAGGGCTTATACATTGGAATTTGAATATAACAAGAGTTCTCATGCAAAAATATGCAAGGATTAAATTGTTGACGAGAAATGCCATAGGAAATGCTATAGCATTTCCTATAGCATTTCTTTATTTTACATTTTTTACAACCTTAAATTTCGAACCAATTGAAAAAATAATGATTTTAAAGCTTATACATTGGAATTTGAATATAACAAGAGTTCTCATGCAAAAATATGCAAGGATTAAATTGTTGACGAGAAATGCCATACGAAATGCTATAGCATTTCCTATAGCATTTCTTTATTTTACATTTTTTACAACCTTAAATTTCAAACCAGATGAAAAATAAATTATTTTAAAGCTTATACATTGGAATTTTAATATAACAAGAGTTCTCATGAAAAAATATGCAAGGATTAAATTGTTGACGAGAAATGCAATAGGAAATGCTATAGCATTTCCTATAGCACTTCTTTATTTTACATTTTTTACAACCTTAAATTTTGAACCAATTGAAAAAATAATGATTTTAGGGCTTATACATTGGAATTTTAATATTACAAGCGTTCTCATGGAAAAATATGCAAGGATTAAATTGTTGACGAGAAATGCCATACGAAATGCTATAGCATTTCCTATAGCATTTCTTTATTTTACATTGTTTACGACCTAAAGTTTCGAATCAATTGAAAAATAATTATTTTAGGGTTTATACATTGGAATTTGAATATAACAATAGTTCTCATGCAAAAATATGCAAGGATTAAATTGTTGACGAGAAATGCCATAGGAAATAGCATTTCCTATAGCATTTCTTTATTTTACATTTTTTACAACCTTAAATTTCGAACCAATTGAAAAAATAATGATTTTAGGGCTTATACATTGGAATTTGAATATAACAAGAGTTCTCATGCAAAAATATGCAAGGATTAAATTGTTGACGAGAAATGCCATAGGAAATGCTATAGCATTTCCTATAGCATTTCTTTATTTTACATTTTTTACAACCTTAAATTTCAAACCAGATGAAAAATAAATGATTTTAAAGCTTATACATTGGAATTTGAATATAACAAGAGTTCTCATGCAAAAATATGCAAGGATTAAATTGTTGACGAGAAATGCCATAGGAAATGCTATAGCATTTCCTATAGCACTTCTTTATTTTAAATTTTTTACAACCTTAAATTTCGAACCAGATGAAAAATAAATGATTTTAAAGCTTATACATTGGAATTTGAATATAACAAGAGTTCTCATGCAAAAATATGCAAGGATTAAATTGTTGACGAGAAATGCCATAGGAAATGCTATAGCATTTCCTATAACACTTCTTTATTTTACATTTTTTACAACCTTAAATTTCGAACCATTTGAAAAAATAATGATTTTAGGGCTTATACATTGGAATTTTTATATAACAAGAGTTGTCATGCAAAAATATGCAAGGATTAAATTGTAGACGAGAAATGCCATAGGAAATGCTAGCATTTCCTATAGCATTTCTTTATTTTACATTGTTTAGGACCTAATATTTCGAACCAATTGAAAAATAATTATTTTAGGGTTTATACATTGGAATTTGAATATAACAAGAGTTCTCATGCAAAAATATGCAAGGATTAAATTGTTGACGAGAAATGCCATAGGAAATAGCATTTCCTATAGCATTTCTTTATTTTACATTTTTTACAACCTTAAATTTCGAACCAATTGAAAAAATAATGATTTTAGGGCTTATACATTGGAATTTGAATATAACAAGAGTTCTCATGCAAAAATATGCAAGGATTAAATTGTTGACGAGAAATGCCATAGGAAATGCTATAGAATTTCCTATAGCATTTCTTTATTTTACATTTTTTACAACCTTAAATTTCGAACCAATTGAAAAAATAATGATTTTAAAGCTTATACATTGGAATTTGAATATAACAAGAGTTCTCATGCAAAAATATGCAAGGATTAAATTGTTGACGAGAAATACCATAGGAAATGCTATAGCATTTTCTATATCATTTCTTTATTTTACATTTTTTACAACCTTAAATTTTGAACCAATTGAAAAAATAATGATTTTAGGGCTTATACATTGGAATTTTAATATTACAAGCGTTCTCATCCAAAAATATGCAAGGATTAAATTGTTGACGAGAAATGCCATACGAAATGCTATAGCATTTCCTATAGCATTTCTTTATTTTACATTGTTTACGACCTAAAGTTTCGAATCAATTGAAAAATAATTATTTTAGGGTTTATACATTGGAATTTGAATATAACAATAGTTCTCATGCAAAAATATGCAAGGATTAAATTGTTGACGAGAAATGCCATAGGAAATAGCATTTCCTATAGCATTTCTTTATTTTACATTTTTTACAACCTTAAATTTCGAACCAATTGAAAAAATAATGATTTTAGGGCTAATACATTGGAATTTGAATATAACAAGAGTTCTCATGCAAAAATATGCAAGGATTAAATTGTTGACGAGAAATGCCATAGGAAATGCTATAGCATTTCCTATAGCACTTCTTTATTTTACATTTTTTACAACCTTAAATTTCGAACCAGATGAAAAATAAATGATTTTAAAGCTTATACATTGGAATTTGAATATAACAAGAGTTCTCATGCAAAAATATGCAAGGATTAAATTGTTGACGAGAAATGCCATAGGAAATGCTATAGCATTTCCTATAGCACTTCTTTATTTTACATTTTTTACAACCTTAAATTTCGAACCATTTGAAAAAATAATGATTTTAGGGCTTATACATTGGAATTTTAATATAACAAGAGTTCTCATGCAAAAATATGCAAGGATTAAATTGTAGACGAGAAATGCCATAGGAAATGCTAGCATTTCCTATAGCATTTCTTTATTTTACATTGTTTAGGACCTAATATTTCGAACCAATTGAAAAATAATTATTTTAGGGTTTATACATTGGAATTTGAATATAACAAGAGTTCTCATGCAAAAATATGCAAGGATTAAATTGTTTACGAGAAATGCCATAGGAAATAGCATTTCCTATAGCATTTCTTTATTTTACATTTTTTACAACCTTAAATTTCGAACCAATTGAAAAAATAATAATTTTAGGGCTTATACATTTGAATTTGAATATAACAAGAGTTATCATGCAAAAATATGCAAGGATTAAATTGTTGACGAGAAATGCCATAGGAAATGCTATAGCATTTCCTATAGCATTTCTTTATTTTACATTTTTTACAACCTTAAATTTCGAACCAATTGAAAAAATAATGATTTTAAAGCTTATACATTGGAATTTGAATATAACAAGAGTTCTCATGCAAAAATATGCAAGGATTAAATTGTTGACGAGAAATGCCATAGGAAATGTTATAGCATTTCCTATAGCATTTCTTTATTTTACATTTTTTACAACCTTAAATTTCGAGCCAATTGAAAAAATAATGATTTTAAAGCTTATACATTAAAATTTGAATATAACAAGAGTTCTCATGCAAAAATATGCAAGGATTAAGTTGTTGACGAGAAATGCCACAGGAAATGCTATAGCATTTCTTTCTTTTACATTTTTTACAACCTTAAATTTGGAACCAATTAAAAAAATAATGATTTTAAAGCTTATACATTGGAATTTGAATATAACAAGAGTTCTCATGCAAAAATATGCACGGATTAAATTGTTGACGAGAAATGCCACAGGAAATGCTATAGCATTTCCTATAGCATTTCTTTATTTTACATTTTTTACAACCTTAAATTTCGAACCAATTGAAAAAATAATGATTTTAGGGATTATACATTGGAATTTTAATATTACAAGCGTTCTCATTCAAAAATATGCAAGGATTAAATTGTTGACGTTAAATTCCATAGGAAATGCTATAGCATTTCCTATAGTATTTCTTTATTTTACATTGTTTACGACCTAACAGTCGAACCAATTGAAAAAATAATGATTTTAGGGCTTATACATTGGAATTTGAATATAATAAGAGTTCTCTTGCAAAAATATGCAAGGATTAAATTTTTGACGAGAAATGCCATACGAAATGCTATAGCGTTTCGAATAGCATTTCTTTATTTTACATTTTTTACTACCTTAAAATTCGAACCAATTGAAAAAATAATGATTTTAGGGCTTATACATTGGAATTTAAATATAACAAGAGTTCTCATGCAAAAATATTCAAGGATTAAGTTGTTGACGAGAAATGCCATAGGAAATGCTATAGCATTTCCTATAGCATTTCTTTATTTTAAATTTTTTACAACCTTAAATTTCGAACCAATTGAAAAAATAATGATTTTAAAGCTTATACATTGGAATTTTAATACAACAAGAGTTCTCATGCAAAATTATGCAAGGATTAAGTTGTTGACGAGAAATGCCATAGGAAATGCTAGCATTTCCTATATAATTTCTTTATTTTACATTGTTTAGGACCTAATATTTCGAACCAATTGAAAAATAATTATTTTAGGGTTTATACATTGGAATTTGAATATAACAAGAGTTCTCATGCAAAAATATGCAAGGATTAAATTGTTGACGAGAAATGCCATAGGAAATAGCATTTCCTATAGCATTTCTTTATTTTACATTTTTTACAACCTTAAATTTCGAACCAATTGAAAAAATAATGATTTTAGGGCTTATACATTTGAATTTGAATATAACAAGAGTTCTCATGCAAAAATATGCAAGGATTAAATTGTTGACGAGAAATGCCATAGGAAATGCTATAGCATTTCCTATAGCATTTCTTTATTTTACATTTTTTACAACCTTAAATTTCGAACCAATTGAAAAAATAATGATTTTAAAGCTTATACATTGGAATTTGAATATAACAAGAGTTCTCATGCAAAAATATGCAAGGATTAAATTGTTGACGAGAAATGCCATAGGAAATGTTATAGCATTTCCTATAGCATTTCTTTATTTTACATTTTTTACAACCTTAAATTTCGAGCCAATTGAAAAAATAATGATTTTAAAGCTTATACATTAAAATTTGAATATAACAAGAGTTCTCATGCAAAAATATGCAAGGATTAAGTTGTTGACGAGAAATGCCACAGGAAATGCTATAGCATTTCTTTCTTTTACATTTTTTACAACCTTAAATTTGGAACCAATTAAAAAAATAATGATTTTAAAGCTTATACATTGGAATTTGAATATAACAAGAGTTCTCATGCAAAAATATGCACGGATTAAATTGTTGACGAGAAATGCCACATGAAATGCTATAGCATTTCCTATAGCATTTCTTTATTTTACATTTTTTACAACCTTAAATTTCGAACCAATTGAAAAAATAATGATTTTAGGGATTATACATTGGAATTTTAATATTACAAGCGTTCTCATTCAAAAATATGCAAGGATTAAATTGTTGACGTTAAATTCCATAGGAAATGCTATAGCATTTCCTATAGTATTTCTTTATTTTACATTGTTTACGACCTAACAGTCGAACCAATTGAAAAAATAATGATTTTAGGGCTTATACATTTGAATTTGAATATAATAAGAGTTCTCTTGCAAAAATATGCAAGGATTAAATTTTTGACGAGAAATGCCATACGAAATGCTATAGCGTTTCGAATAGCATTTCTTTATTTTACATTTTTTACTACCTTAAAATTCGAACCAATTGAAAAAATAATGATTTTAGGGCTTATACATTGGAATTTAAATATAACAAGAGTTCTCATGCAAAAATATTCAAGGATTAAGTTGTTGACGAGAAATGCCATAGGAAATGCTATAGCATTTCCTATAGCATTTCTTTATTTTAAATTTTTTACAACCTTAAATTTCGAACCAATTGAAAAAATAATGATTTTAAAGCTTATACATTGGAATTTTAATACAACAAGAGTTCTCATGCAAAATTATGCAAGGATTAAGTTGTTGACGAGAAATGCCATAGGAAATGCTAGCATTTCCTATATAATTTCTTTATTTTACATTGTTTAGGACCTAATATTTCGAACCAATTGAAAAATAATTATTTTAGGGTTTATACATTGGAATTTGAATATAACAAGAGTTCTCATGCAAAAATATGCAAGGATTAAATTGTTGACGAGAAATGCCATAGGAAATAGCATTTCCTATAGCATTTCTTTATTTTACATTTTTTACAACCTTAAATTTCGAACCAATTGAAAAAATAATGATTTTAGGGCTTATACATTTGAATTTGAATATAACAAGAGTTCTCATGCAAAAATATGAAAGGATTAAATTGTTGACGAGAAATGCCATAGGAAATGCTATAGCATTTCCTATAGCATTTCTTTATTTTACATTTTTTACAACCTTAAATTTCGAACCAATTGAAAAAATAATGATTTTAAAGCTTATACATTGGAATTTGAATATAACAAGAGTTCTCATGCAAAAATATGCAAGGATTAAATTGTTGACGAGAAATGCCATAGGAAATGTTATAGCATTTCCTATAGCATTTCTTTATTTTACATTTTTTACAACCTTAAATTTCGAGCCAATTGAAAAAATAATGATTTTAAAGCTTATACATTAAAATTTGAATATAACAAGAGTTCTCATGCAAAAATATGCAAGGATTAAGTTGTTGACGAGAAATGCCACAGGAAATGCTATAGCATTTCTTTCTTTTACATTTTTTACAACCTTAAATTTGGAACCAATTAAAAAAATAATGATTTTAAAGCTTATACATTGGAATTTGAATATAACAAGAGTTCTCATGCAAAAATATGCACGGATTAAATTGTTGACGAGAAATGCCACAGGAAATGCTATAGCATTTCCTATAGCATTTCTTTATTTTACATTTTTTACAACCTTAAATTTCGAACCAATTGAAAAAATAATGATTTTAGGGATTATACATTGGAATTTTAATATTACAAGCGTTCTCATTCAAAAATATGCAAGGATTAAATTGTTGACGTTAAATTCCATAGGAAATGCTATAGCATTTCCTATAGTATTTCTTTATTTTACATTGTTTACGACCTAACAGTCGAACCAATTGAAAAAATAATGATTTTAGGGCTTATACATTGGAATTTGAATATAATAAGAGTTCTCTTGCAAAAATATGCAAGGATTAAATTTTTGACGAGAAATGCCATACGAAATGCTATAGCGTTTCGAATAGCATTTCTTTATTTTACATTTTTTACTACCTTAAAATTCGAACCAATTGAAAAAATAATGATTTTAGGGCTTATACATTGGAATTTAAATATAACAAGAGTTCTCATGCAAAAATATTCAAGGATTAAGTTGTTGACGAGAAATGCCATAGGAAATGCTATAGCATTTCCTATAGCATTTCTTTATTTTAAATTTTTTACAACCTTAAATTTCGAACCAATTGAAAAAATAATGATTTTAAAGCTTATACATTGGAATTTTAATACAACAAGAGTTCTCATGCAAAATTATGCAAGGATTAAGTTGTTGACGAGAAATGCCATAGGAAATGCTATAGAATTTCCTATAGCATATCTTTATTTTACATTTTTTACAACCTTAAATTTTGAACCAATTGAATAAATAATGATTTTAAAGCGCTTATACATTGGAATTTTAATATAACAAGAGGTCTCACGCAAAAATATGCAAGGATTAAGTTGTTGACTAGAAATGCCATAGGAAATGCTATATCATTTCCTATAGCATTTCTTTATTTTACATTTTTTACAACCTTAAATTTCAAACCAATTGAAAAAATAATGATTTTAAAGCTTATACATTGGAATTTGAATATAACAAGAGTTCTCATGCAAAAATATGCAAGGAATAAATTGTTGACGAGAAATGCCATAAGAAATGCTATAACATTTCCTATAGCATTTCTTTATTTTACATTTTTTACAACCTTAAATTTCGAACCAATTGAAAAAATAATGATTTTAGGGCTTATACATTGGAATTTTAATATTACAAGCGTTCTCATGCAAAAATATGCAAGGATTAAATTGTTGAAGTTAACTTGTTGACGAGAAATACCATAGGAAATGCTATAGCATTTCCTTATTTTACATTTTTTACAACCTTAAATTTCGAACCAATTGAAAAAATAATTATTTTAAAGCTTATAGATTGGAATTTGAATATTGTTGATGTACAAATTCGGCATTATTTAATAGGACATAAAGTGCTAAGGTTGTGAATTAATTAAATTTACAAACCATGATAAAAGCCTTTAAAGAAACAAACTGGTATTCGTAAAAGCCCATTTGAGAAGCCCAAAGAGATTCTCAATCAGACCAAGAACCTACGGATATAGGCTACTCGGCCCAATGAGTTCTAAAGCCCAAATCCATTCGACATCAGCCCAGAAAGACGAGGGTAGAGTCGACATATTCTCTACCCGGCATCATATTTCAAACTCAGACGGAAGACCAGAGTCAAGTCTCCAACGGGCATAATTCAAACACGACGACGAGAACGAAGTCATGGGACACGTGTAGCCAGATCGTCCATTCAACCCGGTCAGCACGGAGTGAAGACCCCTCGATTCCTGGAAGTTCAACGGGAAGAATTGAAGTCTATAATGCCAAAGCTCAAGCTCAGATAAACACACACGCATACTTACAACCTCGAGAGAATACACTGAAGAGATTCTACCCGGCATTCTTGTCTATTTGAGATCTTATTGTATTCTTTCTCTCCTTTTCCATTTCTTTCTATTCTCAGACGTGATCTAGCTGCCTGTAGCTATCCGTCTGTGTTCATTGTCGCAATTAACTAACAGAGGAAGTAGTCAACTACCGCTTTGGGACGAACCTCTATAAAAAATCCCTCGTCTCATTTATATCGCTTATATACTTATATATATATCGTAAGTGAACCGTGAGCTTGCAACGCGAGAGATCGAATTCCACCAAGTTATTTCATCCAAAAATATCATACGCTCACAAGTCACACTTGACTGATTGAGGTGGGAAACCACGTCAACAGTTTGGCGCCGTCTGTGGGAAATTGATCTCGCTAACTCCTAAAAGCTCAAAGCACTCCGCGAACATGAGCAACAACGAAGTCGCAATCGTGAACGGGTCTGAGGTGAACAACCCAGATCCAAACACTGAATCGAGCAACCTACAGTCTCAGCTAGAGGCTAGCGCTGCTGAAAATCGAGAGCTGCGCCAGCGACTCGAGTCTCTGGAAGCCAACCAAGCCCGAAATGAGCGTCGTCAGAGCGCTAACCAGACTGATCCGGGACAAAGCTCTGGGTATCAAGGCCGGACCGGGCTCGACGCTGTCCACTTCAATTTTGCCGACGTGGACAATCCGCAAGCGCCGAGGCAAAACCAGCCCCGACTACCCAGCGGCCCTAGGCCCGCGACGCCTCCCCCGCCCCCTGAAACAGGAATACCCCTTTTTACCCCCTTGACGGGTCTCTACCCGTCTAATGCGGGGAATGTTGCTTCGAGCAGTCACCAACGCCCAGGACCCCAAAACCGACAATCGGGGTACGAGCAAAGCCGTAACATCAGCCAGGCCCTCAACGGCCACCTAGTCACGTACCCGAGGTATCCCAGCCCGGTGTACGGACAGGAACCCCTCCAGGCTGTGCGCCCCGAACAAGCTCCCCAACGCATAAAACTGGAGGAACTCAAACGCTCAATGGACGAAATGAATGAGAAGCTTATTCACGTGCGCTCTCGCGTGCACAGCGCCACTACCGCTGCCCCCGAGATAGAACGTCTAGTGGAGGAGGAAGAAAGGACACCCTTTAAGCCCGTCATAACTAACGTTATACTCAGGGAAGGCGGACGAGTATATGTGCCAAAGTACGACGGGACGACCGATCCCAAAGTACACTTGAGATCCTTCAGGATTGCGATGGGGCGAGCCCATCTGGAAGCACACGAATTGGACGCTGGGCGCTGCCAGTATTTCTCTGAAAATCTGGTCGGCCCGGCGATGGAATGGTTCTCGAAACTTGAACCGCGTTCCATAGAAAACTTCGGGCAGCTAACGACCCTTTTTCTCAAACATTTTTTCATGTTTATGGAAACCGAGATCACGGCGGCAAACCTCTATGCCTTGCAGCAATAGAGGGGAGAGCCCCTCAGAGCTTTCATGACCAGGTTCAAAAAGACCATGTTCAAGATAAACGGGATCAGTGACGAAACTGCCATAGCCGCCCTCACGGCCGGATTATGGTACGATTCGAAGTTCAAAACGGACATCGTCGTGAATCGTTACGACTCCATCGAAGACGTGATCCACAGATCATCCAACTGGATCAGGCATGACGAAGAACTCGAAGCCATGCGAAGGAGACATGGACCTCAACCCGTCCACCAACGGAACACCGGACCACCCGGGCAGCAGCCGCCGCCTAGGGCCGGAAATCACAACATCCCTTTCAGGGGACAAAGGAATCCCCCCCCAGTCCAGAAGCACCCATTCCAAACCCAGAATCCGAGGGCTAATAACGGACCGAACCCGCGAAACCCGTACGTTTTCAACGTAAATTCGGAAACCGCGGAATTCGAAGAACAGGTCGAAGCAGAGGAAACTCCTGGAGAAGTCCTGGTCAGCTCGAGAGACTTCCCACCGTACAGCAACAAAGGTTTCTCGAAACACGACCCGAAAGCGTGGTGTAACTTCCACAAGGTGTTCGGGCATCATACGAAGAATTGTATGGTACTCCGTGCCCGCCTAGCGGAAAAGTACATCAATGGAGAGTTGGGGGAAATAAACTTCGGCAATGAGCTGAAAGGTGGGCAACCGATCGAGCAAAACCCTCCCCAAAATCAACACCAAACCGGCCAGAAAAGAGAAGAGCAACACAGAACGCCGCACGAAAGCATACAGCCTAGCAAAAGAGGACGAGTACATATGCTCGAGGAGTCAGACGAGCAAACATACAAAGAAACGGAGAATTCCGGAGAGCAGCTCAGCGACATCCCCGAGCCCATCGGTAGAATCTACACTATTGTGGGAGGTTCCCAACTGCATGGTAACTCAGTAAACTCCATCAAGGCCCATCAGAGGAAGCTCAAGGCCGGACCGGTGACCGTACCGAGGCAAGAACCAGACTTCGAGATCTCATTCAAAGATAGTGAAGCGGCCACACTGATTGGTCCGCACGACGATGCGTTGGTCGTCACACTCCTAGTTGCCTCGTATATGATGGACAGGATCCTTATCGATAACGGGAGCTCAGTCGACGTGATCTTCCTGGAGCCATTGCTAAAACTGGGAGTAGAAGAGACAGAGATCAACAGAGAAGCCATCCCGCTAACCGGCTTCGATGGAGGAACCATCAACGCGATTGGCACGGTGCGACTGTCCATCGCAGCAGCAGGGGTCGGGAAGACCAAAAATTTCCTAGTGTTGGACTGCCCGTCCGTTTACAACATGATATTAGGAAGACCTTGGCTGCATATGATGAAGGCCGTACCATCAACCTACCATCAACTAATACGCTTCCCGAATAGGGCAGGAAAAATCGTTGAAATCAAGGGAAATAAAAAACAATCCAGAATTTGCTACATGAGCGCATTCCGGAACATCCAGGCCGCTAAGGCCGGGAAAGAGCGATCTACCGCATAGAAATTAATGGCGGTAGATGAGAAAGAGGACGACGGACAGGAAATGGCCACCGATACGGACGGACCTAACCTAGAAATGACAGTTCAGGTCCAGATCGATCCCGACAACCCGGACCACCGGGTAGGGATCGGAAAAGGACTAGACAATGACGTCAGAAAAGATCTCCTCAAATTCCTGACCAAAAACCGGGGCTGTTTTGCTTGGTCTCACAAAGACATGCCCGGAATAGACCCAAGCATTACAATCCATCGCCTAAACGTAGATCCGAGCTATAAGCCGGTAAAGCAAAAAAGGCGAAAGCTAGGCCCAGACAGGGCCCAAGCCGTAAACGAAGAAGTCACAAAACTGCTGCAGACCGGATCCATCAGGGAAGTCAAATACCCGGACTGGTTAGCAAATACAGTAGTCGTGAAGAAGAAAAACGGGAAGGCTAGAGTCTGCATCGACTTTACCGACCTGAACAAAGCTTGTCCCAAAGACAGTTTCCCAATGCCCCATATCGACCGTCTAGTCGAAGCCACATGTGGGCATGAACTACTGTCGTTCATGGACGCATTCTCGGGATACAACCAGATCCTAATGCACCCCGAGGACCAAGAAAAAACGGCATTCATAACCGATAGAGGAATATACTGTTACAAAGTTATGCCCTTCGGATTGAAAAACGCCGGAGCCACATATCAAAGATTAGTCAACCAAATGTTCGCCGAACAACTCGGTAAAACTATGGAAGTCTACATCGATGACATGTTGGTATAGTCCTCTCAAGCAACGGATCACGTGTCCCACCTAGAAAACTGCTTCAACATACTACGAAAGTATCAAATGAAGCTCAACCCGACGAAATGCACCTTCGGGGTAACCTCAGGAAAATTCCTAGGTTATCTGGTCACACAGCGAGGTTTAGAAGCCAATCCCGACCAGATAAATGCCCTCCCCAAGGACTGTTCGAGAGACGCAAAGGCTGACTGGGAGAATCGTCGCTCTTAACCGGTTCATATCAAGAGCTACGGACAAATGTTTACCCTTCTATAAATTATTGAAAGGTAATAAAAAGTTCGAATGGACCGAAGAATGCGAAGAGGCCTTCCAAAAGCTGAAAAGGTACCTCTCCACCCCACCAATACTCACCAGACCAATCTTGGGAGAGCCATTGTTTTTATATCTGGCTGTCTCGCCATCGGCGGTGAGTGGAGTAATCGTGAGAGAGGACCGCGGAGAGCAAAAACCGATCTTCTACATCCGCAAATCTTTGGAAGATGCTGAAACCAGATACCCGGCAATAGAAAAACTCGCACTAGCAATGATAACAGCAGCGAGGAAGCTTCGGCCTTACTTCCAATCCCATACCATCATGGTAATGACCACCCAACCTTTGAGAATCATCCTCCATAGCCCGAATCAATCGGGAAGGCTCACGAAATGGGCTGTCGAGTTAAGCGAATTCGACATAGAATACAAGATCCGAACCTGTGCGAAATCACAAGTATTGGCTGACTTTCTCATCGAATTACCAGCCGACATGGAAACTCGAAGTCGACGGCGCGTCAAACCAAGGCGGATCCGGGATCGGAATTCGTTTGATATCCCCCACGGGAGAAATGTTGGAACAATCATTTCGATTGAAATTCCACGCGACAAACAACGAGACCGAGTACGAGGCCCTCATCGCCGGCCTCAAACTAGCAAAAGCCGTGGGAGCCCGGAAAGTAAGGGCCCACTCCGACTCAAAACTAGTTACCATTCAGATCAGTGGCGAGTATGCTACCCGAGATGACAGGATGGAAAAATACCTCTCGGTAGTAAAAGGCTTAATTCAACAATTCGAACACGTCGAAATAATCCAAATACCGAGGAGTGAAAACACGTCAGCAGACGTATTGGCTGGGTTAGCTTCGACTTCAGACCCCGAGGTCAAAAGGATAATCCCAGTCGAAACAATAGACGAACCCAGCGTAACCCGCGAAGTTTGCAATATCCGAATGGAAGAGGATGATTGGAGGACCCCAATCATTAACTACATCCTAACCGGAGCCAAACCACGGGACAAGCAAAAAGCTAGGAAACTAAGGATCCAAAGCGCTAGATTTTGCATGATCGGGGAAAAATTGTACAAACGTAGCTATACCGGACCCTACCTAAGGTGCCTAGGAATGACCGAAGCTCAAATAGTACTTCACGAAATCCATTCGGGAGAATGCGGCAACCATTCGGGAGGAAGATCCTTAGCAAACAAAGCAAAAAGGCAGGGCTTTTTCTGGGCCACTATGTTGGCGGACAGCGAAACCTATGCCAAAAGGTGCGACAAATGCCAGAGACACTCCCCGTCCATACATAGACCAGCAGAAGAACTATCATCAGTCTCGGTCCCGTACCCGTTCATGAAATGGTCCATGGACATAGTAGGACCTTTCCCCCTGGCCCGGGCTGGGAAGAGGTTTCTACTCGTCGTGATCGACTACTTCTCAAAATGGGTGGAGGCAGAATCATACGCAAACATTAAAGATGTTGATATAGAAAATTTCCTATGGAAAAACATCATCAGTAGATTCGGCCTCCCAAAGGAGATAATAGCTGACAATGGACCACAATTCATTTCGACGAGATTCTAGAACTTCTGCATAAACTGGAAAATATCATTGAACACGTCCACTCCGAGATACCCTCAAGGCAATGGTCAAGCCGAAGTAGCTAACCAGGTAATAGTGGACAGAATCAAGAGACGCCTAGACACCAAAAAGGGACGATGGGCAGATGAGCTCATAGGAGTCCTTTGGTCCTACAGGACTACCCCGCGTAGGGCCACCGGGGAAACCCCTTTCTCAATGATACACGGCACTGAGGCCGTGATACCAGCAGAGATAGAGACACCCAGCCTTCGAAGGGAATTCGCCCTTTTGGACGCAGAACTCAATGACGAAATGAGGGAAGACCAGCTCGACTACATCGACGAAAGATGAGAACAAGCTTTGATAAGAATTTCCAACTATCAAAACTCGATAGCTAAGTACTATAATTCAAAGGTCAAACGTCGAAAATTCATAGTGGGAGAGTTGGTCCTCATAAAAGTTTTCCAAAACACCGCCGAGCTGAATGCGGGCAAGCTCGGGGCTAACTGGGAAGGACCTTACATCGTCACCGAAGTAGTAAAACCTGGAGTATACCGGCTAGCCACTCCGGATGGAACAAGAGTCCTCCGCAGCTGGAACGCCATGCACTTAAGGAAATACTACGCCTAACCCGACCTACCCGGTCTCCCCTGAACTACGTAATGACTTGATCCCCAAATTTGGGGTACGTAGGCAGCCCATCCTAAAAAATGGGCGCAGTCTCAATCCAAACCCAAAACCAAACAGGCCCGAGAACTACGAATAGCAAGACTCAATAGGGCTGGCCTGAAAGGAAACTTGTCCCGAAACTCGCGTCAAGGCGACAGGCCTACCCGGGTAACAGACCCATCACCTAAGGTAACAAACCTACCCGGGTAACAGACCCATCACATAAGGTGACAAACCTATCCGGGTAACAGACCCTCCACATAAGGTAACAAACCTACCCGGGTAACAAACCCATTGCATAAGGAAACAAGCCTACCCGGGTAACCAACCCGTCGCATAAGGCAACAAGCCTATCCGGGTAACAAACCCACCACAAGGGTTAATAAACCTAACCGGGCATCCAACCCGTCCCTTAAGGCGACAAGCCTAATCCTCTTGAAAAAATATGTAACAACATATGTCTGGCTTTTACAAATGTGTTTTTCAGAAAGCACAACCTGCGGGATATTATGAAGAACAAACAGAACAGACTAGGCGATAAATATCAAAGGAGCACAACGACAAAAGGTACCCGTACATTTCTCATACTTAGCAAATTTCAAACCTTCGATCTTTTTGTTATTCATCATTAGTATACGATAGGACATTCAGAACCTCAAATAGAAAAGCAAATATAGAAAAGTACGATTAGAAAAATAACTTAGAAACACAGACGAGTAGAGTATGGCAAGAAATTGCGAGCATAGCATAGAATAGAAATAAGCAAAGGCCCTAACCACGGGCATATCCAAATCTTTACAAAAAAAGGGTCCAAGTCGCCGTAGACTTGCCCATAGAAATTGTCTTGGCCTTAGGCCTTATTAATTGAAAAACAAAAAAAAATGGGGGACACTCTATGTGTCAACCCCGGGTACCTCCGCGACCTCTCGGTCTTCCTCCTCCTTCTCTTCTCCTTCTTCTTCGATGGCTTGGCCTCCATGCTCGGTCGGCTCCCCGGTGGTAGTCTCCTTGGCAACGACGGGCTCGTCCAGGATCGGCTCTTCTAGGGCGATCTCCTCAGCGACGGTCTCCTCGGCAACAACGGGCTCGTTCAGGGTCGGCTCTTCGAGGACCACCTCCTCGGTATCAGCGATGGCGGGCAAGGTGGTCTCATCGACGATGGTCTCCCCGGCCACAGGATCTTCAACAACGGGCTCGATGGCGGGATCTTTAGAGGCGAACTCCTTGGCGGATGATTGCTCAGACCGAAGGCTCAGATCTACAAGAGGAACACCGGTCAGCTCGGCATCTGGAGACAGAGCCGGAGACCCGATCAGCGGTGCCGGAACCGCATCCAAGAGAGCTTGGTAGCGAGCAGCGTTGCCTTCTAGGACCTCCTTCTCGGCCTCGAAATCTTGGACGTTGCCGTCAATGATGTCTTGGATCAGCTCGAGGCAACCATCGGCTTGATCCAAGCAACTATTGTCAGCGGCCGTACCTTTGTACCACGCGATTAGCACGTCCCTTTCCTCCACCTTTCGGCGGTATCGGACACGGACAGCTTTCTTCTTGGCCTCGCGGTCAGCAGATCGTTGCCGGGCTTCAGCCAGCTCAGCAGCAAGGCGCTGCACGTCCTCTTTCAAGGCCAAGGCCTCTTCCTCCTTCTTCTTGGCCAACTCCTCAGACCGTCCTTTGGCCGCGTCAGAAGCCAGCATCTGCCTGACGGCCGCCTCGCTCGCACCCTGAGCCTCTTCAATCGCCTGGGTAGCTTTTGTCAACTTCTCCCGAAGATCGACAACCGTATTCCCGAGCCCCTTGATCTTGGCATCACAGGCGGCGACCTTTCGGCCCATAACGACGATCTGCTCCGCCTTCACCCGGATGCCCTCCACGACATCAGCCAACTCCCTCTCCTTCAGCGCAAGCTGCTCGGAGGCTTGCGCGCCCTCTCTAGCCTAATATAATTGGTCCTCATAATCGAGGACCATGTCGTGATAGAGGCGACGAGCTGCACGTCCAAAAACCAAAGTTAGAAAAAATTAAGGAATAAGTAAAAACCCAAACCTAAAGCCGGCAATGCTTACCAGAGTTGTAGCCGCAGCCACATCCTTGTACGGCCTCTTCTCGGCAATACTCCTGGGGACCCTGCCGACCCCACCATTCGTAATCTGCCGGAGAAGACCGGCCGCCACCTTAGGCGCCTTGTGGAGACCCTTGTCCCCCATCCAAGTGCACCCCGCCTTCCGGTAGACCATCTTCTCCCTAATCTGCCCCTCAACCACCGGGGGAATCAACCCCGTCTCCCTCGCCTCACCTCGGGAGGCCTCCTTCGGGCGCTCGCTCTCCCGAGAAACCCCCTTGCCCTTCTCCAAGGCCCTCGCACCTCCTTGCGGGACCACGTCCTTCCTCGCCACCTCCTTCGGGGCCGAATCCCCCTTTGCCTTCTTCCGGACCCCGGAGTCCCCTCCTTCGTGCGGCATCTTCGCGGCCACCTCTGAGCCTGTCCTCGGGATAACTCCGTCCAGAGAGGGACGGATCACGCCCTTGGAAGGACGAGCAGGAGCAGAAGGAGGGACAATCTCCCTCTCCGAAGGCTTCGCCAAAGGCGTAACCTCCGGGGTGCTCTCCCCATCGTCGGAAAGTTCGACGACATCCTTCTTCTTGGTCGCCCCAGAGGCGACCTCAGCAAGAGACTCCCGAACAGGAGTCTCATTGTTCCTCCTACTCGTCTCCTGACGAGCAGCCTTAGCCGGCGCAGACGCGCCAGATCCTCTCTCCTCAATCCGCGTGCCCGTCTCCTGACGAGCAGCTCCGGCCGAGGCCGAACCTCCTGTCTTCGCCTCTGGCGAAGACTCTGTCCCTTCGGGCGTAGAGCGTCCATATCCTCTACACGTCAAAAATACACACTTATAAAAAATAAAATAAAATAGACAAATACGAAACAAAACCAAAAAGACAGATTCAGAAATTGTACCCGGAAATTCCTCCTCGTCAGGCTCAATCCAAAGCCCGGCAGCTTCAAACCTCTCCCTCGTGAAGTTCGACCACAGCTCCGGACCAGAAGGAAAAAGCCTCCTCTTCAAAGCCTTCCACTCTTCTGTGATCGGACGAGACTTAGGCTTCTCAGGGTCCTCGACTGCATAAAAAAGAGACAGGAAATTAGCAAACACACAAGAGCAGCCGAATAAGAAAAAATAGAAAACCCAACCCAGAATCTTACCTATCTCGTGGACCCATTCATTCCTATAGCCCGGCCAAGAACCGAGCGTTTCCTGACCGGCCATGAAGAAGAAATACTTGTGGGTCCAAGCACTCTCCTTCTTGGGAAGACCGGTTATGATCTCCCCTTCCTTGACGGATAGGAAAAACCTACCCTTAGCTTGACCGTTGGCCTTGATGACCAAGCCCGTCAACAAGTCCCAGATTGTAAGTGAATACAAACACTCTTGGGACCGGACAAGCAAGGCCATCAAGATCCGGATAGAATTCGGGCTAAGTTGCCCGATAGAAACCCCTAGGTAACTAAGATACCTTAAGATAAGCTCAGGAATAGGAAATGTAAGCCCCCCGGACTCAAAAAACCTCTGATATACACAAATCCAGACGTCCGAGTTTTGATCGTCGGCATGTTCTTCCGGACCCGGCAATCTAAGCTCTATCGATAAGGGAATCTTATATTCTACCCGGATCCTAACCAGGTCTTTAGGTTTCAGAATTGACTTAGGAGAATCTGTAGTCAAAAACTCTGTTTGCCATTTTGAGACCGTCTTCTTAGGACCCATTTTATAAATATCTTAGAAAAAACCAAAGATAATCTAGACGAGCACAAATACTCAGAAAAGGTTACCCAGAAACTAGAAAAGTATAGAGATTCAAGAAAACCGGAAAAAGCGATATCTAGAAACCTAGAACAACCCTCAAACAGACTCACAGAGAAGATAACGAAGAAGAAAGGAAGAACCTGAATCTCTAGACACGAAGACAGACCTCAGAGCACCTCCGATGGCGATTCGCAGAATTTATCTCTCTAAAACTCAAAGCTTTTCTCTCTCTAAAAATTCAAAAATGGTATTCGAATACCACACAGAGTATATATAGAGGAAAGAGAAAAGAGGTTACCTTCGAAAGACGTGCGACGGGTTGAAGCTGAAGAGACGTGCCCATTTAATGCGAATCACTCGAGTATTTATACTCGTAAATTGTCGCTGATCCTACGGTTAGGGTTTTTTCAAAAAACGCAACAAACCTCATCCTACGGTTGAGATCAGCGAGCTATCCGACGACACGTCACCACGACAGCTGTGTCAGGAGAATGTGAAGAGTTTATTCCCTTCGAACTCCGCAAAATGGGACACGTGTTGTAACTGATCCCGCCCAAAATTCGAAGCGACGGTTACAGCTTTAAGACCCTATCTGTCCATCTGATCTCGAAATTATCCAAAATCCTGCCCGGATTATGCAGATTTGTGGCAAAAGTCACAAATTTAATTAATCCTATCCGGCACGAATTTTACATGATTTCATCGAGTAAATACTATAAAATTTACTTCGTATTTTTTATAGTAGGGGGCTAACTGTTGATGTACAAATTCGTCATTATTAAATATGACATAAAGTGCTAAGGTTGTGAATTAATTAAATTTACAAACCATGATAAAAGGCTTTAAAGAAACAAACTGGTATTCGTAAAAGCCCATTTGAGAAGCCCAAAGAGATTCTCAATCAGACCAAGAACCTACGGATACAGGCTACTCGGCCCAATGAGTTCTAAAGCCCAAATCCATTCGACATCAGCCCAGAAAGACGAGGGTAGAGTCGACATATTCTCTACCCGGCATCATATTTCAAACTCAGACGGAAGACCAGGAGCACAGAGTCAAGTCTCCAACGGGCATAATTCAAACACGACGACGAGAACGAAGTCATGGGACACGTGTAGCCAGATCGTCCATTCAACCCGATCAGCACGGAGTGAAGACCCCTCGATTCCTGGAAGTTCAACGGGAAGAATTGAAGTCTATAAATGCCAAAGCTCAAGCTCAGATAAACACACACACATACTTACAACCTCTAGAGAATACACTGAAGAGATTCTACCCGGCATTCTTGTCTATTTGAGATCTTATTGTATTCTTTCTCTCCTTCTCCATTTCTTTCTATTCTCAGACGTGATCTAGCTGCCTGTAGCTATCCGTCTATGTTCATTGTCGCAATAAACTAACAGAGGAAGTAGTCAACTACCGCTTTGGGACGAACCTCTATAAAAAATCCCTCGTCTCGTTTATATCGCTTATATACTTATATATATATCGTGAGTAAACCGTGAGCTTGCAACGCGAGAGATCGAATTCCACCAAGTTATTTCATCCAAAAATATCATATGCTCACAAGTCACACTTGACTGATTGAGGTGGGAAACCACGTCAACAAATATAACAAGAGTTCTTATGCAAAAATATGCAAGAATTAAATTGTTGACGAGAAATGCCATACGACATGCTATAGCAATTCCTATAGCATTTCTATATTTTACATTTTTTACAACCTTAAATTTTGAACCAATTGAAAAAATAATGGTTTTAAAGCTTATACATTGGAATTTGAATATAACAAAAGTTCTCATGCAAAAATATGCAAGGATTAAGTTGTTGACGAGAAATGCCAAAGGAAATGCTATAGCATTTCCTATAGCATTTCTTTATTTTATATTTTTTACAACCTTAAATTTTGAACCAATTGAAAAAATAATGATTTTAAAACTTATACATTGGAATTTGAATATAACAAGAGTTCTCATGCAAAAATATGCAAGGATTAAATTGTTGACGAGAAATGCCATAGGAAATGCTACAGCATTTCCTATAGCATTTCTTTATTTTACATTTTTTACAACCTTAAATTTTGAATCAATTGAAAAAATAATGATTTTAGGGATTATACATTGGAATATTAATATTACAAGCGTTCTCATTCAAAAATATGCAAGGATTAAATTGTTAACGTTAAATTCCATAGGAAATGCTATAACATTTCCTATAGCATTTCTTTATTTTACATTGTTTACGACCTAAAAGTCGAACCAATTGAAAAAATAATGATTTTAGGGCTTATACATTGGAATATGAATATAACAAGAGTTCTCATGCAAAAATATGCAAGGATCAAATTGTTGAAGAGAAATGCCATAGGAAATGCTATAGCATTTCCTATAGCATTTCTTTATTTGACATTTTTTACAACCTTAAAATTCGAACCAATCGAAAAAATAATGATTTTAGGGCTTATACATTGGAATTTAAATATAACAATAGTTCTCATGCAAAAATATGCAAGGATTAAGTTGTTGACGAGAAATGCCATAGGAAATGCTATAGCATTTCCTATAGCATTTCTTCATTTTACATTTTTAACAACCTTAAATTTCGAACCAATTGAAAAAATAATGATTTTAAGCTTATACATTGAAATTTGAATATAACAAGAGTTCTCATGCAAAAATATGCAAGGATTAAATTGTTGACGAGAAATGCCATAGGAAATGCTATAGAATTTCCTATAGCATTTCTTTATTTGACATTTTTTACAATCTTAAATTTCGAACCAATTGAAAAAATAATGATTTTAGGGCTTATACATTGGAATTTGAATATAACAAGAGTTCTCATGCCAAAATATGCAATGATTAAACTGTTGACGAGAAATGCCATAGGAAATGCTATAGCATTTCCTATAGCATTTCTTTATTTTACATTTTTTACAACCTTAAATTTCGAACCAATTGAAAAAATAATGATTTTAAAGCTTATACATTGGAATTTTAAAACAACAAGAGTTCTCATGCAAAATTATGCAAGGATTAAGTTGTTGACGAGAAATGCCATAGGAAATGCTATAGCATTTCCTATAGCTTTTCTTTATTTTACATTTTTTACAACCTTATTCGAACCAATTGAAAAAATAATGATTTTAAAGCGCTTATACATTGGAATTTTAATATAACAAGCGTTTTCACGCAAAAATATGCAAGGATTAAGTTGTTGACGAGAAATGCCATAGGAAATGCTAGCATTACCTATAGCATTTCTTTATTTTACATTTTTTACAACCTTAAATTGCAAACCAATTTAAAAAATAATGATTTTAAAGCTTATACATTGGAATTTGAATATAACAAGAGTTCTCATGCAAAAATATGCAAGGATTAAATTGTTGACGAGAAATGCCATAGGAAATGTTATAGCGTTTCCTATAGCATTTCTTTATTTTACATTTTTTAAAACCTTAAATTTCGAACCAATTGAAAAAATAATGATTTTAGTGCTTATACATTGAAATTTAATATTACAAGCGTTCTCATGCAAAAATATGCAAGGATTAAATTGTTGACGTTAAATTCCATAGGAAATGCTATAGCATTTCCTATAGCATTTCTTTTTTTTTCATTTTTTACAACCTTAAATTTCGAACCAATTGAAAAAATAATGATTTTAAAGCTTATACATTAAAATTTTAATATAACAAGAGTTCTCATGCAAAAATATGCAAGGATTAATTTGTTGTCGAGAAATGCCATAGGAAATGCTATAGCATTTCCTATAGCATTTCTTTATTTTACATTTTTTACAACCTTAAATTTCGAACCAATTGAAAAAATAATGATTTTAATTGGAATTTGAATATAACAAGAGTTCTCATGCAAAAATATGCAAGGATTAAATTGTTGACGAGAGATGCCATAGGAAATGCTATAGCATTTCCTATAGCATTTCCTTATTTTCCATTTTTTACAACCTTAAATTTCGAACCAATTGAAAAAATAATGATTTTAGGGCTTATACATTGGAATTTGAATATAACAAGAGTTCTCATGCAAAAATATGCAAGGATTAAATTGTTGACGAGAAATGCAATACGAAATGCTATAGCATTTCCTATAGCATTTCTTTATTTTACATTTTTTACAACCTTAAATTTCAAACCAATTGAAAAAATAATGATATTAGGGCTTATACATTGGAATTTGAAT
Organism: Parietaria judaica; assembly: GCA_954871525.1. Classification (NCBI taxonomy): domain Eukaryota; kingdom Viridiplantae; phylum Streptophyta; class Magnoliopsida; order Rosales; family Urticaceae; genus Parietaria; species Parietaria judaica. Next base: position 29,687,246 of record OX940871.1, on the reverse strand, counting down.
ATAACAAGAGTTCTCATGCAAAAATATAAAAGGATTAAATTGTTGACGAGAAATGCCATAGGAAATGCTATAGCATTTTCTATAGCATTTCTTTATTTTACATTTTTTACAACCTTAAATTTCGAACCAATTGAAAAAATAATGATTTTAGGGCTTATACATTGGAATTTTAATATTACAAGCGTTCTCATGCAAAAATATGGAAGGATTAAATTGTTGACGTTAAATTCCATAGGAAATGCTATAGCATTTCCTATAGCATTTCTTTATTTTACATTGTTTACGACCTAAAATTCGAACCAATTGAAAAAATATGATTTTAGGGCTTATACATTGGAATTTTAATATAACAAGAGTTCTAATGCAAAAATATGCAAGGATTAAATTGTTGACGAGAAATGCCATAGGAAATGCTATAGCATTTCCTATAGCATTTCTTTATTTTACATTGTTTACGACCTAAATTTCGAATCAATTGAAAAAATAATGATTTTAGGGCTTATACATTGGAATTTGAATATAACAAGAGTTCTCATGAAAAAATATACAAGGATTAAATTGTTGACGAGAAATGCCATAGGAAATGCTATAGCATTTCCTATAGCATTTCTTTACTTTACATTTTTTAAGACCTTAAATTTCAAACCAATTGAAAAAATAATGATTTTAGGGCCTATACATTGGAATTTGAATATAACAAGAGTTCTCATGAAAAAATATGCAAGGATTAAATTGTTGACGAGAAATGCCATAGGAAATGCTATAGCATTTTCTATAGTATTTATTTATTTTAAATTTTTTACAACCTTAAATTTTGAACCAATTGAAAAAATAATGATTTTCGGGCTTATACATTGGAATTTTAATATTACAAGCGTTGTCATGCAAAAATATGCAAGGATTAAATTGTTGACGTTAAATTCCATAGTAGCATTTCTTTATTTTACATTGTTTACGACCTAAAAGTCGAACCAATTGAAAAAATAATGATTTTAGGGCTTATACATTGGAATTTGAATATAACAAGAGTTCTAATGCAAAAATATGCAAGGATTAAAATGTTGACGAGAAATGCCATAGGAAATGCTATAGCATTTCCTATCGCATTTCTTTATTTTACATTGTTTACGACCTCAATTTTGAATCAATTGAAAAAATAATGATTTTAGGGCTTATACATTGGAATTTGAATATAACAAGAGTTCTCATGCAAAAATATGCAAGGATTAAATTGTTGACGAGAAATGCCATAGGAAATGCTATAGCATTTCCTATTGCATTTCTTTATTTTACATTTTTTACAACCTTAAATTTCGAACCAATTGAAAAAATAATGATTTTAGGGCTTATACATTGGAATTTGAATATAACAAGAGTTCTCATGCAAAAATATGAAAGGATTAAATTGTTGACGAGAAATGCCATAGGAAATGCTATAGCATTTTCTATAGCATTTCTTTATTTTACATTTTTTACAACCTTCAATTTCGAACCAATTGAAAAAATAATGATTTTAGGGCTTATACATTGGAATTTTAATATTACAAGCGTTCTCGTGCAAAAATATGGAAGGATTAAATTGTTGACGTTAAATTCCATAGGAAATGCTATAGCATTTCCTATAGCATTTCTTTATTTTACATTGTTTACGACCTAAAAGTCGAACCAATTGAAAAAATAATGATTTTAGGGCTTATACATTGGAATTTTAATATAACAAGAGTTCTAATGCAAAAATATGCAAGGACTAAATTGTTGACGAGAAATGCCATAGGAAATGCTATAGCATTTCCTATAGCATTTCTTTATTTTACATTGTTTACGACCTAAATTTCGAACCAATTGAAAAAATAATGATTTTAGGGCTTATACATTGGAATTTGAATATAACAAGAGTTCTCATGAAAAAATATGCAAGGATTAAATTGTTGACGAGAAATGCCATAGGAAATGCTATAGCATTTCCTATAGCATTTCTTTACTTTACATTTTTTACAACCTTAAATTTCGAACCAATTGAAAAAATAATGATTTTAGGGCCTATACATTGGAATTTGAATATAACAAGAGTTCTCATGCAAAAATATGCAAGGATTAAATTGTTGACGAGAAATGCCATAGGAAATGCTATAGCATTTTCTATAGTATTTCTTTATTTTACATTTTTTACAACCTTAAATTTTGAACCAATTGAAAAAATAATGATTTTCGGGCTTATACATTGGAATTTTAATATTACAAGCGTTCTCATGCAAAAATATGCAAGGATTAAATTGTTGACGTTAAATTCCATAGTAGCATTTCTTTATTTTACATTGTTTACGACCTAAAAGTCGAACCAATTAAAAAAATAATGATTTTAGTGCTTATACATTGGAATTTGAATATAAAAAGATTTCTAATGCAAAAATATACAAGGATTAAATTGTTGACGAGAAATGCCATAGGAAATGCTATAGCATTTCCTATAGCATTTCTTTATTTTACATTGTTTACGACCTAAATTTCGAATCAATTGAAAAAATAATGATTTTAGGGCTTATGCATTGGAATTTGAATATAACAAGAGTTCTCATGAAAAAATATGCAAGGATTAAATTGTTGACGAGAAATGCCATAGGAAATGCTATAGCATTTCCTATAGCATTTCTTTATTTTACATTTTTTAAGACCTTAAATTTTGAACCAATTGAAAAAATAATGATTTTAGGGCCTATACATTGGAATTTGAATATAACAAGAGTTCTCATGAAAAAATATGCAAGGATTAAATTGTTGACGAGAAATTCCATAGGAAATGCTATAGCATTTTCTATAGTATTTATTTATTTTAAATTTTTTACAACCTTAAATTTTGAACCAATTGAAAAAATAATGATTTTCGGGCTTATACATTGGAATTTTAATATTACAAGCGTTCTCATGCAAAAATATGCAAGGATTAAATTGTTGACGTTAAATTCCATAGTAGCATTTCTTTATTTTACATTGTTTACGACCTAAAAGTCGAACCAATTGAAAAAATAATGATTTTAGGGCTTATACATTGGAATTTGAATATAACAAGCGTTCTAATGCAAAAATATGCAAGGATTAAGTTGTTGACGAGAAATGCCATAGGAAATACTATAGCATTTCCTATAGCATTTCTTTATTTTACATTGTTTACGACCTAAATTTCGAATCAATTGAAAAAATAATGATTTTAGGGCTTATACATTGGAATTTGAATATAACAAGAGTTCTCATGAAAAAATATGCAAGGATTAAATTGTTGACGAGAAATGCCATAGGAAATGCTATAGCATTTCCTATAGCATTTCTTTATTTTACATTTTTTAAGACCTTAAATTTTGAACCAATTGAAAAAATAATGATTTTAGGGCCTATACATTGGAATTTGAATATAACAAGAGTTCTCATGAAAAAATATGCAAGGATTAAATTGTTGACGTGAAATTCCATAGGAAATGCTATAGCATTTTCTATAGTATTTATTTATTTTAAATTTTTTACAACCTTAAATTTTGAACCAATTGAAAAAATAATGATTTTCGGGCTTATACATTGGAATTTTAATATTACAAGCGTTCTCATGCAAAAATATGCAAGGATTAAATTGTTGACGTTAAATTCCATAGTAGCATTTCTTTATTTTACATTGTTTACGACCTAAAAGTCGAACCAATTGAAAAAATAATGATTTTAGGGCTTATACATTGGAATTTGAATATAACAAGAGTTCTAATGCAAAAATATGCAACGATTAAATTGTTGACGAGAAATGATATAGGAAATGCTATAGCATTTCCTATAGCATTTCTTTATTTTACATTGTTTACGACCTAAATTTCGAATCAATTGAAAAAATAATGATTTTAGGGCTTATACATTGGAATTTGAATATAACAAGAGTTCTCATGCAAAAATATGCAAGGATTAAATTGTTGACGAGAAATGCTATAGGAAATGCTATAGCATTTCCTATTGCATTTCTTTATTTTACATTTTTTACAACCTTAAATTTCGAACCAATTGAAAAAATAATGATTTTAGGGCTTATACATTGGAATTTGAATATAACAAGAGTTCTCATGCAAAAATATGAAAGGATTAAATTGTTGACGAGAAATGCCATAGGAAATGCTATAGCATTTTCTATAGCATTTCTTTATTTTACATTTTTTACAACCTTAAATTTCGAACCAATTGAAAAAATAATGATTTTAGGGCTTATACATTATTGGAATATGAATATAACAAGAGTTCTCATGCAAAAATATGCAAGGATTAAATTGTTGACGAGAAATGCCATAGGAAATGCCATAGCATTTTCTATAGCATTTGTTTATTTTACATTTTTTACAACCTTAAATTTCGAACCAATTGAAAAAATAATGATTTTAGGGCTTATACATTGGAATTTGAATATAAAGAGAGTTCTCATGCAAAAATATGCAAGGATTAAATTGTTGACGAGAAATGCCATAGGAAATGATATAGCATTTTCTATAGCATTTCTTTATTTTACATTTTTTACAACCTTAAATTTCGAACCAATTGAAAAAATAATGATTTTAGGGCTTATACATTGGAATTTGAATATAACAAGAGTTCTCATGCAAAAATATGCAAGGATTAAATTGTTTACGAGAAATGCCATAGGAAATGATATAGCATTTTCTATAGCATTTCTTTATTTTACATTTTTTACAACCTTAAATTTCGAACCAATTGAAAAAATAATGATTTTAGGGCTTATACATTATTGGAATATGAATATAACAAGAGTTCTCATGCAAAAATATGCAATGATTAAATTGTTGACGAGAAATGCCATAGGAAATGATATAGCATTTTCTATAGCATTTGTTTATTTTACATTTTTTACAACCTTAAATTTCGAACCAATTGAAAAAATAATGATTTTAGGGCTTACACATTGGAATTTGAATATAAAGAGAGTTCTCATGCAAAAATATGCAAGGATTAAATTGTTGACGAGAAATGCCATAGGAAATGATATAGCATTTTCTATAGCGTTTCTTTATTTTCCATTTTTTACAACCTTAAATTTCGAACCAATTGAAAAAATAATGATTTTAGGGCTTATACATTGGAATTTGAATATAACAAGAGTTCTCATGCAAAAATATTCAAGGATTAAATTGTTGACGAGAAATGCCATAGGAAATGCCATAGCATTTTCTATAGCATTTGTTTATTTTACATTTTTTACGACCTTAAATTTCGAACCAATTGAAAAAATAATGATTTTAGGGCTTATACATTGGAATTTGAATATAAAGAGAGTTCTCATGCAAAAATATGCAAGGATTAAATTGTTGACGAGAAATGCCATAGGAAATGCTATAGCATTTCCTATAGCATTTCTTTATTTTACATTTTTTACAACCTTAAATTTTGAATCAATTGAAAAAATAATAATTTTAGGGCTTATACATTGGAATTTGAATATAACAAGAGTTCTCATGCAAAAATATGCAAGGATCAAATTGTTGAAGAGAAATGCCATAGGAAATGCTATAGCATTTCCTATAGCATTTCTTTATTTTACATTTTTTACAACCTTAAATTTCGAACCAATTAAAAAAATAATGATTTTAGGGCTTATACATTGGAATTTGAATATAGCAAGAGTTCTCATGCAAAAATATGCAAGGATTAAATTGTTGACGAGAAATGCCATAGGAAATGCTATAGCATTTCCTATAGCATTTCTTTATTTTACATTGTTTATGACCTAAAATTTCGAATCAATTGAAAAAATAATGATTTTAGGGCTTATACATTGGAATATGAATATAACAAGAGTTATCATGCAAAAATATGCAAGGATTAAATTGTTGACGAGAAATGCCATAGGAAATGCTATAGCATTTCCTATAGCATTTCTTTATTTGACATTTTTTACAACCTTAAATTTCGAACCAATTGAAAAAATAATGATTTTAGGGCTTATACATTGGAATTTGAATATAAAGAGAGTTCTCATGCAAAAATATGCAAGGATTAAATTGTTGACGAGAAATGCCATAGGAAATGATATAGCATTTTCTATAGCATTTCTTTATTTTACATTTTTTACAACCTTAAATTTCGAACCAATTGAAAAAATAATGATTTTAGGGATTATACATTATTGGAATATGAATATAACAAGAGTTCTCATGCAAAAATATGCAATAATTAAATTGTTGACGAGAAATGCCATAGGAAATGATATAGCATTTCCTATAGCATTTCTTTATTTTACATTGTTTACGACCTAAAATTTCGAATCAATTGAAAAAATAATGATTTTAGGGCTTATACATTGGAATATGAATATAACAAGAGTTATCATGCAAAAATATGCAAGGATTAAATTGTTGACGAGAAATGCCATAAGAAATGCTATAGCATTTCTCATAGCATTTCTTTATTTGACATTTTTTACAACCTTAAATTTCGAATCAATTGAAAAAATAATGATTTTGGGGCTTATACATTGGAATTTGAATATAACAAGAGTTCTCATGCAAAAATATGCAAGGATTAAATCGTTGACGAGAAATGCCATAGGAAATGCTATAGAATTTCCTATAGCGTTTCTTTATTTTACATTTTTTACAACCTTAAATTTTGAACCAATTGAAAAAATGATGATATTAGGGCTTATACATTGGAATTTTAATATAACAAGAGTTCTCATGCAAAAATATGCAAGGATTAAATTGTTGACGAGAAATGCCATAGGAAATGCCATAGCATTTTCTATAGCATTTCTTTATTTTACATTTCTTACAACCTTAAATTTCGAACCAATTGAAAAAATAATGATTTTAGGGCTTATACATTGGAATTTTAATATTACAAGCGTTCTCATGCAAAAATATGCAAGGATTAAATTGTTGACGAGAAATGCCATACGAAATGCTATAGCATTTCCTATAGCATTTCTTTATTTTACATTGTTTACGACCTAAAGTTTCGAATCAATTGAAAAAATAATGATTTTAGGGCTTATACATTGGAATTTAAATATAACAAGAGTTCTCATGCAAAAATATGCAAGGATTAAATCGTTGACGAGAAATGCCATAAGAAATGTTATAGCGTTTCTTTATTTTACATTTTTTACAACCTTAAATTTCAAACCAATTGAAAAAATAATGATTTTAGGGCTTATAGATTGGAATTTGAATATAACAAGAGTTCTCATGCAAAAATATGCAAGGATTAAATTGTTGACGAGAAATGCCATAGGAAATGCTATAGCATTTTCTATAGCAGTTGTTTATTTTACATTTTTTACAACCTTAAATTTCGAACCAATTGAAAAAATAATGATTTTAGGGCTTATACATTGGAATTTGAATATAACAAGAGTTCTCATGGAAGAATATGCAAGGATTAAATAGTTGACGAGAAATGTCATAGGAAATGCCATAGCATTTTCTATAGCATTTGTTTATTTTACATTTTTTACCACCTTAAATTTCGAACCAATTGAAAAAATAATTATTTTTTAGGGCTTATACATTGGAATTTGAATATAAAGAGAGTTCTCATGCAAAAATATGCAAGGATTAAATTGTTGACAAGAAATTCCATAGGAAATGATATAGCATTTTCTATAGCATTTCTTTATTTTACATTTTTTACAACCTTAAATATTGAACCAATTGAAAAAATAATGATTTTAGGGCTTATACATTGGAATATGAATATAACAAGAGTTCTCATGCAAAAATATGCAAGGATTAAATTGTTGACGAGAAATGCCATAGGAAATGCTATAGCATTTCCTATAGCATTTATTTATTTGACATTTTTTACAACCTTAAATTTTGAATCAATTGAAAAAATAATGATTTTAGGGCTTATACATTGGAATTTGAATATAACAAGAGTTCTCATGCAAAAATATGCAAGGATCAAATTGTTGAAGAGAAATGCCATAGGAAATGCTATAGCATTTCCTATAGCATTTATTTATTTTACATTTTTTACAACCTTAAATTTCGAACCAATTAAAAAAATAATGATTTTAGGGCTTATACATTGGAATTTGAATATAACAAGAGTTCTCATGCAAAAATATGCAAGGATTAAATTGTTGACGAGAAATGCCATAGGAAATGCTATTGCATTTGTTTATTTTACATTTTTTACAACCTTAAATTTCGAACCAATTGAAAAAATAATGATTTTAGGGCTTATACATTGGAATTTGAATATAACAAGAGTTCTCATGGAAGAATATGCAAGGATTAAATAGTTGACGAGAAATGTCATAGGAAATGCCATAGCATTTTCTATAGCATTTGTTTATTTTACATTTTTTACCACCTTAAATTTCGAACCAATTGAAAAAATAATTATATTTTAGGGCTTATACATTGGAATTTGAATATAAAGAGAGTTCTCATGCAAAAATATGCAAGGATTAAATTGTTGACAAGAAATTCCATAGGAAATGATATAGCATTTTCTATAGCATTTCTTTATTTTACATTTTTTACAACCTTAAATATTGAACCAATTGAAAAAATAATGATTTTAGGGCTTATACATTGGAATATGAATATAACAAGAGTTCTCATGCAAAAATATGCAAGGATTAAATTGTTGACGAGAAATGCCATAGGAAATGCTATAGCATTTCCTATAGCATTTATTTATTTGACATTTTTTACAACCTTAAATTTTGAATCAATTGAAAAAATAATGATTTTAGGGCTTATACATTGGAATTTGAATATAACAAGAGTTCTCATGCAAAAATATGCAAGGATCAAATTGTTGAAGAGAAATGCCATAGGAAATGCTATAGCATTTCCTATAGCATTTATTTATTTTACATTTTTTACAACCTTAAATTTCGAACCAATTAAAAAAATAATGATTTTAGGGCTTATACATTGGAATTTGAATATAACAAGAGTTCTCATGCAAAAATATGCAAGGATTAAATTGTTGACGAGAAATGCCATAGGAAATGCTATAGATTTTCCTATAGCATTTCTTTATTTTACATTGTTTATGACCTAAAATTTCGAATCAATTGAAAAAATAATGATTTTAGGGCTTATACATTGGAATATGAATATAACAAGAGTTATCATGCAAAAAATGCAAGGATTAAATTGTTGACGAGAAATGCCATAGGAAATGCTATAGCATTTCCTACAGCATTTCTTTATTTGACATTTTTTACAACCTTAAATTTTGAACCAATTGAAAAAATAATGATCTTAGGGCTTATACATTGGAATTTGAATATAACAAGAGTTCTCATGGAAAAATATGCAAGGATTAAATTGTTGACGAGAAATGCCATAGGAAATGCCATAGCATTTTCTATAGCATTTGTTTATTTTACATTTTTTACAACCTTAAATTTCGAACCAATTGAAAAAATAATGATTTTAGGGCTTATACATTGGAAATTGAATATAAAGAGAGTTCTCATGCATAAATATGCAAGGATTAAATTGTTGACGAGAAATGCCATAGGAAATGATATAGCATTTTCTATAGCATTTCTTTATTTTACATTTTTTACAACCTTAAATTTCGAACCAATTGAAAAAATAATGATTTTAGGGCTTATACATTGGATTTTGAATATAACAAGAGTTCTCATGCAAAAATATGCAAGGATTAAATTGTTGACGAGAAATGCCATAGGAAATGCTATAGCATTTCCTATAGCATTTCTTTATTTTACATTTTTTACAACCTTAAATTTTGAATCAATTGAAAAAATAATGATTTTAGGGCTTATACATTGGAATTTGAATATAACAAGAGTTCTCATGCAAAAATATGCAAGGATCAAATTGTTGAAGAGAAATGCCATAGGAAATGCTATAGCATTTTCTATAGCATTTCTTTATTTTACATTTTTTACAACCTTAAATTTCGAACCAATTAAAAAAATAATGATTTTCGGGCTTATACATTGGAATTTGAATATAACAAGAGTTCTCATGCAAAAATATGCAAGGATTAAATTGTTGACGAGAAATGCCATCGGAAATGCTATAGCATTTTTTTATTTTACATTGTTTACGACCTAAAATTTTGAATCAATTGAAAAAATAATGATTTTAGGGCTTATACATTGGAATTTGAATATAACAAGAGTTCTCATGCAAAAATATGCAAGGATTAAATTGTTGACGAGAAATGCCATAGGAAATGCTATAGCATTTCCTATAGCATTTCTTTATTTTACATTTTTTACAACCTTAAATTTTGAATCAATTGAAAAAATAATGATTTTAGGGCTTATACATTGGAATTTGAATATAACAAGAGTTCTCATGCAAAAATATGCAGGGATCAAATTGTTGAAGAGAAATGCCATAGGAAATGCTATAGCATTTTCTATAGCATTTCTTTATTTTACATTTTTTACAACCTTAAATTTCGAACCAATTGAAAAAATAATGATTTTAGGGCTTATACATTGGAATTTGAATATAACAAGAGTTCTCATGCAAAAATATGCAAGGATTGAATTGTTGACGAGAAATGCCATAGGAAATGCTATAGCATTTCCTATAGCATTTCTTTATTTTACATTTTTTACAACCTTAAATTTTGAACCAATTGAAAAAATAATGATCTTAGGGCTTATACATTGGAATTTGAATATAACAAGAGTTCTCATGGAAAAATATGCAAGGATTAAATTGTTGACGAGAAATGCCATAGGAAATGCCATAGCATTTTCTATAGCATTTGTTTATTTTACATTTTTTACAACCTTAAATTTCGAACCAATTGAAAAAATAATGATTTTAGGGCTTATACATTGGAAATTGAATATAAAGAGAGTTCTCATGCATAAATATGCAAGGATTAAATTGTTGACGAGAAATGCCATAGGAAATGCTATAGCATTTCCTATAGCATTTCTTTATTTTACATTTTTTACAACCTTAAATTTCAAACCAATTAAAAAAATAATGATTTTAGGGCTTATACATTGGAATTTTAATATAACAAGAGTTCTTATGCAAAAATATGCAAGGATTAAATTGTTGACGAGAAATGCCATAGGAAATGCTATAGCATTTCTTTATTTTACATTGTTTACGACCTAAAATTTTGAATCAATTGAAGAAATAATGATTTTAGGGCTTATACATTGGAATTTTAATATAACAAGAGTTCTCATGCAAAAATATGCAAGGATTAAATCTTTATGCCATAGGAAATGCTATAGCATTTCCTATAGCATTTCTTTATTTTACATTTTTTACAACCTTAAATTTTGAATCAATTGAAAAAATAATGATTTTAGGGCTTATACATTGGAATTTGAATATAACAAGAGTTCTCATGCAAAAATATGCAAGGATCAAATTGTTGAAGAGAAATGCCATAGGAAATGCTATAGCATTTTCTATAGCATTTCTTTATTTTACATTTTTTACAACCTTAAATTTCGAACCAATTGAAAAAATAATGATTTTAGGGCTTATACATTGGAATATGAATATAACAAGAGTTCTCATGGAAAAATATGCAAGGATCAAATTGTTGAAGAGAAATGCCGTAGGAAATGCTATAGCATTTCCTATAGCATTTCTTTATTTGACATTTTTTACAACCTTAAATTTCGAACCAATTGAAAAAATAATGATTTTAGGGCTTATACATTGGAATAAGAATATAACAAGAGTTCTCATGCAAAAATATGCAAGGATTAAATTGTTGACGAGAAATGCCATAGGAAATGCTATAGAATTTCCTATAGCATTTCTTTATTTTACATTTTTTACAACCTTAAATTTTGAATCAATTGAAAAAATAATGATTTTAGGGCTTATACTTTGGAATTTGAATATAACAAGAGTTTTCATGCAAAAATATGCAAGGAATAAATTGTTGACGAGAAATGCCATAGGAAATGCTATAGCATTTCCTATAGCATTTCTTTATTTTACATTGTTTACGACCTAAAATTTCGAATCAATTGAAAAAATAATGATTTTAGGGCTTATACATTGGAATATCAATATATCAAGAGTTATCATGCAAAAATATGCAAGGATTAAATTGTTGACGAGAAATGCCATAGGAAATGATATAGCATTTCCTATAGCATTTCTTTATTTGACATTTTTTACAACCTTAAATTTCGAACCAATTGAAAAAATAATGATTTTAGGGCTTATACATTGGAATATGAATATAACAAGAGTTCTCATGCAAAAATATGCAAGGATCAAATTGTTGAAGAGAAATGCCATAGGAAATGCTATAGCATTTCCTATAGCATTTCTTTATTTGACATTTTTTACAACCTTAAATTTCGAACCAATTGAAAAAATAATGATTTTAGGGCTTATACATTGGAATATGAATATAACAAGAGTTCTCATGGAAAAATATGCAAGGATCAAATTGTTGAAGAGAAATGCCGTAGGAAATGCTATAGCATTTCCTATAGCATTTCTTTATTTTACATTTTTTTACAACCTTAAATTTCGAACCAATTAAAAAAATATTGATTTTAGGGCTTATACATTGGAATTTGAATATAACAAGAGTTCTCATGCAAAAATATGCAAGGATTAAATTGTTGACGAGAAATGCCATAGGAAATGCTATAGCATTTTCTATAGCATTTGTTTATTTTACATTTTTTACAACCTTAAATTTCGAACCAATTGAAAAAATAATGATTTTAGGGCTTATACATTGGAATTTGAATATAACAAGAGTTCTCATGCAAAAATATGCAAGGATTGAATTGTTGACGAGAAATGCCATAGGAAATGCTATAGCATTTCCTATAGCATTTCTGTATTTTACATTTTTTACAACCTTAAATTTTGAACCAGTTGAAAAAATAATGATTTTAGGGCTTATAGATTTGAATTTGAATATAACAAGAGTTCTCATGGAAAAATATGCAAGGATTAAATTGTTGACGAGAAATGCCATAGGAAATGATATAGCATTTTCTATATCATTTCTTTATTTTACATTTTTTACAACCTTAAATTTCGAACCAATTGAAAAAATAATGATTTTAGGGCTTATACATTGGAATTTGAATATAACAAGAGTTCTCATGCAAAAATATGCAAGGATTAAATTGTTGACGAGAAATGCCATAGGAAATGATATAGCATTTTCTATAGCATTTCTTTATTTTACATTTTTTACAACCTTAAATTTCGAACCAATTGAAAAAATAATGATTTTAGGGCTTATACATTATTGGAATATGAATATAACAAGAGTTCTCATGCAAAAATATGCAAGGATTAAATTGTTGACGAGAAATGCCATAGGAAATGCCATAGCATTTTCTATAGCATTTGTTTATTTTACATTTTTTACAACCTTAAATTTCGAACCAATTGAAAAAATAATGATTTTAGGGCTTATACATTGGAATTTGAATATAAAGAGAGTTCTCATGCAAAAATATGCAAGGATTAAATTGTTGACGAGAAATGCCATAGGAAATGATATAGCATTTTCTATAGCATTTCTTTATTTTACATTTTTTACAACCTTAAATTTCGAACCAATTGAAAAAATAATGATTTTAGGGCTTATACATTGGAATTTGAATATAACAAGAGTTCTCATGCAAAAATATGCAAGGATTAAATTGTTTACGAGAAATGCCATAGGAAATGATATAGCATTTTCTATAGCATTTCTTTATTTTACATTTTTTACAACCTTAAATTTCGAACCAATTGAAAAAATAATGATTTTAGGGCTTATACATTATTGGAATATGAATATAACAAGAGTTCTCATGCAAAAATATGCAATGATTAAATTGTTGACGAGAAATGCCATAGGAAATGATATAGCATTTTCTATAGCATTTGTTTATTTTACATTTTTTACAACCTTAAATTTCGAACCAATTGAAAAAATAATGATTTTAGGGCTTACACATTGGAATTTGAATATAAAGAGAGTTCTCATGCAAAAATATGCAAGGATTAAATTGTTGACGAGAAATGCCATAGGAAATGATATAGCATTTTCTATAGCGTTTCTTTATTTTCCATTTTTTACAACCTTAAATTTCGAACCAATTGAAAAAATAATGATTTTAGGGCTTATACATTGGAATTTGAATATAACAAGAGTTCTCATGCAAAAATATTCAAGGATTAAATTGTTGACGAGAAATGCCATAGGAAATGCCATAGCATTTTCTATAGCATTTGTTTATTTTACATTTTTTACGACCTTAAATTTCGAACCAATTGAAAAAATAATGATTTTAGGGCTTATACATTGGAATTTGAATATAAAGAGAGTTCTCATGCAAAAATATGCAAGGATTAAATTGTTGACGAGAAATGCCATAGGAAATGCTATAGCATTTCCTATAGCATTTCTTTATTTTACATTTTTTACAACCTTAAATTTTGAATCAATTGAAAAAATAATAATTTTAGGGCTTATACATTGGAATTTGAATATAACAAGAGTTCTCATGCAAAAATATGCAAGGATCAAATTGTTGAAGAGAAATGCCATAGGAAATGCTATAGCATTTCCTATAGCATTTCTTTATTTTACATTTTTTACAACCTTAAATTTCGAACCAATTAAAAAAATATTGATTTTAGGGCTTATACATTGGAATTTGAATATAGCAAGAGTTCTCATGCAAAAATATGCAAGGATTAAATTGTTGACGAGAAATGCCATAGGAAATGCTATAGCATTTCCTATAGCATTTCTTTATTTTACATTGTTTATGACCTAAAATTTCGAATCAATTGAAAAAATAATGATTTTAGGGCTTATACATTGGAATATGAATATAACAAGAGTTATCATGCAAAAATATGCAAGGATTAAATTGTTGACGAGAAATGCCATAGGAAATGCTATAGCATTTCCTATAGCATTTCTTTATTTGACATTTTTTACAACCTTAAATTTCGAACCAATTGAAAAAATAATGATTTTAGGGCTTATACATTGGAATTTGAATATAAAGAGAGTTCTCATGCAAAAATATGCAAGGATTAAATTGTTGACGAGAAATGCCATAGGAAATGATATAGCATTTTCTATAGCATTTCTTTATTTTACATTTTTTACAACCTTAAATTTCGAACCAATTGAAAAAATAATGATTTTAGGGATTATACATTATTGGAATATGAATATAACAAGAGTTCTCATGCAAAAATATGCAATAATTAAATTGTTGACGAGAAATGCCATAGGAAATGATATAGCATTTCCTATAGCATTTCTTTATTTTACATTGTTTACGACCTAAAATTTCGAATCAATTGAAAAAATAATGATTTTAGGGCTTATACATTGGAATATGAATATAACAAGAGTTATCATGCAAAAATATGCAAGGATTAAATTGTTGACGAGAAATGCCATAAGAAATGCTATAGCATTTCTCATAGCATTTCTTTATTTGACATTTTTTACAACCTTAAATTTCGAATCAATTGAAAAAATAATGATTTTGGGGCTTATACATTGGAATTTGAATATAACAAGAGTTCTCATGCAAAAATATGCAAGGATTAAATCGTTGACGAGAAATGCCATAGGAAATGCTATAGAATTTCCTATAGCGTTTCTTTATTTTACATTTTTTACAACCTTAAATTTTGAACCAATTGAAAAAATGATGATATTAGGGCTTATACATTGGAATTTTAATATAACAAGAGTTCTCATGCAAAAATATGCAAGGATTAAATTGTTGACGAGAAATGCCATAGGAAATGCCATAGCATTTTCTATAGCATTTCTTTATTTTACATTTCTTACAACCTTAAATTTCGAACCAATTGAAAAAATAATGATTTTAGGGCTTATACATTGGAATTTTAATATTACAAGCGTTCTCATGCAAAAATATGCAAGGATTAAATTGTTGACGAGAAATGCCATACGAAATGCTATAGCA
Organism: Parietaria judaica; assembly: GCA_954871525.1. Taxonomy (NCBI): domain Eukaryota; kingdom Viridiplantae; phylum Streptophyta; class Magnoliopsida; order Rosales; family Urticaceae; genus Parietaria; species Parietaria judaica. The sequence continues at coordinate 29,671,294 of OX940871.1, read as the reverse complement.
TTTCCTATAGCATTTCTTTATTTTACATTGTTTACGACCTAAAGTTTCGAATCAATTGAAAAAATAATGATTTTAGGGCTTATACATTGGAATTTAAATATAACAAGAGTTCTCATGCAAAAATATGCAAGGATTAAATCGTTGACGAGAAATGCCATAAGAAATGTTATAGCGTTTCTTTATTTTACATTTTTTACAACCTTAAATTTCAAACCAATTGAAAAAATAATGATTTTAGGGCTTATAGATTGGAATTTGAATATAACAAGAGTTCTCATGCAAAAATATGCAAGGATTAAATTGTTGACGAGAAATGCCATAGGAAATGCTATAGCATTTTCTATAGCAGTTGTTTATTTTACATTTTTTACAACCTTAAATTTCGAACCAATTGAAAAAATAATGATTTTAGGGCTTATACATTGGAATTTGAATATAACAAGAGTTCTCATGGAAGAATATGCAAGGATTAAATAGTTGACGAGAAATGTCATAGGAAATGCCATAGCATTTTCTATAGCATTTGTTTATTTTACATTTTTTACCACCTTAAATTTCGAACCAATTGAAAAAATAATTATTTTTTAGGGCTTATACATTGGAATTTGAATATAAAGAGAGTTCTCATGCAAAAATATGCAAGGATTAAATTGTTGACAAGAAATTCCATAGGAAATGATATAGCATTTTCTATAGCATTTCTTTATTTTACATTTTTTACAACCTTAAATATTGAACCAATTGAAAAAATAATGATTTTAGGGCTTATACATTGGAATATGAATATAACAAGAGTTCTCATGCAAAAATATGCAAGGATTAAATTGTTGACGAGAAATGCTATAGGAAATGCTATAGCATTTCCTATGGCATTTATTTATTTGACATTTTTTACAACCTTAAATTTTGAATCAATTGAAAAAATAATGATTTTAGGGCTTATACATTGGAATTTGAATATAACAAGAGTTCTCATGCAAAAATATGCAAGGATCAAATTGTTGAAGAGAAATGCCATAGGAAATGCTATAGCATTTCCTATAGCATTTATTTATTTTACATTTTTTACAACCTTAAATTTCGAACCAATTAAAAAAATAATGATTTTAGGGCTTATACATTGGAATTTGAATATAACAAGAGTTCTCATGCAAAAATATGCAAGGATTAAATTGTTGACGAGAAATGCCATAGGAAATGCTATTGCATTTGTTTATTTTACATTTTTTACAACCTTAAATTTCGAACCAATTGAAAAAATAATGATTTTAGGGCTTATACATTGGAATTTGAATATAACAAGAGTTCTCATGGAAGAATATGCAAGGATTAAATAGTTGACGAGAAATGTCATAGGAAATGCCATAGCATTTTCTATAGCATTTGTTTATTTTACATTTTTTACCACCTTAAATTTCGAACCAATTGAAAAAATAATTATTTTTTAGGGCTTATACATTGGAATTTGAATATAAAGAGAGTTCTCATGCAAAAATATGCAAGGATTAAATTGTTGACAAGAAATTCCATAGGAAATGATATAGCATTTTCTATAGCATTTCTTTATTTTACATTTTTTACAACCTTAAATATTGAACCAATTGAAAAAATAATGATTTTAGGGCTTATACATTGGAATATGAATATAACAAGAGTTCTCATGCAAAAATATGCAAGGATTAAATTGTTGACGAGAAATGCCATAGGAAATGCTATAGCATTTCCTATAGCATTTATTTATTTGACATTTTTTACAACCTTAAATTTTGAATCAATTGAAAAAATAATGATTTTAGGGCTTATACATTGGAATTTGAATATAACAAGAGTTCTCATGCAAAAATATGCAAGGATCAAATTGTTGAAGAGAAATGCCATAGGAAATGCTATAGCATTTCCTATAGCATTTATTTATTTTACATTTTTTACAACCTTAAATTTCGAACCAATTAAAAAAATAATGATTTTAGGGCTTATACATTGGAATTTGAATATAACAAGAGTTCTCATGCAAAAATATGCAAGGATTAAATTGTTGACGAGAAATGCCATAGGAAATGCTATAGCATTTGTTTATTTTACATTTTTTACAACCTTAAATTTCGAACCAATTGAAAAAATAATGATTTTAGGGCTTATACATTGGAATTTGAATATAACAAGAGTTCTCATGGAAGAATATGCAAGGATTAAATAGTTGACGAGAAATGTCATAGGAAATGCCATAGCATTTTCTATAGCATTTGTTTATTTTACATTTTTTACCACCTTAAATTTCGAACCAATTGAAAAAATAATTATTTTTTAGGGCTTATACATTGGAATTTGAATATAAAGAGAGTTCTCATGCAAAAATATGCAAGGATTAAATTGTTGACAAGAAATTCCATAGGAAATGATATAGCATTTTCTATAGCATTTCTTTATTTTACATTTTTTACAACCTTAAATATTGAACCAATTGAAAAAATAATGATTTTAGGGCTTATACATTGGAATATGAATATAACAAGAGTTCTCATGCAAAAATATGCAAGGATTAAATTGTTGACGAGAAATGCCATAGGAAATGCTATAGCATTTCCTATAGCATTTATTTATTTGACATTTTTTACAACCTTAAATTTTGAATCAATTGAAAAAATAATGATTTTAGGGCTTATACATTGGAATTTGAATATAACAAGAGTTCTCATGCAAAAATATGCAAGGATCAAATTGTTGAAGAGAAATGCCATAGGAAATGCTATAGCATTTCCTATAGCATTTATTTATTTTACATTTTTTACAACCTTAAATTTCGAACCAATTAAAAAAATAATGATTTTAGGGCTTATACATTGGAATTTGAATATAACAAGAGTTCTCATGCAAAAATATGCAAGGATTAAATTGTTGACGAGAAATGCCATAGGAAATGCTATAGCATTTGTTTATTTTACATTTTTTACAACCTTAAATTTCGAACCAATTGAAAAAATAATGATTTTAGGGCTTATACATTGGAATTTGAATATAACAAGAGTTCTCATGGAAGAATATGCAAGGATTAAATAGTTGACGAGAAATGTCATAGGAAATGCCATAGCATTTTCTATAGCATTTGTTTATTTTACATTTTTTACCACCTTAAATTTCGAACCAATTGAAAAAATAATTATTTTTTAGGGCTTATACATTGGAATTTGAATATAAAGAGAGTTCTCATGCAAAAATATGCAAGGATTAAATTGTTGACAAGAAATTCCATAGGAAATGATATAGCATTTTCTATAGCATTTCTTTATTTTACATTTTTTACAACCTTAAATATTGAACCAATTGAAAAAATAATGATTTTAGGGCTTATACATTGGAATATGAATATAACAAGAGTTCTCATGCAAAAATATGCAAGGATTAAATTGTTGACGAGAAATGCCATAGGAAATGCTATAGCATTTCCTATAGCATTTATTTATTTGACATTTTTTACAACCTTAAATTTTGAATCAATTGAAAAAATAATGATTTTAGGGCTTATACATTGGAATTTGAATATAACAAGAGTTCTCATGCAAAAATATGCAAGGATCAAATTGTTGAAGAGAAATGCCATAGGAAATGCTATAGCATTTCCTATAGCATTTATTTATTTTACATTTTTTACAACCTTAAATTTCGAACCAATTAAAAAAATAATGATTTTAGGGCTTATACATTGGAATTTGAATATAACAAGAGTTCTCATGCAAAAATATGCAAGGATTAAATTGTTGACGAGAAATGCTATAGAAAATGCTATAGCATTTGTTTATTTTACATTTTTTACAACCTTAAATTTCGAACCAATTGAAAAAATAATGATTTTAGGGCTTATACATTGGAATTTGAATATAACAAGAGTTCTCATGGAAGAATATGCAAGGATTAAATAGTTGACGAGAAATGTCATAGGAAATGCCATAGCATTTTCTATAGCATTTGTTTATTTTACATTTTTTACCACCTTAAATTTCGAACCAATTGAAAAAATAATTATTTTTTAGGGCTTATACATTGGAATTTGAATATAAAGAGAGTTCTCATGCAAAAATATGCAAGGATTAAATTGTTGACAAGAAATTCCATAGGAAATGATATAGCATTTTCTATAGCATTTCTTTATTTTACATTTTTTACAACCTTAAATATTGAACCAATTGAAAAAATAATGATTTTAGGGCTTATACATTGGAATATGAATATAACAAGAGTTCTCATGCAAAAATATGCAAGGATTAAATTGTTGACGAGAAATGCCATAGGAAATGCTATAGCATTTCCTATAGCATTTATTTATTTGACATTTTTTACAACCTTAAATTTTGAATCAATTGAAAAAATAATGATTTTAGGGCTTATACATTGGAATTTGAATATAACAAGAGTTCTCATGCAAAAATATGCAAGGATCAAATTGTTGAAGAGAAATGCCATAGGAAATGCTATAGCATTTCCTATAGCATTTATTTATTTTACATTTTTTACAACCTTAAATTTCGAACCAATTAAAAAAATAATGATTTTAGGGCTTATACATTGGAATTTGAATATAACAAGAGTTCTCATGCAAAAATATGCAAGGATTAAATTGTTGACGAGAAATGCCATAGGAAATGCTATAGCATTTGTTTATTTTACATTTTTTACAACCTTAAATTTCGAACCAATTGAAAAAATAATGATTTTAGGGCTTATACATTGGAATTTGAATATAACAAGAGTTCTCATGGAAGAATATGCAAGGATTAAATAGTTGACGAGAAATGTCATAGGAAATGCCATAGCATTTTCTATAGCATTTGTTTATTTTACATTTTTTACCACCTTAAATTTCGAACCAATTGAAAAAATAATTATTTTTTAGGGCTTATACATTGGAATTTGAATATAAAGAGAGTTCTCATGCAAAAATATGCAAGGATTAAATTGTTGACAAGAAATTCCATAGGAAATGATATAGCATTTTCTATAGCATTTCTTTATTTTACATTTTTTACAACCTTAAATATTGAACCAATTGAAAAAATAATGATTTTAGGGCTTATACATTGGAATATGAATATAACAAGAGTTCTCATGCAAAAATATGCAAGGATTAAATTGTTGACGAGAAATGCCATAGGAAATGCTATAGCATTTCCTATAGCATTTATTTATTTGACATTTTTTACAACCTTAAATTTTGAATCAATTGAAAAAATAATGATTTTAGGGCTTATACATTGGAATTTGAATATAACAAGAGTTCTCATGCAAAAATATGCAAGGATCAAATTGTTGAAGAGAAATGCCATAGGAAATGCTATAGCATTTCCTATAGCATTTATTTATTTTACATTTTTTACAACCTTAAATTTCGAACCAATTAAAAAAATAATGATTTTAGGGCTTATACATTGGAATTTGAATATAACAAGAGTTCTCATGCAAAAATATGCAAGGATTAAATTGTTGACGAGAAATGCCATAGGAAATGCTATAGCATTTGTTTATTTTACATTTTTTACAACCTTAAATTTCGAACCAATTGAAAAAATAATGATTTTAGGGCTTATACATTGGAATTTGAATATAACAAGAGTTCTCATGGAAGAATATGCAAGGATTAAATAGTTGACGAGAAATGTCATAGGAAATGCCATAGCATTTTCTATAGCATTTGTTTATTTTACATTTTTTACCACCTTAAATTTCGAACCAATTGAAAAAATAATTATTTTTTAGGGCTTATACATTGGAATTTGAATATAAAGAGAGTTCTCATGCAAAAATATGCAAGGATTAAATTGTTGACAAGAAATTCCATAGGAAATGATATAGCATTTTCTATAGCATTTCTTTATTTTACATTTTTTACAACCTTAAATATTGAACCAATTGAAAAAATAATGATTTTAGGGCTTATACATTGGAATATGAATATAACAAGAGTTCTCATGCAAAAATATGCAAGGATTAAATTGTTGACGAGAAATGCCATAGGAAATGCTATAGCATTTCCTATAGCATTTATTTATTTGACATTTTTTACAACCTTAAATTTTGAATCAATTGAAAAAATAATGATTTTAGGGCTTATACATTGGAATTTGAATATAACAAGAGTTCTCATGCAAAAATATGCAAGGATCAAATTGTTGAAGAGAAATGCCATAGGAAATGCTATAGCATTTCCTATAGCATTTATTTATTTTACATTTTTTACAACCTTAAATTTCGAACCAATTAAAAAAATAATGATTTTAGGGCTTATACATTGGAATTTGAATATAACAAGAGTTCTCATGCAAAAATATGCAAGGATTAAATTGTTGACGAGAAATGCCATAGGAAATGCTATAGATTTTCCTATAGCATTTCTTTATTTTACATTGTTTATGACCTAAAATTTCGAATCAATTGAAAAAATAATGATTTTAGGGCTTATACATTGGAATATGAATATAACAAGAGTTATCATGCAAAAAAATGCAAGGATTAAATTGTTGACGAGAAATGCCATAGGAAATGCTATAGCATTTCCTACAGCATTTCTTTATTTGACATTTTTTACAACCTTAAATTTTGAATCAATTGAAAAAATAATGGTTTTAGGGCTTATACATTGGAATTTGAATAGAACAAGAGTTCTCATGCAAAAGTATGCAAGGATTAAATTGTTGAAGAGAAATGCCATAGAAAATGCTATAGCATTTCCTATAGCATTTCTTTATTTTACATTTTTTACAACCTTAAATTTCGAACCAATTAAAAAAATAATGATTTAAGGGCTTATACATTGGAATTTGAATATAACAAGAGTTCTCATGCAAAAATATGCAAGGATTAAATTGTTGACGAGAAATGTCATAGGAAATGCTATAGCATTTTCTATAGCATTTCCTTATTTTACATTTTTTACAACCTTAAATTTCGAACCAATTGAAAAAAATAATGATTTTAGGGCTTATACATTGGAATATGAATATAACAAGAGTTCTCATGCAAAAATATGCAAGGATTAAATTGTTGACGAGAAATGCCATAGGAAATGCTATAGCATTTCCTATAGCATTTATTTATTTGACATTTTTTACAACCTTAAATTTTGAATCAATTGAAAAAATAATGATTTTAGGGCTTTTACATTGGAATTTGAATATAACAAGAGTTCTCATGGAAGAATATGCAAGGATTAAATTGTTGACGAGAAATGCCATAGCATTTTCTATAGCATTTGTTTATTTTACATTTTTTACCACCTTAAATTTTGAACCAATTGAAAAAATAATTATTTTTTAGGGCTTATACATTGGAATTTGAATATAAAGAGAGTTCTCATGCAAAAATATGCAAGGATTAAATTGTTGACGAGAAATGCCATAGGAAATGCTATAGCATTTGTTTATTTTACATTTTTTACAACCTTAAATTTCGAACCAATTGAAAAAATAATGATTTTAGGGCTTATACATTGGAATTTGAATATAACAAGAGTTCTCATGGAAGAATATGCAAGGATTAAATAGTTGACGAGAAATGTCATAGGAAATGCCATAGCATTTTCTATAGCATTTGTTTATTTTACATTTTTTACCACCTTAAATTTCGAACCAATTGAAAAAATAATTATTTTTTAGGGCTTATACATTGGAATTTGAATATAAAGAGAGTTCTCATGCAAAAATATGCAAGGATTAAATTGTTGACAAGAAATTCCATAGGAAATGATATAGCATTTTCTATAGCATTTCTTTATTTTACATTTTTTACAACCTTAAATATTGAACCAATTGAAAAAATAATGATTTTAGGGCTTATACATTGGAATATGAATATAACAAGAGTTCTCATGCAAAAATATGCAAGGATTAAATTGTTGACGAGAAATGCCATAGGAAATGCTATAGCATTTCCTATAGCATTTATTTATTTGACATTTTTTACAACCTTAAATTTTGAATCAATTGAAAAAATAATGATTTTAGGGCTTATACATTGGAATTTGAATATAACAAGAGTTCTCATGCAAAAATATGCAAGGATCAAATTGTTGAAGAGAAATGCCATAGGAAATGCTATAGCATTTCCTATAGCATTTATTTATTTTACATTTTTTACAACCTTAAATTTCGAACCAATTAAAAAAATAATGATTTTAGGGCTTATACATTGGAATTTGAATATAACAAGAGTTCTCATGCAAAAATATGCAAGGATTAAATTGTTGACGAGAAATGCCATAGGAAATGCTATAGCATTTGTTTATTTTACATTTTTTACAACCTTAAATTTCGAACCAATTGAAAAAATAATGATTTTAGGGCTTATACATTGGAATTTGAATATAACAAGAGTTCTCATGGAAGAATATGCAAGGATTAAATAGTTGACGAGAAATGTCATAGGAAATGCCATAGCATTTTCTATAGCATTTGTTTATTTTACATTTTTTACCACCTTAAATTTCGAACCAATTGAAAAAATAATTATTTTTTAGGGCTTATACATTGGAATTTGAATATAAAGAGAGTTCTCATGCAAAAATATGCAAGGATTAAATTGTTGACAAGAAATTCCATAGCAAATGATATAGCATTTTCTATAGCATTTCTTTATTTTACATTTTTTACAACCTTAAATATTGAACCAATTGAAAAAATAATGATTTTAGGGCTTATACATTGGAATATGAATATAACAAGAGTTCTCATGCAAAAATATGCAAGGATTAAATTGTTGACGAGAAATGCCATAGGAAATGCTATAGCATTTCCTATAGCATTTATTTATTTGACATTTTTTACAACCTTAAATTTTGAATCAATTGAAAAAATAATGATTTTAGGGCTTATACATTGGAATTTGAATATAACAAGAGTTCTCATGCAAAAATATGCAAGGATCAAATTGTTGAAGAGAAATGCCATAGGAAATGCTATAGCATTTCCTATAGCATTTATTTATTTTACATTTTTTACAACCTTAAATTTCGAACCAATTAAAAAAATAATGATTTTAGGGCTTATACATTGGAATTTGAATATAACAAGAGTTCTCATGCAAAAATATGCAAGGATTAAATTGTTGACGAGAAATGCCATAGGAAATGCTATAGCATTTGTTTATTTTACATTTTTTACAACCTTAAATTTCGAACCAATTGAAAAAATAATGATTTTAGGGCTTATACATTGGAATTTGAATATAACAAGAGTTCTCATGGAAGAATATGCAAGGATTAAATTGTTGACGAGAAATGCCATAGGAAATGCCATAGCATTTTCTATAGCATTTGTTTATTTTACATTTTTTACCACCTTAAATTTCGAACCAATTGAAAAAATAATTATTTTTTAGGGCTTATACATTGGAATTTGAATATAAAGAGAGTTCTCATGCAAAAATATGCAAGGATTAAATTGTTGACAAGAAATTCCATAGCAAATGATATAGCATTTTCTATAGCATTTCTTTATTTTACATTTTTTACAACCTTAAATATTGAACCAATTGAAAAAATAATGATTTTAGGGCTTATACATTGGAATATGAATATAACAAGAGTTCTCATGCAAAAATATGCAAGGATTAAATTGTTGACGAGAAATGCCATAGGAAATGCTATAGCATTTCCTATAGCATTTATTTATTTGACATTTTTTACAACCTTAAATTTTGAATCAATTGAAAAAATAATGATTTTAGGGCTTATACATTGGAATTTGAATATAACAAGAGTTCTCATGCAAAAATATGCAAGGATCAAATTGTTGAAGAGAAATGCCATAGGAAATGCTATAGCATTTCCTATAGCATTTATTTATTTTACATTTTTTACAACCTTAAATTTCGAACCAATTAAAAAAATAATGATTTTAGGGCTTATACATTGGAATTTGAATATAACAAGAGTTCTCATGCAAAAATATGCAAGGATTAAATTGTTGACGAGAAATGCCATAGGAAATGCTATAGATTTTCCTATAGCATTTCTTTATTTTACATTGTTTATGACCTAAAATTTCGAATCAATTGAAAAAATAATGATTTTAGGGCTTATACATTGGAATATGAATATAACAAGAGTTATCATGCAAAAAAATGCAAGGATTAAATTGTTGACGAGAAATGCCATAGGAAATGCTATAGCATTTCCTACAGCATTTCTTTATTTGACATTTTTTACAACCTTAAATTTTGAATCAATTGAAAAAATAATGATTTTAGGGCTTATACATTGGAATTTGAATAGAACAAGAGTTCTCATGCAAAAGTATGCAAGGATTAAATTGTTGAAGAGAAATGCCATAGAAAATGCTATAGCATTTCCTATAGCATTTCTTTATTTTACATTTTTTACAACCTTAAATTTCGAACCAATTAAAAAAATAATGATTTAAGGGCTTATACATTGGAATTTGAATATAACAAGAGTTCTCATGCAAAAATATGCAAGGATTAAATTGTTGACGAGAAATGTCATAGGAAATGCTATAGCATTTTCTATAGCATTTCCTTATTTTACATTTTTTACAACCTTAAATTTCGAACCAATTGAAAAAAATAATGATTTTAGGGCTTATACATTGGAATATGAATATAACAAGAGTTCTCATGCAAAAATATGCAAGGATTAAATTGTTGACGAGAAATGCCATAGGAAATGCTATAGCATTTCCTATAGCATTTATTTATTTGACATTTTTTACAACCTTAAATTTTGAATCAATTGAAAAAATAATGATTTTAGGGCTTTTACATTGGAATTTGAATATAACAAGAGTTCTCATGGAAGAATATGCAAGGATTAAATTGTTGACGAGAAATGCCATAGCATTTTCTATAGCATTTGTTTATTTTACATTTTTTACCACCTTAAATTTTGAACCAATTGAAAAAATAATTATTTTTTAGGGCTTATACATTGGAATTTGAATATAAAGAGAGTTCTCATGCAAAAATATGCAAGGATTAAATTGTTGACGAGAAATGCCATAGGAAATGATATAGCATTTCCCATAGCATTTCTTTATTTTACATTTTTTACAACCTTAAATTTTGAACCAATTGAAAAAATAATGATTTTATGGCTTATACATTGGAATATGAATTTAACAAGAGTTCTCATGCAAAAATATGCAAGGATTAAATTGTTGACGAGAAATTCCATAGCAAATGCTATAGCATTTCCTATAGCATTTATTTATTTGACATTTTTTACAACCTTAAATTTTGAATCAATTGAAAAAATAATGATTTTAGGGCTTATACATTGGAATTTGAATAGAACAAGAGTTCTCATGCAAAAGTATGCAAGGATTAAATTGTTGAAGAGAAATGCCATAGAAAATGCTATAGCATTTCCTATATCATTTCTTTATTTTACATTTTTTACAACCTTAAATTTCGAACCAATTAAAAAAATAATGATTTAAGGGCTTATACATTGGAATTTGAATATAACAAGAGTTCTCATGCAAAAATATACAAGGATTAAATTGTTGACGAGAAATGTCATAGGAAATGCTATAGCATTTTCTATAGCATTTCCTTATTTTACATTTTTTACAACCTTAAATTTCGAACCAATTGAAAAAATAATGATTTTAGGGCTTATACATTGGAATATGAATATAACAAGAGTTCTCATGCAAAAATATGCAAGGATTAAATTGTTGACGAGAAATGCCATAGGAAATGCTATAGCATTTCCTATAGCATTTATTTATTTGACATTTTTTACAACCTTAAATTTTGAATCAATTGAAAAAATAATGATTTTAGGGCTTATACATTGGAATTTGAATATAACAAGAGTTCTCATGGAAGAATATGCAAGGATTAAATTGTTGACGAGAAATGCCATAGCATTTTCTATAGCATTTGTTTATTTTACATTTTTTACCACCTTAAATTTTGAACCAATTGAAAAAATAATTATTTTTTAGGGCTTATACATTGGAATTTGAATATAAAGAGAGTTCTCATGCAAAAATATGCAAGGATTAAATTGTTGACGAGAAATGCCATAGGAAATGATATAGCAATTTCTATAGCATTTCTTTATTTTACATTTTTTACAACCTTAAATTTTGAACCAATTGAAAAAATAATGATTTTAGGGCTTATACATTGGAATATGAATTTAACAAGAGTTCTCATGCAAAAATATGCAAGGATTAAATTGTTGACGAGAAATGCCATAGGAAATGCTATAGCATTTCCTATAGCATTTATTTATTTGACATTTTTTACAACCTTAAATTTTGAATCAATTGAAAAAATAATGATTTTAGGGCTTATACATTGGAATTTGAATAGAACAAGAGTTCTCATGCAAAAGTATGCAAGGATTAAATTGTTGAAGAGAAATGCCATAGAAAATGCTATAGCATTTCCTATAGCATTTCTTTATTTTACATTTTTTACAACCTTAAATTTCGAACCAATTAAAAAAATAATGATTTAAGGGCTTATACATTGGAATTTGAATATAACAAGAGTTCTCATGCAAAAATATGCAAGGATTAAATTGTTGACGAGAAATGTCATAGGAAATGCTATAGCATTTTCTATAGCATTTCCTTATTTTACATTTTTTACAACCTTAAATTTCGAACCAATTGAAAAAATAATGATTTTAGGACTTATACATTGGAATATGAATATAACAAGAGTTCTCATGCAAAAATATGCAAGGATTAAATTGTTGACGAGAAATGCCATAGGAAATGCTATAGCATTTCCTATAGCATTTATTTATTTGACATTTTTTACAACCTTAAATTTTGAATCAATTGAAAAAATAATGATTTTAGGGCTTATACATTGGAATTTGAATATAACAAGAGTTCTCATGCAAAAATATGCAAGGATCAAATTGTTGAAGAGAAATGCCATAGGAAATACTATAGCATTTCCTATAGCATTTCTTAATTTTACATTTTTTACAACCTTAAATTTCGAACCAATTAAAAAAAATGATTTTAGGGCTTATACATTGGAATTTGAATATAACAAGAGTTCTCATGAAAAAATATGCAAGGATTAAATTGTTGACGAGAAATGCCATAGGAAATGCTATAGCATTTCCTATAGCATTTCTTTATTTTACATTGTTTACGACCTAAAATTTCGAATCAATTGAAAAAATAATGATTTTAGGGCTTATACATTGGAATATGAATATAACAAGAGTTATCATGCAAAAAAATGCAAGGATTAAATTGTTGACGAGAAATGCCATAGGAAATGCTATAGCATTTCCTATAGCATTTCTTTATTTGACATTTTTTACAACCTTAAATTTCGAATCAATTGAAAAAATAATGATTTTAGGGCTTATACATTGGAATTTGAATAGAACAAGAGTTCTCATGCAAAAGTATGCAAGGATTAAATTGTTGAAGAGAAATGCCATAGAAAATGCTATAGCATTTCCTATAGCATTTCTTTATTTTACATTTTTTACAACCTTAAATTTCGAACCAATTAAAAAAATAATGATTTAAGGGCTTATACATTGGAATTTGAATATAACAAGAGTTCTCATGCAAAAATATGCAAGGATTAAATTGTTGACGAGAAATGCCATAGGAAATGCTATAGCATTTCCTATAGCATTTCCTTATTTTACATTTTTTACAACCTTAAATGTTGAACCAATTGAAAAAATAATTATTTTAGGGCTTATACATTGGAATATGAATATAACAAGAGTTCTCATGCAAAAATATGCAAGGATTAAATTGTTGACGAGAAATGCCATAGCATTTCCTATAGCATTTCTTTATTTGATATTCTTTACAACCTTAAATTTCGAATCAATTGAAAAAATAATTATTTTAGGGCTTATACATTGGAATTTGAATATAACAAGAGTTCTCATGCAAAAATATGCAAGGATTAAATTGTTGAAGAGAAATGCCATAGGAAATGCTAGCATTTCCTATAGCATTTCTTTATTTTACATTTTTTACAACCTTAAATTTCGAACCAATTAAAAAAATAATGATTTTAGGGCTTATACATTGGAATTTGAATATAACAAGAGTTCTCATGCAAAAATATGCAAGGATTAAATTGTTGACGATAAATGCCATAGGAAATGCTATAGCATTTCCTATAGCAATTCTTTATTTTACATTGTTTACGACTTAGAATTTTGAATCAATTGAAAAAATAATGATTTTAGGGCTTATACATTGGAATATGAATATAACAAGAGTTATCATGCAAAAATATGCAAGGATTAAATTGTTGACGAGAAATGCCATAGGAAATGCTATTCGAATCAATTGAAAAAATAATGATTTTAGGGCTTATACATTGGAATATGAATATAACAAGAGTTATCATGCAAAAATATGCAAGGATTAAATTGTTGACGAGAAATGCCATAGGAAATGCTATAGCATTTCCTATAGCATTTCTTTATTTGACATTTGTTACAACCTTAAATTTCGAATCAATTGAAAAAATAATGATTTTAGGGCTTATACATTGGAATTTGAATATAACAAGAGTTCTCATGCAAAAATATGCAAGGATTAAATTGTTGACGAGAAATGCCATAGGAAATTCTATAGCATTTTCTATAGCATTATTTTATTTTACATTTTTTACAACCTTAAATTTCGAACCAATTGAAAAAATAATGATTTTAGGGCTTATACATTGGAATATGAATATAACAAGAGTTTTCACGCAAAAATATGCAAGGATTAAATTGTTGACGAGAAATGCCATAGGAACTGCTATAGCATTTCCTATAGCATTTCTTTATTTGACATTTTTTACAACCTTAAATTTCGAATCAATTGAAAAAATAATGAATTTAGGGCTTATACATTGGAATTTGAATATAACAAGAGTTCTCATGCAAAAATATGCAAGGATTAAATTGTTGAAGAGAAATGCCATAGGAAATGCTATAGCATTTCCTATAGCATTTCTTTATTTTACATTTTTTACAACCTTAAATTTCAAACCAATTAAAAAAATAATGATTTTAGGGCTTATACATTGGAATTTGAATATAACAAGAGTTCTCATGCAAAAATATGCAAGGATTAAATTGTTAACGAGAAATGTCATAGGAAATGCTATAGCATTTCCTATAGCATTTCTTTATTTTACATTGTTTACGACCTCAAATTTCGAATCAATTGAAAAAATAATGATTTTAGGGCTTAGACATTGGAATATGAATATAACAAGAGTTCTCATGAAAAAATATGCAAGGATTAAATTATTGACGATAAATGCCATAGGAGCATTTCCTATAGCATTTCTTTATTTTACATTTTTTACAACCTTAAATTTCGAACCAATTGAAAAAATAATGATTTTAGGGCTTATACATTGGAATTTGAATATAAAAAGAGTTCTCATGCAAAAATATGCAAGGATTAAATTGTTGACGAGAAATGCCATAGGAAATGCTATAGCATTACCTATAGCATTTCCTAATTTTAAATTTTTTACAACATTAAATTTCGAACCAATTGAAAAAAAAAATGATTTTAGGGCTTATACATTGGAATTTGAATATAACAAGAGTTCTCATGCAAAAATATGCAAGGATTAAATTGTTGACGAGAAATGCCATAGGAAATGCCATAGCATTTTCTATAGCATTTCTTTATTTTACATTTCTTACAACCTTAAATTTCGAACCAATTGAAAAAATAATGATTTTAGGGCTTACACATTGGAATTTGAATATAACAAGAGTTCTCATGCAAAAATATGCAATGATTAAATTGATGACGAGAAATGCCATAGGAAATGCTATAGCATTTCCTATAGCATTTCTTTATTTTACATTTTTTACAACCTTAAATTTAGAACCATTTGAAAAAAAAAATGATTTTAGGGCTTATACATTGAAATTTGAATATAACAAGAGTTCTCATACAAAAATATGCAAGGATTAAATTGTTGACGAGAAATGCCATAGGAAATTCTATTGCATTTCCTATAGCATTTTTTTATTTTACATTGTTTACGACCTAAAATTTCGAACCAATTTAAAAAATAATGATTTTAGGGCTTATACATTGGAATTTGAATATAATAAGAGTTCTCACGCAAAAATATGCAAGGATTAAATTGTTGACGAGAAATGCCATAGGAAATGCTATAGCATTTCCTATAGCATTTCTTTATTTTACGTTTTTTACAACCTTAAATTTCGAACCAATTGAAAAAATAATGATTTTAGGGCTTATACATTGGAATTTGAATATAAAAAGAGTTCTCATGCAAAAATATGCAAGGATTAAATTGTTGACGAGAAATGCCATAGGAAATGCTATAGCATTACCTATAGCATTTCCTAATTTTAAATTTTTTACAACCTTAAATTTCGAACCAATTGAAAAAAAAAATGATTTTAGGGCTTATACATTGGAATTTGAATATAACAAGAGTTCTCATGCAAAAATATGCAAGGATTAAATTGTTGACGAGAAATGCCATAGGAAATGCCATAGCATTTTCTATAGCATTTCTTTATTTTACATTTCTTACAACCTTAAATTTCGAACCAATTGAAAAAATAATGATTTTAGGGCTTATACATTGGAATTTGAATATAACAAGAGTTCTCATGCAAAAATATGCAAGGATTAAATTGATGACGAGAAATGCCATAGGAAATGCTATAGCATTTCCTATAGCATTTCTTTATTTTACATTTTTTACAGCCTTAAATTTAGAACCATTTGAAAAAAAAATGATTTTAGGGCTTATACATCGGAATTTGAATATAACAAGAGTTCTCATACAAAAATATGCAAGGATTAAATTGTTGACGAGAAATGCCATAGGAAATTCTATTGCATTTCCTATAGCATTTCTTTATTTGACTTTTTTTACAACGTTTAATTTCGAACCAATTGAAAAAATAATGATTTTAGGGCTTATAAATTGGAATTTGAATATAACAAGAGTTCTCATGCAAAAATATGCAAGGTTAAATTGTTGACGAGAAATGCCATAGGAAATGCTATAGCATTTCCTATAGCATTTCTTTATTTTACATTGTTTACAAACTTAAATTTCGAACCAATTGAAAAAATAATGATTTTAGGGCTTATACATTGGAATTTGAATATAACAAGAGTTCTCATGCAAAAATATGCAAGGATTAAATTGTTGACGAGAAATGCCATAGGAAATGCTATAGCATTTCCTATAGCATTTCTTTATTTGACTTTTTTTACAACGTTTAATTTCGAACCAATTGAAAAAATAATGATTTTAGGGCTTATAAATTGGAATTTGAATATAACAAGAGTTCTCATGCTAAAATATGCAAGGTTAAATTGTTGACGAGAAATGCCATAGGAAATGCTATAGCATTTCCTATAGCATTTCTTTATTTTACATTGTTTATGACCTAAAATTTCGAATCAATTGAAAAAATAATGATTTTAGGGCTTATACATTGGAATTTGAATATAACAAGAGTTCTCATGCAAAAATATGCAAGGATTAAATTGTTGACGAGAAATGCCATAGGAAATGCTATAGCATTTCCTATGGCATTTCTTTATTTTACAATTTTTACAACCTTAAATTTCAAACCAATTAAAAAAATAATGATTTTAGGGCTTATACATTGGAATTTGAATATAACAAGAGATCTCATGCAAAAATATGCAAGGATTAAATTGTTGACGAGAAATGCCATAGGAAATGCTATAGCATTTTCTATAGCATTTCTTTATTTTACATTTTTTACAACCTTAAATTTCGAACCAATTGAAAAAATAATGATTTTAGGGCTTATACATTGGAATATGAATATAACAAGAGTTCTCATGCAAAAATATGCAAGGATTAAATTGATGACGATAAATGCCATAGGAAATGCTATAGCATTTCCTATAGCATTTCTTTATTTTACATTTTTTACAACCTTAAATTTAGAACCATTTGAAAAAAAAAATGATTTTAGGGCTTATACATCGGAATTTGAATATAACAAGAGTTCTCATACAAAAATATGCAAGGATTAAATTGTTGACGAGAAATGCCATAGGAAATTCTATTGCATTTCCTATAGCATTTTTTTATTTTACATTGTTTACGACCTAAAATTTCGAACCAATTGAAAAAATAATGATTTTAGGGCTTATACATTGGAATTTGAATATAATAAGAGTTCTCACGCAAAAATATGCAAGGATTAAATTGTTGACGAGAAATGCCATAGGAAATGCTATATAGCATTTCTTTATATTACATTTTTTACAACCTTAAATTTCGAACCAAAAAAAAAAAATGATTTTAGGGCTTATACATTGGAATTTGAATATAACAAGAGTTCTCATGCAAAAATATGCAAGGATTAAATTGATGACGAGAAATGCCATAGGAAATGCTATAGCATTTCCTATAGCATTTCTTTATTTTACATTTTTTACAACCTAAAATTTAGAATCATTTGAAAAAAAATGATTTTAGGGCTTATACATCGGAATTTGAATATAACAAGAGTTCTCATACAAAAATATGCAAGGATTAAATTGTTGACGAGAAATGCCATAGGAAATTCTATTGCATTTCCTATAGCATTTTTTTATTTTACATTGTTTACGACCTAAAATTTCGAACCAATTGAAAAAATAATGATTTTAGGGCTTATACATTGGAATTTGAATATAATAAGAGTTCTCACGCAAAAATATGCAAGGATTAAATTGTTGACGAGAAATGCCATAGGAAATGCTATAGCATTTCCTATAGCATTTCTTTATATTACATTTTTTAAACCCTTAAATTTCGAACCAATTAAAAAAATAATGATTTTAGGGCTTATACATTGGAATTTGAATATAACAAGATTTCTCATGCAAAAATATGCAAGGATTAAATTGTTGACGAGAAATGCCATAGGAAATGCTATAGCATTTCCTATAGCATTTCTTTATTTTACATTTTTTACAAACTTAAATTTCGAACCAATTGAAAAAATAATGATTTTAGGGCTTATACATTGGAATTTGAATATAACAAGAGTTCTCATGCAAAAATATGCAAGGATTAAATTGTTGACGAGAAATGCCATAGGAAATGCTATAGCATTTCCTATAGCATTTCTTTATTTGACTTTTTTTACAACGTTTAATTTCGAACCAATTGAAAAAATAATGATTTTAGGGCTTATAAATTGGAATTTGAATATAACAAGAGTTCTCATGCAAAAATATGCAAGGTTAAATTGTTGACGAGAAATGCCATAGGAAATGCTATAGCATTTCCTATAGCATTTCTTTATTTTACATTGTTTATGACCTAAAATTTCGAATCAATTGAAAAAATAATGATTTTAGGGCTTATACATTGGAATTTGAATATAACAAGAGTTCTCATGCAAAAATATGCAAGGATTATATTGTTGACGAGAAATGCCATAGGAAATGCTATAGCATTTCCTATAGCATTTCTTTATTTTACAATTTTTACAACCTTAAATTTCGAACCAATTAAAAAAATAATGATTTTAGGGCTTATACATTGGAATTTGAATATAACAAGAGTTCTCATACAAAAATATGCAAGGATTAAATTGTTGACGAGAAATGCCATAGGAAATGCTATAGCATTTTCTATAGCATTTCTTTATTTTACATTTTTTACAACCTTAAATTTCGAACCAATTGAAAAAATAATGATTTTAGGGCTTATACATTGGAATATGAATATAACAAGAGTTCTCATGCAAAAATATGCAAGGATTAAATTGATGACGAGAAATGCCATAGGAAATGCTATAGCATTTCCTATAGCATTTCTTTATTTTACATTTTTTACAACCTTAAATTTAGAACCATTTGAAAAAAAAATGATTTTAGGGCTTATACATCGGAATTTGAATATAACAAGAGTTCTCATACAAAAATATGCAAGGATTAAATTGTTGACGAGGAATGCCATAGGAAATTCTATTGCATTTCCTATAGCATTTTTTTATTTTACATTGTTTACGACCTAAAATTTCGAACCAATTGAAAAAATAATGATTTTAGGGCTTATACATTGGAATTTGAATATAACAAGAGTTCTTATGTAAAAATATGCAAGGATTAAATTGTTGACGAGAAATGCCATAGGAAATGCTATAGCATTTCCTATAGCATTTCTTTATTTTACATTTTTTACAACCTTAAATTTAGAACCATTTGAAAAAAAAAATGATTTTAGGGCTTATACATCGGAATTTGAATATAACAAGAGTTCTCATACAAAAATATGCAAGGATTAAATTGTTGACGAGAAATGCCATAGGAAATTCTATTGCATTTCCTATAGCATTTTTTTATTTTACATTTTTTAAACCCTTAAATTTCGAACCAATTAAAAAAATAATGATTTTAGGGCTTATACATTGGAATTTGAATATAACAAGAGTTCTCATGCAAAAATATGCAAGGATTAAATTGTTGACGAGAAATGCCATAGGAAATGCTATAGCATTTCCTATAGCATTTCTTTATTTTACATTTTTTACAAACTTAAATTTCGAACCAATTGAAAAAATAATGATTTTAGGGCTTATACATTGGAATTTGAATATAACAAGAGTTCTCATGCAAAAATATGCAAGGATTAAATTGTTGACGAGAAATGCCATAGGAAATGCTATAGCATTTCCTATAGCATTTCTTTATTTGACTTTTTTTACAACGTTTAATTTCGAACCAATTGAAAAAATAATGATTTTAGGGCTTATAAATTGGAATTTGCATATAACAAGAGTTCTCATGCAAAAATATGCAAGGTTAAATTGTTGACGAGAAATGCCATAGGAAATGCTATAGCATTTCCTATTGCATTTCATTATTTTACATTGTTTATGACCTAAAATTTCGAATCAATTGAAAAAATAATGATTTTAGGGCTTATACATTGCAATTTGAATATAACAAGAGTTCTCATGCAAAAATATGCAAGGATTAAATTGTTGACGAGAAATGCCATAGGAAATGCTATAGCATTTCCTATAGCATTTCTTTATTTTACAATTTTTACAACCTTAAATTTCGAACCAATTAAAAAAATAATGATTTTAGGGCTTATACATTGGAATATGAATATAACAAGAGTTCTCACGCAAAAATATGCAAGGATTAAATTGTTGACGAGAAATGCCATAGGAACTGCTATAGCATTTCCTATAGCATTTCTTTATTTGACATTTTTTACAACCTTAAATTTCGAATCAATTGAAAAAATAATGAATTTAGGGCTTATACATTGGAATTTGAATATAACAAGATTTATCATGCAAAAATATGCAAGGATTGAATTGTTGAAGAGAAATGCCATAGGAAATGCTATAGCATTTCCTATAGCATTTCTTTATTTTACATTTTTTACAACCTTCAATTTCGAACCAATTAAAAAAATAATGATTTTAGGGCTTATACATTGGAATTTGAATATAACAAGAGTTCTCATGCAAAAATATGCAAGGATTAAATTGTTAACGAGAAATGTCATATGAAATGCTATAGCATTTCCTATAGCATTTCTTTATTTTACATTGTTTACGACCTCAAATTTCGAATCAATTGAAAAAATAATGATTTTAGGGCTTAGACATTGGAATATGAATATAACAAGAGTTATCATGCAAAAATATGCAAGGATTAAATTGTTGACGAGAAATGTCATAGGAAATGCTATAGCATTTCCTATAGCATTTCTTTATTTTACATTTTTTACCACCTTAAATTTCGAACCAATTGAAAAAATAATTATTTTTTAGGGCTTATACATTGGAATTTGAATATAAAGAGAGTTCTCATGCAAAAATATGCAAGGATTAAATTGTTGACGAGAAATGCCATAGGAAATGATATAGCATTTTCTATAGCATTTCTTTATTTTACATTTTTTACAACCTTAAATTTTGAACCAATTGAAAAAATAATGATTTTAGGGCTTATACATTGGAATATGAATATAACAAGAGTTCTCATGCAAAAATATGCAAGGATTAAATTGTTGACGAGAAATGCCATAGGAAATGCTATAGCATTTCCTATAGCATTTCTTTATTTTACATTTTTTACAACCTTAAATTTCGAACCAATTAAAAAAAATGATTTTAGGGCTTATACATTGGAATTTGAATATAACAAGAGTTCTGATGAAAAAATATGCAAGGATTAAATTGTTGACGAGAAATGCCATAGGAAATGCTACAGCATTTCCTATAGCATTTCTTTATTTTACATTGTTTACGACCTAAAATTTCGAATCAATTGAAAAAATAATGATTTTAGGGCTTATACATTGGAATATGAATATAACAAGAGTTCTCATGCAAAAATATGCAAGGATTAAATTGTTGACGAGAAATGCCATAGGAAATGCTATAGCATTTCCTATAGCATTTCTTTATTTTACATTGTTTACGACCTAAAATTTCGAATCAATTGAAAAAATAATGATTTTAGGGCTTATACATTGGAATATGAATATAACAAGAGTTATCATGCAAAAAAATGCAAGGATTAAATTGTTGACGAGAAATGCCATAGGAAATGCTATAGCATTTCCTACAGCATTTCTTTATTTGACATTTTTTACAACCTTAAATTTCGAATCAATTGAAAAAATAATGATTTTAGGGCTTATACATTGGAATATGAATATAACAAGAGTTTTCACGCAAAAATATGCAAGGATTAAATTGTTGACGAGAAATGCCATAGGAACTGCTATAGCATTTCCTATAGCATTTCTTTATTTGACATTTTTTACAACCTTAAATTTCGAATCAATTGAAAAAATAATGAATTTAGGGCTTATACATTGGAATTTGAATATAACAAGAGTTCTCATGCAAAAATATGCAAGGATTAAATTGTTGAAGAGAAATGCCATAGGAACTGCTATAGCATTTCCTATAGCATTTCTTTATTTTACATTTTTTCAACCTTAAATTTCGAACCAATTAAAAAAATAATGATTTTAGGGCTTATACATTGGAATTTGAATATAACAAGAGTTCTCATGCAAAAATATGCAAGGATTAAATTGTTGACGAGAAATGCCATAGGAAATGCTATAGCATTTCCTATAGCATTTATTTATTTTACATTTTTTACAACCTTAAATTTCGAACCAATTAAAAAAATAATGATTTTAGGGCTTATACATTGGAATTTGAATATAACAAGAGTTCTCATGCAAAAATATGCAAGGATTAAATTGTTAACGAGAAATGTCATAGGAAATGCTATAGCATTTCCTATAGCATTTCTTTATTTTACATTGTTTACGACCTCAAATTTCGAATCAATTGAAAAAATAATGATTTTAGGGCTTAGACATTGGAATATGAATATAACAAGAGATCTCATGCAAAAGTATGCAAGGATTAAATTGTTGAAGAGAAATGCCATAGAAAATGCTATAGCATTTCCTATAGCATTTCTTTATTTTACATTTTTTTACAACCTTAAATTTCGAACCAATTAAAAAAATAATGATTTAAGGGCTTATACATTGGAATTTGAATATAACAAGAGTTCTCATGCAAAAATATGCAAGGATTAAATTGTTGACGAGAAATGTCATAGGAAATGCTATAGCATTTTCTATAGCATTTCCTTATTTTACATTTTTTACAACCTTAAATTTCGAACTAATTGAAAAAATAATGATTTTAGGGCTTATACATTGGAATATGAATATAACAAGAGTTCTCATGCAAAAATATGCAAGGATTAAATTGTTGACGAGAAATGCCATAGGAAATGCTATAGCATTTCCTATAGCATTTATTTATTTGACATTTTTTACAACCTTAAATTTTGAATCAATTGAAAAAATAATGATTTTAGGGCTTATACATTGGAATTTGAATATAACAAGAGTTCTCATGCAAAAATATGCAAGGATCAAATTGTTGAAGAGAAATGCCATAGGAAATGCTATAGCATTTCCTATAGCATTTCTTTATTTTACATTTTTTACAACCTTAAATTTCGAACCAATTAAAAAAAATGATTTTAGGGCTTATACATTGGAATTTGAATATAACAAGAGTTCTGATGAAAAAATATGCAAGGATTAAATTGTTGACGAGAAATGCCATAGGAAATGCTACAGCATTTCCTATAGCATTTCTTTATTTTACATTGTTTACGACCTAAAATTTCGAATCAATTGAAAAAATAATGATTTTAGGGCTTATACATTGGAATATGAATATAACAAGAGTTATCATGCAAAAAAATGCAAGGATTAAATTGTTGACGAGAAATGCCATAGGAAATGCTAGCATTTCCTATAGCATTTCTTTATTTGACATTTTTTACAACCTTAAATTTCGAATCAATTGAAAAAATAATGATTTTAGGGCTTATACATTGGAATTTGAATAGAACAAGAGTTCTCATGCAAAAGTATGCAAGGATTAAATTGTTGAAGAGAAATGCCATAGAAAATGCTATAGAATTTCCTATAGCATTTCTTTATTTTACATTTTTTACAACCTTAAATTTCGAACCAATTAAAAAAATAATGATTTAACGGCTTATACATTGGAATTTGAATATAACAAGAGTTCTCATGCAAAAATATGCAAGGATTAAATTGTTGACGAGAAATGCCATAGGAAATGCTATAGCATTTCCTTATTTTACATTTATTACAACCTTAAATTTCGAACCAATTGAAAAAATAATGATTTTAGGGCTTATACATTGGAATATGAATATAACAAGAGTTCTCATGCAAAAATATGCAAGGATTAAATTGTTGACGAGAAATGCCATAGCATTTCCTATAGCATTTCTTTATTTGATATTCTTTACAACCTTAAATTTCGAATCAATTGAAAAAATAATTATTTTAGGGCTTATACATTGGAATTTGAATATAACAAGAGTTCTCATGCAAAAATATGCAAGGATTAAATTGTTGAAGAGAAATGCCATAGGAAATGCTAGCATTTCCTATAGCATTTCTTTATTTTACATTTTTTACAACCTTAAATTTCGAACCAATTAAAAAAATAATGATTTTAGGGCTTATACATTGGAATTTGAATATAACAAGAGTTCTCATGCAAAAATATGCAAGGATTAAATTGTTGACGAGAAATGCCATAGGAAATGCTATAGCATTTCCTATTGCAATTCTTTATTTTACATTGTTTACGACTTAGAATTTTGAATCAATTGAAAAAATAATGATTTTAGGGCTTATGCATTGGAATATGAATATAACAAGAGTATAGCATTTCCTATAGCATTTCTTTATTTGACATTTTTTACAACCTTAAATTTCGAATCAATTGAAAAAATAATGATTTTAGGGCTTATACATTGGAATTTGAATATAACAAGAGTTCTCATGCAAAAATATGCAAGGATTAAATTGTTGACGAGAAATGCCATAGGAAATGCTATAGCATTTTCTATAGCATTTCTTTATTTTACATTTTTTACAACCTTAAATTTCGAACCAATTGAAAAAATAATTATTTTAGGGCTTATACATTGGAATATGAATATAACAAGAGTTTTAACGCAAAAATATGCAAGGATTAAATTGTTGACGAGAAATGCCATAGGAACTGCTATAGCATTTCCTATAGCATTTCTTTATTTGACATTTTTTACAACCTTAAATTTCGAATCAATTGAAAAAATAATGAATTTAGGGCTTATACATTGGAATTTGGATATAACAAGAGTTCTCATGCAAAAATATGCAAGGATTAAATTGTTGAAGAGAAATGCCATAGGAAATGCTATAGAATTTCCTATAGCATTTCTTTATTTTACATTTTTTACAACCTTAAATTTCGAACCAATTAAAAATATAATGATTTTAGGGCTTATACATTGGAATTTGAATATAACAAGAGTTCTCATGCAAAAATATGCAAGGATTAAATTGTTAACGAGAAATGTCATAGGAAATGCTATAGCATTTCCTATAGCATTTCTTTATTTTACATTGTTTACGACCTCAAATTTCGAATCAATTGAAAAAATAATGATTTTAGGGCTTAGACATTGGAATATGAATATAACAAGAGTTCTCATGAAAAAATATGCAAGGATTAAATTATTGACGATAAATGCCATAGGAAATGCTATAGCATTTCCTATAGCATTTCTTTATTTTACATTTTTTACAACCTTAAATTTCGAACCAATTGAAAAAATAATGATTTTAGGGCTTATACATTGGAATTTGAATATAAAAAGAGTTCTCATGCAAAAATATGCAAGGATTAAATTGTTGACGAGAAATGCCATAGGAAATGCTACAGCATTACCTATAGCATTTCCTAATTTTAAATTTTTTACAACCTTAAATTTCGAACCAATTGAAAAAAAAAATGATTTTAGGGCTTATACATTGGAATTTGAATATAACAAGAGTTCTCATGCAAAAATATGCAAGGATTAAATTGTTGACGAGAAATGCCATAGGAAATGCCATAGCATTTTCTATAGCATTTCTTTATTTTACATTTCTTACAACCTTAAATTTCGAACCAATTGAAAAAATAATGATTTTAGGGCTTATACATTGGAATTTGAATATAACAAGAGTTCTCATGCAAAAATATGCAAGGATTAAATTGATGACGAGAAATGCCATAGGAAATGCTATAGCATTTCCTATAGCATTTCTTTATTTTACATTTTTTACAACCTTAAATTTAGAACCAATTGAAAAAAAAAATGATTTTAGGGCTTATACATTGGAATTTGAATATAACAAGAGTTCTCATACAAAAATATGCAAGGATTAAATTGTTGACGAGAAATGCCATAGGAAATTCTATTGCATTTCCTATAGCATTTCTTTATTTTACATTGTTTACGACCTCAAATTTCGAATCAATTGAAAAAATAATGATTTTAGGGCTTAGACATTGGAATATGAATATAACAAGAGTTATCATGAAAAAATATGCAAGGATTAAATTATTGACGATAAATGCCATAGGAAATGCTATAGCATTTCCTATAGCATTTCTTTATTTTACATTTTTTACCACCTTAAATTTTGAACCAATTGAAAAAATAATTATTTTTTAGGGCTTATACATTGGAATATGAATATAAAGAGAGTTCTCATGCAAAAATATGCAAGGATTAAATTGTTGACGAGAAATGCCATAGGAAATGATATAGCATTTTCTATAGCATTTCTTTATTTTACATTTTTTACAACCTTAAATTTTGAACCAATTGAAAAAATAATGATTTTAGGGCTTATACATTGGAATATGAATATAACAAGAGTTCTCATGCAAAAATATGCAAGGATTAAATTGTTGAAGAGAAATGCCATAGGAAATGCTATAGCATTTCCTATAGCATTTATTTATTTGACATTTTTTACAACCTTAAATTTTGAATCAATTGAAAAAATAATGATTTTAGGGCTTATACATTGGAATTTGAATATAACAAGAGTTCTCATGCAAAAATATGCAAGGATCAAATTGTTGAAGAGAAATGCAATAGGAAATGCTATAGCATTTCCTATAGCATTTCTTTATTTTACATTTTTTACAACCTTAAATTTCGAACCAATTAAAAAAATAATGATTTTAGGGCTTATACATTGGAATTTGAATATAACAAGAGTTCTCATGCAAAAATATGCAAGGATTAAATTGTTGACGAGAAATGCCATAGGAAATGCCATAGCATTTTCTATAGCATTTCTTTATTTTACATTTCTTACAACCTTAAATTTCGAACCAATTGAAAAAATAATGATTTTAGGGCTTATACATTGGAATTTGAATATAACAAGAGTTCTCATGCAAAAATATGCAAGGATTAAATTGATGACGAGAAATGCCATAGGAAATGCTATAGCATTTCCTATAGCATTTCTTTATTTTACATTTTTTACAACCTTAAATTTAGAACCAATTGAAAAAAAAAATGATTTTAGGGCTTATACATTGGAATTTGAATATAACAAGAGTTCTCATACAAAAATATGCAAGGATTAAATTGTTGACGAGAAATGCCATAGGAAATTCTATTGCATTTCCTATAGCATTTCTTTATTTTACATTGTTTACGACCTCAAATTTCGAATCAATTGAAAAAATAATGATTTTAGGGCTTAGACATTGGAATATGAATATAACAAGAGTTATCATGAAAAAATATGCAAGGATTAAATTATTGACGATAAATGCCATAGGAAATGCTATAGCATTTCCTATAGCATTTCTTTATTTTACATTTTTTACCACCTTAAATTTGAACCAATTGAAAAAATAATTATTTTTTAGGGCTTATACATTGGAATATGAATATAAAGAGAGTTCTCATGCAAAAATATGCAAGGATTAAATTGTTGACGAGAAATGCCATAGGAACTGCTATAGCATTTCCTATAGCATTTCTTTATTTGACATTTTTTACAACCTTAAATTTCGAATCAATTGAAAAAATAATGAATTTAGGGCTTATACATTGGAATTTGAATATAACAAGAGTTCTCATGCAAAAATATGCAAGGATTAAATTGTTGAAGAGAAATGCCATAGGAAATGCTATAGAATTTCCTATAGCATTTCTTTATTTTACATTTTTTACAACCTTAAATTTCGAACCAATTAAAAATATAATGATTTTAGGGCTTATACATTGGAATTTGAATATAACAAGAGTTCTCATGCAAAAATATGCAAGGATTAAATTGTTAACGAGAAATGTCATAGGAAATGCTATAGCATTTCCTATAGCATTTCTTTATTTTACATTGTTTACGACCTCAAATTTCGAATCAATTGAAAAAATAATGATTTTAGGGCTTAGACATTGGAATATGAATATAACAAGAGTTCTCATGAAAAAATATGCAAGGATTAAATTATTGACGATAAATGCCATAGGAAATGCTATAGCATTTCCTATAGCATTTCTTTATTTTACATTTTTTACAACCTTAAATTTCGAACCAATTGAAAAAATAATGATTTTAGGGCTTATACATTGGAATTTGAATATAAAAAGAGTTCTCATGCAAAAATATGCAAGGATTAAATTGTTGACGAGAAATGCCATAGGAAATGCTACAGCATTACCTATAGCATTTCCTAATTTTAAATTTTTTACAACCTTAAATTTCGAACCAATTGAAAAAAAAAATGATTTTAGGGCTTATACATTGGAATTTGAATATAACAAGAGTTCTCATGCAAAAATATGCAAGGATTAAATTGTTGACGAGAAATGCCATAGGAAATGCCATAGCATTTTCTATAGCATTTCTTTATTTTACATTTCTTACAACCTTAAATTTCGAACCAATTGAAAAAATAATGATTTTAGGGCTTATACATTGGAATTTGAATATAACAAGAGTTCTCATGCAAAAATATGCAAGGATTAAATTGATGACGAGAAATGCCATAGGAAATGCTATAGCATTTCCTATAGCATTTCTTTATTTTACATTTTTTACAACCTTAAATTTAGAACCAATTGAAAAAAAAAATGATTTTAGGGCTTATACATTGGAATTTGAATATAACAAGAGTTCTCATACAAAAATATGCAAGGATTAAATTGTTGACGAGAAATGCCATAGGAAATTCTATTGCATTTCCTATAGCATTTCTTTATTTTACATTGTTTACGACCTCAAATTTCGAATCAATTGAAAAAATAATGATTTTAGGGCTTAGACATTGGAATATGAATATAACAAGAGTTATCATGAAAAAATATGCAAGGATTAAATTATTGACGATAAATGCCATAGGAAATGCTATAGCATTTCCTATAGCATTTCTTTATTTTACATTTTTTACCACCTTAAATTTTGAACCAATTGAAAAAATAATTATTTTTTAGGGCTTATACATTGGAATATGAATATAAAGAGAGTTCTCATGCAAAAATATGCAAGGATTAAATTGTTGACGAGAAATGCCATAGGAAATGATATAGCATTTTCTATAGCATTTCTTTATTTTACATTTTTTACAACCTTAAATTTTGAACCAATTGAAAAAATAATGATTTTAGGGCTTATACATTGGAATATGAATATAACAAGAGTTCTCATGCAAAAATATGCAAGGATTAAATTGTTGAAGAGAAATGCCATAGGAAATGCTATAGCATTTCCTATAGCATTTATTTATTTGACATTTTTTACAACCTTAAATTTTGAATCAATTGAAAAAATAATGATTTTAGGGCTTATACATTGGAATTTGAATATAACAAGAGTTCTCATGCAAAAATATGCAAGGATCAAATTGTTGAAGAGAAATGCAATAGGAAATGCTATAGCATTTCCTATAGCATTTCTTTATTTTACATTTTTTACAACCTTAAATTTCGAACCAATTAAAAAAATAATGATTTTAGGGCTTATACATTGGAATTTGAATATAACAAGAGTTCTCATGCAAAAATATGCAAGGATTAAATTGTTGACGAGAAATGCCGTAGGAAATGCCATAGCATTTTCTATAGCATTTCTTTATTTTACATTTCTTACAACCTTAAATTTCGAACCAATTGAAAAAATAATGATTTTAGGGCTTATACATTGGAATTTGAATATAACAAGAGTTCTCATGCAAAAATATGCAAGGATTAAATTGATGACGAGAAATGCCATAGGAAATGCTATAGCATTTCCTATAGCATTTCTTTATTTTACATTTTTTACAACCTTAAATTTAGAACCAATTGAAAAAAAAAATGATTTTAGGGCTTATACATTGGAATTTGAATATAACAAGAGTTCTCATACAAAAATATGCAAGGATTAAATTGTTGACGAGAAATGCCATAGGAAATTCTATTGCATTTCCTATAGCATTTCTTTATTTTACATTGTTTACGACCTCAAATTTCGAATCAATTGAAAAAATAATGATTTTAGGGCTTAGACATTGGAATATGAATATAACAAGAGTTATCATGAAAAAATATGCAAGGATTAAATTATTGACGATAAATGCCATAGGAAATGCTATAGCATTTCCTATAGCATTTCTTTATTTTACATTTTTTACCACCTTAAATTTGAACCAATTGAAAAAATAATTATTTTTTAGGGCTTATACATTGGAATATGAATATAAAGAGAGTTCTCATGCAAAAATATGCAAGGATTAAATTGTTGACGAGAAATGCCATAGGAAATGATATAGCATTTTCTATAGCATTTCTTTATTTTACATTTTTTACAACCTTAAATTTTGAACCAATTGAAAAAATAATGATTTTAGGGCTTATACATTGGAATATGAATATAACAAGAGTTCTCATGCAAAAATATGCAAGGATTAAATTGTTGAAGAGAAATGCCATAGGAAATGCTATAGCATTTCCTATAGCATTTATTTATTTGACATTTTTTACAACCTTAAATTTTGAATCAATTGAAAAAATAATGATTTTAGGGCTTATACATTGGAATTTGAATATAACAAGAGTTCTCATGCAAAAATATGCAAGGATCAAATTGTTGAAGAGAAATGCCATAGGAAATGCTATAGCATTTCCTATAGCATTTCTTTATTTTACATTTTTTACAACCTTAAATTTCGAACCAATTAAAAAAATAATGATTTTAGGGCTTATACATTGGAATTTGAATATAACAAGAGTTCTCATGCAAAAATATGCAAGGATTAAATTGTTGACGAGAAATGCCATAGGAAATGCCATAGCATTTTCTATAGCATTTCTTTATTTTACATTTCTTACAACCTTAAATTTCGAACCAATTGAAAAAATAATGATTTTAGGGCTTATACATTGGAATTTGAATATAACAAGAGTTCTCATGCAAAAATATGCAAGGATTAAATTGATGACGAGAAATGCCATAGGAAATGCTATAGCATTTCCTATAGCATTTCTTTATTTTACATTTTTTACAACCTTAAATTTAGAACCAATTGAAAAAAAAAATGATTTTAGGGCTTATACATTGGAATTTGAATATAACAAGGGTTCTCATACAAAAATATGCAAGGATTAAATTGTTGACGAGAAATGCCATAGGAAATTCTATTGCATTTCCTATAGCATTTCTTTATTTTACATTGTTTACGACCTCAAATTTCGAATCAATTGAAAAAATAATGATTTTAGGGCTTAGACATTGGAATATGAATATAACAAGAGTTATCATGAAAAAATATGCAAGGATTAAATTATTGACGATAAATGCCATAGGAAATGCTATAGCATTTCCTATAGCATTTCTTTATTTTACATTTTTTACCACCTTAAATTTCGAACCAATTGAAAAAATAATTATTTTTTAGGGCTTATACATTGGAATATGAATATAAAGAGAGTTCTCATGCAAAAATATGCAAGGATTAAATTGTTGACGAGAAATGCCATAGGAAATGATATAGCATTTTCTATAGCATTTCTTTATTTTACATTTTTTACAACCTTAAATTTTGAACCAATTGAAAAAATAATGATTTTAGGGCTTATACATTGGAATATGAATATAACAAGAGTTCTCATGCAAAAATATGCAAGGATTAAGTTGTTGAAGAGAAATGCCATAGGAAATGCTATAGCATTTCCTATAGCATTTATTTATTTGACATTTTTTACAACCTTAAATTTTGAATCAATTGAAAAAATAATGATTTTAGGGCTTATACATTGGAATTTGAATATAACAAGAGTTCTCATGCAAAAATATGCAAGGATCAAATTGTTGAAGAGAAATGCAATAGGAAATGCTATAGCATTTCCTATAGCATTTCTTTATTTTACATTTTTTACAACCTTAAATTTCGAACCAATTAAAAAAATAATGATTTTAGGGCTTATACATTGGAATTTGAATATAACAAGAGTTCTCATGCAAAAATATGCAAGGATTAAATTGTTGACGAGAAATGCCATAGGAAATGCTATAGCATTTCCTATAGCATTTCTTTATTTTACATTGTTTACGACCTAAAATTTCGAATCAATTGAAAAAATAATTATTTTAGGGCTTATACATTGGAATATGAATATAACAAGAGTTATCATGCAAAAAAATGCAAGGATTAAATTGTTGACGAGAAATGCCATAGGAAATGCTATAGCATTTCCTACAGCATTTCTTTATTTGACATTTTTTACAACCTTAAATTTCGAATCAATTGAAAAAATAATGATTTTAGGGCTTATACATTGGAATATGAATATAACAAGAGTTTTCACGCAAAAATATGCAAGGATTAAATTGTTGACGAGAAATGCCATAGAAACTGCTATAACATTTCCTATAGCATTTCTTTATTTGACATTTTTTACAACCTTAAATTTCGAATCAATTGAAAAAATAATGAATTTAGGGCTTATACATTGGAATTTTAATATAACAAGAGTTCTCATGGAAAAATATGCAAGGATTAAATTGTTGAAGAGAAATGCCATAGGAAATGCTATAGCATTTCCTATAGCATTTCTTTATTTTACATTTTTTACAACCTTAAATTTCGAACCAATTAAAAAAATAATGATTTTAGGGCTTATACATTGGAATTTGAATATAACAAGAGTTCTCATGCAAAAATATGCAAGGATTAAATTGTTGACGAGAAATGTCAAAGGAAATGCTATAGCATTTCCTATAGCATTTCTTTATTTTACATTGTTTACGACCTCATATTTCGAATCAATTGAAAAAATAATGATTTTAGGGCTTATACATTGGAATATGAATATAACAAGAGTTATCATGAAAAAATATGCAAGGATTAAATTATTGACGATAAATGCCATAGGAAATGCTATAGCATTTCCTATAGCATTTCTTTATTTTACATTTTTTACAACCTTAAATTTCGAACCAATTGAAAAAATAATGATTTTAGGGCTTATACATTGGAATTTGAATATAAAAAGAGTTTTCATGCAAAAATATGCAAGGATTAAATTGTTGACGAGAAATGCCATAGGAAATGCTATAGCATTACCTATAGCATTTCCTAATTTTAAATTTTTTACAACCTTAAATTTCGACCCAATTGAAAAAAAAAATGATTTTAGGGCTTATACATTGGAATTTGAATATAACAAGAGTTCTCATGCAAAAATATGCAAGGATTAAATTGTTGACGAGAAATGCGATAGGAAATGCCATAGCATTTTCTATAGCATTTCTTTATTTTACATTTCTTACAACCTTAAATTTCGAACCAATTGAAAAAATAATGATTTTAGGGCTTATACATTGGAATTTGAATATAACAAGAGTTCTCATGCAAAAATATGCAAGGATTAAATTGTTGACGAGAAATGCCATAGGAAATGCTATAGAATTTCCTATAGAATTTCTTTATTTTACATGTTTTACAACCTTAAATTTCGAACCAATTGAAAAAATAATTATTTTAGGGCTTATACATTGGAATTTGAATATAACAAGAGTTCTCATGCAAAAATATGCAAGGATTAAATTGTTGAAGAGAAATGCCATAGGAAATGCTATAGCATTTCCTATAGCATTTCTTTATTTTACATTTTTTACAACCTTAAATTTCGAACCAATTGAAAAAATAATGATTTTAGGGCTTATACATTGGAATTTTAATATAAAAAGAGTTCTCATGCAAAAATATGCAAGGATTAAATTGTTGACGAGAAATGCCATAGGAAATGCTATAGCATTACATATAGCATTTCCTAATTTTAAATTTTTTACAACCTTAAATTTCGAACCAATTGAAAAAAAAATGATTTTAGGGCTTATACATTGGAATTTGAATATAACAAGAGTTCTCATGCAAAAATATGCAAGGATTAAATTTTTGACGAGAAATGCCATAGGAAATGCTATAGCATTTTCTATAGCATTTCTTTATTTTACATTTATTACAACCTTAAATTTCGAACCAATTGAAAAAATAATGATTTTAGGGCTTATACATTGGAATTTGAATATAACAAGAGTTCTCATGCAAAAACATGCAAGGATTAAATTGTTGACGAGAAATGCCATAGGAAATGCTATAGCATTTCCTATAGCATTTCTTTATTTTACATTGTTTACGACCTAAAATTTCAAATCAATTGAAAAAATAATGATTTTAGGGCTTATACATTGGAATATGAATATAACAAGAGTTATCATGCAAAAATATGCAAGGATTAAATTGTTGACGAGAAATGCCATAGGAAATGCTATAGCATTTCCTATATCATTTCTTTATTTTACATTGTTTACGACCTAAAATTTCGAATCAATTGAAAAAATAATGATTTTAGGACTTATACATTTGAATATGAATATAACAAGAGTTATCATGCAAAAATATGCAAGGATTAAATTGTTGACGAGAAATGCCATAGGAAATAATATAGCATTACCTATAGCATTTCCTAATTTTAAATTTTTTACAACCTTAAATTTCGACCCAATTAAAAAAAAAATGATTTTAGGGCTTATACATTAGAATTTGAATATAACAAGAGTTCTCAAGCAAAATTATGCAAGGATTAAATTTTTGACGAGAAATGCCATAGGAAATGCTATAGCATTTTCTATAGCATTTCTTTATTTTACATTTCTT
This sequence comes from Parietaria judaica, assembly GCA_954871525.1. Lineage (NCBI taxonomy): Eukaryota > Viridiplantae > Streptophyta > Magnoliopsida > Rosales > Urticaceae > Parietaria > Parietaria judaica. The sequence continues at coordinate 29,635,704 of OX940871.1, read as the reverse complement.
ACAACCTTAAATTTCGAACCAATTGAAAAAATAATGATTTTAGGGCTTATACATTGGAATTTGAATATAACAATAGTTCTCACGCAAAAATATGCAAGGATTAAATTGTTGACGAGAAATGCCATAGGAAATGCTATAGCATTTCCTATAGCATTTCTTTATTTTACATTGTTTACGACCTAAAATTTTGAATCAATTGAAAAAATAATGATTTTAGGGCTTATCCATTGGAATATGAATATAACAAGAGTTATCATGCAAAAATATGCAAGGATTAAATTATTGACGAGAAATGCCATAGGAAATGCCTATAGCATTTCTTTATTTGACATTTTGCAACCTTAAATTTCGAATCAATTGAAAAAATAATGATTTTAGGGCTTATACATTGGAATTTTAATAGAATAAGAGTTCTCATGAAAAAATATGCAAGGATAAAATTGTTGACGAGAAATGCCATAGGAAATGCTATAGCATTTCCTATAGCATTTCTTTATTTTACATTGTTAACGACCTAAAATTTTGAACCAATTGAAAAAATAATGATTTTAGGGCTTATACATTGGAATTTGAATATAACAAGAGTTCTCATGCAAAAATATGCAAGGATTAAATTGTTGACGAGAAATACCATAGGAAATGCTATAGCATTTCCTATAGCATTTCTTTATTTTACATTGTTTACGACCTAAAATTTCGAATCAATTGAAAAAATAATGATTTTAGGTCTTATCCATTGGAATATGAATATAACAAGAGTTCTCATGCAAAAATATGCAAGGATTAAATTGTTGACGAGAAATGCCCTAGGAAATGCTATAGCATTTCTTTATTTTACATTTTTTACAACCTTAAATTTCGAACCAATTGAAAAAATAATGATTTTAGGGCTTATACATTGGAATTTTAATATTACAAGCGTTCTCATGCAAAAATATGCAAGGATTAAATTGTTGACGTTAAATTCCATAGGAAATTCTATAGCATTTCCTATAGCATTTCTTTATTTTACATTGTTTACGACCTAAAAGTCGAACCAATTGAAAAAGTAATGATTTTAGGGCTTATACATTGGAATTTGAATATAACAAGAGTTCTCAAGCAAAAATATGCAAGGATTAAATTGTTGACGAGAAATGCCATATGAAATGCTATAGCATTTCCTATAGCATATCTTTCTTTTACATTGTTTACGACCTAAAATTTCGAACCAATTGAAAAAATAATGATTTTAGGGCCTATACATTGGAATTTGAATATAACAAGAGTTCTCATGCAAAAATACGCAAGGATTAAATTGTTGACGAGAAATTCCATAGGAAATAATATAGCATTTCCTATAGCATTTCTTTATTTTACAGTTTTTACAACCTTAAATTTCGAACCAATTGAAAAAATAATGATTTTAGGGCTTATACATTGGAATTTGAATATAACAAGCGTTCTCATGGAAAAAAATGCAAGGATAAAATTGTTGACGTTAAATTCCATAGGAAATGCTATAGCGTTTCCTATAGCATTTCTTTATTTTACATTGTTTACGACCTAAAAGTCGAACCAATTGAAAAAATAATGATTTTAGGGCTTATACATTGGAATTTGAATATAACAATAGTTCTCATGCAAAAATATTCAAGGATTAAATTGTTGACGATAAATGCCATACGAAATGATATAGCATTTCCTATAGCATTTCTTTATTATACATTTTTTACAACCTTAAATTTTGAACCAATTGAAAAAATAATGATTTTAGGGCTTATACATTGGAATTTGAATATAACAAGAGTTCTCATGCAAAAATATGCAAGGATTAAATTGTTGACGAGAAATGCCATACGAAATGCTATAGCATTTACTATAGCATTTCTTTATTTTACATTTTTTACAACCTTAAATTTTGAACCAATTGAAAAAATAATGATTTTAGGGCTTATACATTGGAATTTGAATATAACAAGAGTTCTCATGCAAAAATATGCAAGGATTAAATTGTTGACGAGAAATGCCATACGAATACTATAGCATTTCCTATAGTATTTCTTTATTTTACATTGTTTACGACCTAAAAGTCAAACCAATTGAAAAAATAATTATTTTAGAGCTTATACATTGGAATTTAAATATAACGAGAGTTCTCATGCAAAAATATGCAATGATTAAATTGTTGACGAGAAATGCCATAGGAAATGCTATAGCATTTCCTATAGCATTTCTTTATTTGTCATTTTTTACAACCTTAAATTTCGAACCAATTGAAAAAATAATGATTTTAGGGCTTATACATTGGAATTTGAATATAACAAGAGTTCTCATGTAAAAATATGCAAGGATTGAATTGTTGACGAGAAATGCCATAGGAAATGTAGCATTTCCTATAGCATTTCTTTATTTTACACTTTTTACATCCTTAAATTTTGAACAAATTGAAAAAAAATGATTTTAGGGCTTATACATTGGAATTTGAATATAAAAAGAATTCTCATGCAAAAATATGCAAGGATTAAATTGTTGACGAGAAATGCCATAGGAAATGCTATATTTCTTTATTTGACATTTTTTACAACCTTAAATTTCGAACCAATTGAAAAAATAATGATTTTAGGGCTTATACATTGGAATTTGAATATAACAAGAGTTCTCATGCAAAAATATGCAAGGAATAAATTGTTGACGAGAAATGCCATAGGAAATGCTATAGCATTTCTTTATTTGACAATAATTTCGAACCAATTGAAAAAATAATGATTTTAGGGCTTATACATTGGAATTTGAATATAACAAGAGTTCTCATGCAAAAATATGCAAGGATTATATTGTTGACTAGAAATGTCATAGGAAATGCTATATTTCTTTATTTGACATTTTTTACAACCTTAAATTTCGAACAAATTGAAAAAATAATGATTTTAGGGCTTATACATTGGAATTTTAATATAACAAGAGTTCTCATGCAAAAATATGCAAGGATTAAATTGTTGACGAGAAATGCCATAGGAAATGCTATAGCATTTCCTATAGCATTTCTTTATTTGACAATTTTTACAACCTTAAATTTCGAACCAATTGAAAAAATAATGATTTTAGGGCTTATACATTGGAATTTGAAAATAACAAGAGTTCTCATGCAAAAATATGCAAGGATTATATTGTTGACGAGAAATGCCATATAGCATTTCCTATAACATTTCTTTATTTGACATTTTTTACAACCTTAAATTTCGAACCTATTGAAAAAATAATGATTTTAGGGCTTATACATTGGAATTTGAATATAACAAGAGTTCTCATGAAAAAATATGCAAGGATTAAATTGTTGACGAGAAATGCCATAGGAAATGCTATAGCATTTCCTATAGCATTTCTTTATTTGACATTTTTTACAACCTTAAATTTCGAACCAATTGAAAAAATAAAGATTTTAGGGCTTATACAATGGAATTTGAATATAACAAGAGTTCTCATGCAAAAATATGCAAGGATTATATTGTTGACGAGAAATGCCATAGGAAATGCTATAGCATTTCCTATAGCATTTCTTTATTTGACATTTTTTACAACCTTAAATTTCGAACCAATTGAAAAAATAATGATTTTAGGGCTTATACATTGGAATTTGAATATAACAAGAGTTCTCATGCAAAAATATGCAAGGATTAAATTGTTGACGAGAAATGCCATAGGAAATGCTATAGCATTTCCTATAGCATTTCTTTATTTTACATTTTTTACAACCTTCAATTTCGAACCAATTGAAAAAATAACGATTTCAAAGTTTATACATTGGAATTTGAATATAACAAGAGTTCTCATGCAAAAATCTGCAATGATTAAATTGTTGACGAGAAATGTCATAGGAAATGCTATAGCATTTCCTATAGCATTTCTTTATTTTACGTTTTTTACAACCTTAAATTTTGAACTAATTGAAAAAATAATGATTTTAAAGTTTATACATTGGAATTTGAATATAACAAGAGTTCTCATGCAAAAATATGCAAGGAATAAATTTTTGACGAGAAATTCCATAAGAAATGCTAGCGTTCTCTATAGCATTTCTTTATTTTACATTGTTTACGTCCTAAAATTTCTAACCAATTGAAAAAATAACGATTTTAGGGCTTATACATTGGAATTTGAATATAAAAAAAGTTCTCATGCAAAAATATGCAAGGATTAAATTGTTGACGAGAAATGCCATAGGAAATGCTTTACATTTTTTACAACCTTCAATTTTGAACCAATTGAAAAAATAATGATTATAGGGCTTATACATTGGAATTTTAATATTACAAGCGTTCTCATGAAAAAATATGCAAGGATTAAATTGTTGACGAGAAATGCCATAGGAAATGCAATAGCACTTCCTATAGAATTTCTTTATTTTACATTGTTTACGACCTAAAAATCGAACCAATTGAAAAAATAATGATTTTAGGGTTTATACATTGGAATTTGAATATAACAAGAGTTCTCATGCAAAAATATGCAAGGATTAAATTGTTGACGAGAAATGCCATACGAAATGCTATATCATTTCCTATAGCATTTCTTTATTTTACATTTTTTACAACCTTAAATTTTGAACCAATTGAAAAAATAATGATTTTAGGGCTTATACATTGGAATTTGAATATAACAAGAGTTCTCATGCAAAAATATGCAAGGATTAAATTGTTGACGAGAAATGCCATACGAAATGCTATAGCATTTCCTATAGCATTTCTTTATTTTACATTGTTTACGACCTAAAAGTCAAACCAATTGAAAAAATAATGATTTTAGGGCTTATACATTGGAATTTAAATATAACGAGAGTTCTCATGCAAAAATATGCAAGGATTAAATTGTTGACGAGAAATGCCATAGGAAATGCTAACATTTTTAACAACCTTAAATTTCGAACCAATTGAAAAAATAATGATTTTAGGGCTTATACATTGGAATTTGAATATAACAAGAGTTCTCATGCAAAAATATGCAAGGATTGAATTGTTGACGAGAAATGCCATAGGAAATGCTATAGCATTTCCTATAGCATTTCTTTATTTTACATTTTTTACAACCTTAAATTTTGAACAAATTGAAAAAAAATGATTTTAGGGCTTATACATTGGAATTTGAATATAACAAGAGTTCTCATGCAAAAATATGCAAGGATTAAATTGTTGACGAGAAATGCCATAGGAAATGCTATAGCATTTCCTATAGCATTTCTTTATTTGACAATTTTTACAACCTTAAATTTCGAACCAATTGAAAAAATAATGATTTTAGGGCTTATACATTGGAATTTGAATATAACAAGAGTTCTCATGCAAAAATATGCAAGGATTATATTGTTGACGAGAAATGCCATATAGCATTTCCTATAACATTTCTTTATTTGACATTTTTTACAACCTTAAATTTCGAACCAATTGAAAAATAATGATTTAGGGTTTATACATTGGAATTTGAATATAACAAGAGTTCTCATGCCAAAATATGCAAGGATTAAATTATTGACGGGAAATGCCATAGGAAATGCTATAGCATTTCCTATAGCATTTCTTTATTATACATTTTTTACAACCTTAAATTTTGAACCAATTGAAAAAATAATGATTTTAGGGCTTATACATTGGAATTTGAATATAACAAGAGTTCTCATGCAAAAATATGCAAGGATTAAATTGTTGACGAGAAATGCCATACGAAATGCTATATCATTTCCTATAGCATTTCTTTATTTTACATTTTTTACAACCTTAAATTTTGAACCAATTGAAAAAATAATTATTTTAGGGCTTATACATTGGAATTTGAATATAACAAGAGTTCTCATGCAAAAATATGCAAGGATTAAATTGTTGACGAGAAATGCCATAGGAAATGCTATAGCATTTCCTATAGCATTTCTTTATTTTACATTTTTTACAACCTTCAATTTCGAACCAATTGAAAAAATAACGATTTCAAAGTTTATACATTGGAATTTGAATATAACAAGAGTTCTCATGCAAAAATCTGCAATGATTAAATTGTTGACGAGAAATGTCATAGGAAATGCTATAGCATTTCCTATAGCATTTCTTTATTTTACATTTTTTACAACATTAAATTTTGAACTAATTGAAAAAATAATGATTTTAAAGTTTATACATTGGAATTTGAATATAACAAGAGTTCTCATGCAAAAATATGCAAGGAATAAATTTTTGACGAGAAATTCCATAAGAAATGCTAGCGTTTCCTATAGCATTTCTTTATTTTACATTGTTTACGTCCTAAAATTTCTAACCAATTGAAAAAATAACGATTTTAGGGCTTATACATTGGAATTTGAATATAAAAAAAGTTCTCATGCAAAAATATGCAAGGATTAAATTGTTGACGAGAAATGCCATAGGAAATGCTTTACATTTTTTACAACCTTCAATTTCGAACCAATTGAAAAAATAATGATTATAGGGCTTATACATTGGAATTTTAATATTACAAGCGTTCTCATGAAAAAATATGCAAGGATTAAATTGTTGACGAGAAATGCCATAGGAAATGCAATAGCACTTCCTATAGAATTTCTTTATTTTACATTGTTTACGACCTAAAAATCGAACCAATTGAAAAATAATGATTTAGGGTTTATACATTGGAATTTGAATATAATAAGAGTTCTCATGCCAAAATATGCAAGGATTAAATTATTGACGGGAAATGCCATACAAAATGCTATAGCATTTCCTATAGCATTTCTTTATTATACATTTTTTACAACCTTAAATTTTGAACCAATTGAAAAAATAATGATTTTAGGGCTTATACATTGGAATTTGAATATAACAAGAGTTCTCATGCAAAAATATGCAAGGATTAAATTGTTGACGAGAAATGCCATACGAAATGCTATATCATTTCCTATAGCATTTCTTTATTTTACATTTTTTACAACCTTAAATTTTGAACCAATTGAAAAAATAATGATTTTAGGGCTTATACATTGGAATTTGAATATAACAAGAGTTCTCATGCAAAAATATGCAAGGATTAAATTGTTGACGAGAAATGCCATACGAAATGCTATAGCATTTCCTATAGCATTTCTTTATTTTACATTGTTTACGACCTAAAAGTCAAACCAATTGAAAAAATAATGATTTTAGGGCTTATACATTGGAATTTAAATATAACGAGAGTTCTCATGCAAAAATATGCAAGGATTAAATTGTTGACGATAAATGCCATAGGAAATGCTATAGCATTTCCTATAGCATTTCTTTATTTGACATTTTTAACAACCTTAAATTTCGAACCAATTGAAAAAATAATGATTTTAGGGCTTATACATTGGAATTTGAATATAACAAGAGTTCTCATGCAAAAATATGCAAGGATTGAATTGTTGACGAGAAATGCCATAGGAAATGCTATAGCATTTCCTATAGCATTTCTTTATTTTACATTTTTTACAACCTTAAATTTTGAACAAATTGAAAAAAAATGATTTTAGGGCTTATACATTGGAATTTGAATATAAAAAGAGTTCTCATGCAAAAATATGCAAGGATTAAATTGTTGACGAGAAATGCCATAGGAAATGCTATATTTCTTTATTTGACATTTTTTACAACCTTAAATTTCGAACCAATTGAAAAAATAATGATTTTAGGGCTTATACATTGGAATTTGAATATAACAAGAGTTCTCATGCAAAAATATGCAAGGATTATATTGTTGACGAGAAATGCCATATAGCATTTCCTATAGCATTTCTTTATTTGACATTTTTTACAACCTTAAATTTCGAACCTATTGAAAAAATAATGATTTTAGGGCTTATACATTGGAATTTGAATATAACAAGAGTTCTCATGAAAAAATATGCAAGGATTAAATTGTTGACGAGAAATGCCATAGGAAATGCTATAGCATTTCCTATAGCATTTCTTTATTTGACATTTTTTACAACCTTAAATTTCGAACCAATTGAAAAAATAAAGATTTTAGGGCTTATACAATGGAATTTGAATATAACAAGAGTTCTCATGCAAAAATATGCAAGGATTATATTGTTGACGAGAAATGCCATAGGAAATGCTATAGCATTTCCTATAGCATTTCTTTATTTGACATTTTTTACAACCTTAAATTTCGAACCAATTGAAAAAATAATGATTTTAGGGCTTATACATTGGAATTTGAATATAACAAGAGTTCTCATGCAAAAATATGCAAGGATTAAATTGTTGACGAGAAATGCCATAGGAAAGCATTTCCTATAGCATTTCTTTATTTTACATTTTTTACAACCTTCAATTTCGAACCAATTGAAAAAATAACGATTTCAAAGTTTATACATTGGAATTTGAATATAACAAGAGTTCTCATGCAAAAATCTGCAATCATTAAATTGTTGACGAGAAATGTCATAGGAAATGCTATAACATTTCCTATAGCATTTCTTTATTTTACATTTTTTACAACCTTAAATTTTGAACTAATTGAAAAAATAATGATTTTAAAGTATATACATTGGAATTTGAATATAACAAGAGTTCTCATGCAAAAATATGCAAGGAATAAATTTTTGACGAGAAATGCCATAAGAAATGCTAGTGTTTCCTATAGCATTTCTTTATTTTACATTGTTTACGTCCTAAAATTTCTAACCAATTGAAAAAATAACGATTTTAGGGCTTATACATTGGAATTTGAATATAACAAGAGTTCTCATGCAAAAATATGCAAGGATTAAATTGTTGACGAGAAATGCCATAGGAAATGCTTTACATTTTTTACAACCTTAAATTTCGAACCAATTGAAAAAATAATGATTATAGGGCTTATACATTGGAATTTTAATATTACAAGCGTTCTCATGATAAAATATGCAAGGATTAAATTGTTGACGAGAAATGCCATAGGAAATGCAATACCACTTCCTATAGAATTTCTTTATTTTACATTGTTTACGACCTAAAAATCGAACCAATTGAAAAAATAATGATTTTAGGGTTTATACATTGGAATTTGAATATAACAAGAGTTCTCATGCCAAAATATGCAAGGATTAAATTATTGACGGGAAATGCCATACAAAATGCTATAGCATTTCCTATAGCATTTCTTTATTACACATTTTTTACAACCTTAAATTTTGAACCAATTGAAAAAATAATGATTTTAGGGCTTATACATTGGAATTTGAATATAACAAGAGTTCTCATGCAAAAATATGCAAGGATTAAATTGTTGACGAGAAATGCCATACGAAATGCTATATCATTTCCTATAGCATTTCTTTATTTTACATTTTTTACAACCTTAAATTTTGAACCAATTGAAAAAATAATGATTTTAGGGCTTATACATTGGAATTTGAATATAACAAGAGTTCTCATGCAAAAATATGCAAGGATTAAATTGTTGACGAGAAATGCCATACGAAATGCTATAGCATTTCCTATAGCATTTCTTTATTTTACATTGTTTACGACCTAAAAGTCAAACCAATTGAAAAAATAATGATTTTAGGGCTTATACATTGGAATTTAAATATAACGAGAGTTCTCATGCAAAAATATGCAAGGATTAAATTGTTGACGAGAAATGCCATATGAAATGCTATAGCATTTCCTATAGCATTTCTTTATTTGACATTTTTTACAACCTTAAATTTCGAACCAATTGAAAAAATAATGATTTTAGGGCTTATACATTGGAATTTGAATATAACAAGAGTTCTCATGCAAAAATATGCAAGGATTGAATTGTTGACGAGACATGCCATAGGAAATGCTATAGCATTTCCTATAGCATTTCTTTATTTTACATTTTTTACAACCTTAAATTTTGAACAAATTGAAAAAAAATGATTTTAGGGCTTATACATTGGAATTTGAATATAAAAAGAGTTCTCATGCAAAAATATGCAAGGATTAAATTGTTGACGAGAAATGCCATAGGAAATGCTATATTTCTTTATTTGACATTTTTTACAACCTTAAATTTCGAACCAATTGAAAAAATAATGATTTTAGGGCTTATACATTGGAATTTGAATATAACAAGAGTTCTCATGCAAAAATATGCAAGGATTATATTGTTGACGAGAAATGCCATATAGCATTTCCTATAGCATTTCTTTATTTGACATTTTTTACAACCTTAAATTTCGAACCTATTGAAAAAATAATGATTTTAGGGCTTATACATTGGAATTTGAATATAACAAGAGTTCTCATGAAAAAATATGCAAGGATTAAATTGTTGACGAGAAATGCCATAGGAAATGCTATAGCATTTCCTATAGCATTTCTTTATTTGACATTTTTTACAACCTTAAATTTCGAACCAATTGAAAAAATAAAGATTTTAGGGCTTATACAATGGAATTTGAATATAACAAGAGTTCTCATGCAAAAATATGCAAGGATTATATTGTTGACGAGAAATGCCATAGGAAATGCTATAGCATTTCCTATAGCATTTCTTTATTTGACATTTTTTACAACCTTAAATTTCGAACCAATTGAAAAAATAATGATTTTAGGGCTTATACATTGGAATTTGAATATAACAAGAGTTCTCATGCAAAAATATGCAAGGATTAAATTGTTGACGAGAAATGCCATAGGAAAGCATTTCCTATAGCATTTCTTTATTTTACATTTTTTACAACCTTCAATTTCGAACCAATTGAAAAAATAACGATTTCAAAGTTTATACATTGGAATTTGAATATAACAAGAGTTCTCATGCAAAAATCTGCAATCATTAAATTGTTGACGAGAAATGTCATAGGAAATGCTATAACATTTCCTATAGCATTTCTTTATTTTACATTTTTTACAACCTTAAATTTTGAACTAATTGAAAAAATAATGATTTTAAAGTATATACATTGGAATTTGAATATAACAAGAGTTCTCATGCAAAAATATGCAAGGAATAAATTTTTGACGAGAAATGCCATAAGAAATGCTAGTGTTTCCTATAGCATTTCTTTATTTTACATTGTTTACGTCCTAAAATTTCTAACCAATTGAAAAAATAACGATTTTAGGGCTTATACATTGGAATTTGAATATAACAAGAGTTCTCATGCAAAAATATGCAAGGATTAAATTGTTGACGAGAAATGCCATAGGAAATGCTTTACATTTTTTACAACCTTAAATTTCGAACCAATTGAAAAAATAATTATTATAGGGCTTATACATTGGAATTTTAATATTACAAGCGTTCTCATGATAAAATATGCAAGGATTAAATTGTTGACGAGAAATGCCATAGGAAATGCAATACCACTTCCTATAGAATTTCTTTATTTTACATTGTTTACGACCTAAAAATCGAACCAATTGAAAAAATAATGATTTTAGGGTTTATACATTGGAATTTGAATATAACAAGAGTTCTCATGCCAAAATATGCAAGGATTAAATTATTGACGGGAAATGCCATACAAAATGCTATAGCATTTCCTATAGCATTTCTTTATTATACATTTTTTACAACCTTAAATTTTGAACCAATTGAAAAAATAATGATTTTAGGGCTTATACATTGGAATTTGAATATAACAAGAGTTCTCATGCAAAAATATGCAAGGATTAAATTGTTGACGAGAAATGCCATACGAAATGCTATATCATTTCCTATAGCATTTCTTTATTTTACATTTTTTACAACCTTAAATTTTGAACCAATTGAAAAAATAATGATTTTAGGGCTTATACATTGGAATTTGAATATAACAAGAGTTCTCATGCAAAAATATGCAAGGATTAAATTGTTGACGAGAAATGCCATACGAAATGCTATAGCATTTCCTATAGCATTTCTTTATTTTACATTGTTTACGACCTAAAAGTCAAACCAATTGAAAAAATAATGATTTTAGGGCTTATACATTGGAATTTAAATATAACGAGAGTTCTCATGCAAAAATATGCAAGGATTAAATTGTTGACGAGAAATGCCATATGAAATGCTATAGCATTTCCTATAGCATTTCTTTATTTGACATTTTTTACAACCTTAAATTTCGAACCAATTGAAAAAATAATGATTTTAGGGCTTATACATTGGAATTTGAATATAACAAGAGTTCTCATGCAAAAATATGCAAGGATTTAATTGTTGACGAGAAATGCCATAGGAAATGCTATAGCATTTCCTATAGCATTTCTTTATTTTACATTTTTTACAACCTTAAATTTTGAACAAATTGAAAAAAAATGATTTTAGGGCTTATACATTGGAATTTGAATATAAAAAGAGTTCTCATGCAAAAATATGCAAGGATTAAATTGTTGACGAGAAATGCCATAGGAAATGCTATATTTCTTTATTTGACATTTTTTACAACCTTAAATTTCGAACCAATTGAAAAAATAATGATTTTAGGGCTTATACATTGGAATTTGAATATAACAAGAGTTCTCATGCAAAAATATGCAAGGATTATATTGTTGACGAGAAATGCCATATAGCATTTCCTATAGCATTTCTTTATTTGACATTTTTTACAACCTTAAATTTCGAACCTATTGAAAAAATAATGATTTTAGGGCTTATACATTGGAATTTGAATATAACAAGAGTTCTCATGAAAAAATATGCAAGGATTAAATTGTTGACGAGAAATGCCATAGGAAATGCTATAGCATTTCCTATAGCATTTCTTTATTTGACATTTTTTACAACCTTAAATTTCGAACCAATTGAAAAAATAAAGATTTTAGGGCTTATACAATGGAATTTGAATATAACAAGAGTTCTCATGCAAAAATATGCAAGGATTATATTGTTGACGAGAAATGCCATAGGAAATGCTATAGCATTTCCTATAGCATTTCTTTATTTGACATTTTTTACAACCTTAAATTTCGAACCAATTGAAAAAATAATGATTTTAGGGCTTATACATTGGAATTTGAATATAACAAGAGTTCTCATGCAAAAATATGCAAGGATTAAATTGTTGACGAGAAATGCCATAGGAAAGCATTTCCTATAGCATTTCTTTATTTTACATTTTTTACAACCTTCAATTTCGAACCAATTGAAAAAATAACGATTTCAAAGTTTATACATTGGAATTTGAATATAACAAGAGTTCTCATGCAAAAATCTGCAATCATTAAATTGTTGACGAGAAATGTCATAGGAAATGCTATAACATTTCCTATAGCATTTCTTTATTTTACATTTTTTACAACCTTAAATTTTGAACTAATTGAAAAAATAATGATTTTAAAGTATATACATTGGAATTTGAATATAACAAGAGTTCTCATGCAAAAATATGCAAGGAATAAATTTTTGACGAGAAATGCCATAAGAAATGCTAGTGTTTCCTATAGCATTTCTTTATTTTACATTGTTTACGTCCTAAAATTTCTAACCAATTGAAAAAATAACGATTTTAGGGCTTATACATTGGAATTTGAATATAACAAGAGTTCTCATGCAAAAATATGCAAGGATTAAATTGTTGACGAGAAATGCCATAGGAAATGCTTTACATTTTTTACAACCTTAAATTTCGAACCAATTGAAAAAATAATTATTATAGGGCTTATACATTGGAATTTTAATATTACAAGCGTTCTCATGATAAAATATGCAAGGATTAAATTGTTGACGAGAAATGCCATAGGAAATGCAATACCACTTCCTATAGAATTTCTTTATTTTACATTGTTTACGACCTAAAAATCGAACCAATTGAAAAAATAATGATTTTAGGGTTTATACATTGGAATTTGAATATAACAAGAGTTCTCATGCCAAAATATGCAAGGATTAAATTATTGACGGGAAATGCCATACAAAATGCTATAGCATTTCCTATAGCATTTCTTTATTATACATTTTTTACAACCTTAAATTTTGAACCAATTGAAAAAATAATGATTTTAGGGCTTATACATTGGAATTTGAATATAACAAGAGTTCTCATGCAAAAATATGCAAGGATTAAATTGTTGACGAGAAATGCCATACGAAATGCTATATCATTTCCTATAGCATTTCTTTATTTTACATTTTTTACAACCTTAAATTTTGAACCAATTGAAAAAATAATGATTTTAGGGCTTATACATTGGAATTTGAATATAACAAGAGTTCTCATGCAAAAATATGCAAGGATTAAATTGTTGACGAGAAATGCCATACGAAATGCTATAGCATTTCCTATAGCATTTCTTTATTTTACATTGTTTACGACCTAAAAGTCAAACCAATTGAAAAAATAATGATTTTAGGGCTTATACATTGGAATTTAAATATAACGAGAGTTCTCATGCAAAAATATGCAAGGATTAAATTGTTGACGAGAAATGCCATAGGAAATGCTATAGCATTTCCTATAGCATTTCTTTATTTGACATTTTTTACAACCTTAAATTTCGAACCAATTGAAAAAATAATGATTTTAGGGCTTATACATTGGAATTTGAATATAACAAGAGTTCTCATGCAAAAATATGCAAGGATTGAATTGTTGACGAGAAATGCCATAGGAAATGCTATAGCATTTCCTATAGCATTTCTTTATTTTACATTTTTTACAACCTTAAATTTTGAACAAATTGAAAAAAAATGATTTTAGGGCTTATACATTGGAATTTGAATATAAAAAGAGTTCTCATGCAAAAATATGCAAGGATTAAATTGTTGACGAGAAATGCCATAGGAAATGCTATATTTCTCTATTTGACATTTTTTACAACCTTAAATTTCGAACCAATTGAAAAAATAATTATTTTAGGGCTTATATATTGGAATTTGAATATAACAAGAGTTCTCATGAAAAAATATGCAAGGATTATATTGTTGACGAGAAATGCCATATAGCATTTCCTATAGCATTTCTTTATTTGACATTTTTTACAACCTTAAATTTCGAACCTATTGAAAAAATAATGATTTTAGGGCTTATACATTGGAATTTGAATATAACAAGAGTTCTCATGAAAAAATATGCAAGGATTAAATTGTTGACGAGAAATGCCATAGGATATGCTATAGCATTTCCTATAGCATTTCTTTATTTGACATTTTTTACAACCTTAAATTTCGAACCAATTGAAAAAATAAAGATTTTAGGGCTTATACAATGGAATTTGAATATAACAAGAGTTCTCATGCAAAAATATGCAAGGATTATATTGTTGACGAGAAATGCCATAGGAAATGCTATAGCATTTCCTATAGCATTACTTTATTTGACATTTTTTACAACCTTAAATTTCGAACCAATTGAAAAAATAATGATTTTAGGGCTTATACATTGGAATTTGAATATAACAAGAGTTCTCATGCAAAAATATGCAAGGATTAAATTGTTGACGAGAAATGCCATAGGAAAGCATTTCCTATAGCATTTCTTTATTTTACATTTTTTACAACCTTCAATTTCGAACCAATTGAAAAAATAACGATTTCAAAGTTTATACATTGGAATTTGAATATAACAAGAGTTCTCATGCAAAAATCTGCAATCATTAAATTGTTGACGAGAAATGTCATAGGAAATGCTATAACATTTCCTATAGCATTTCTTTATTTTACATTTTTTACAACCTTAAATTTTGAACTAATTGAAAAAATAATGATTTTAAAGTATATACATTGGAATTTGAATATAACAAGAGTTCTCATGCAAAAATATGCAAGGAATAAATTTTTGACGAGAAATGCCATAAGAAATGCTAGTGTTTCCTATAGCATTTCTTTATTTTACATTGTTTACGTCCTAAAATTTCTAACCAATTGAAAAAATAACGATTTTAGGGCTTATACATTGGAATTTGAATATAACAAGAGTTCTCATGCAAAAATATGCAAGGATTAAATTGTTGACGAGAAATGCCATAGGAAATGCTTTACATTTTTTACAACCTTAAATTTCGAACCAATTGAAAAAATAATGATTATAGGGCTTATACATTGGAATTTTAATATTACAAGCGTTCTCATGATAAAATATGCAAGGATTAAATTGTTGACGAGAAATGCCATAGGAAATGCAATACCACTTCCTATAGAATTTCTTTATTTTACATTGTTTACGACCTAAAAATCGAACCAATTGAAAAAATAATGATTTTAGGGTTTATACATTGGAATTTGAATATAACAAGAGTTCTCATGCCAAAATATGCAAGGATTAAATTATTGACGGGAAATGCCATACAAAATGCTATAGCATTTCCTATAGCATTTCTTTATTATACATTTTTTACAACCTTAAATTTTGAACCAATTGAAAAAATAATGATTTTAGGGCTTATACATTGGAATTTGAATATAACAAGAGTTCTCATGCAAAAATATGCAAGGATTAAATTGTTGACGAGAAATGCCATACGAAATGCTATATCATTTCCTATAGCATTTCTTTATTTTACATTTTTTACAACCTTAAATTTTGAACCAATTGAAAAAATAATGATTTTAGGGCTTATACATTGGAATTTGAATATAACAAGAGTTCTCATGCAAAAATATGCAAGGATTAAATTGTTGACGAGAAATGCCATACGAAATGCTATAGCATTTCCTATAGCATTTCTTTATTTTACATTGTTTACGACCTAAAAGTCAAACCAATTGAAAAAATAATGATTTTAGGGCTTATACATTGGAATTTAAATATAACGAGAGTTCTCATGCAAAAATATGCAAGGATTAAATTGTTGACGAGAAATGCCATAGGAAATGCTATAGCATTTCCTATAGCATTTCTTTATTTGACATTTTTTACAACCTTAAATTTCGAACCAATTGAAAAAATAATGATTTTAGGGCTTATACATTGGAATTTGAATATAACAAGAGTTCTCATGCAAAAATATGCAAGGATTGAATTGTTGACGAGAAATGCCATAGGAAATGCTATAGCATTTCCTATAGCATTTCTTTATTTTACATTTTTTACAACCTTAAATTTTGAACAAATTGAAAAAAAATGATTTTAGGGCTTATACATTGGAATTTGAATATAAAAAGAGTTCTCATGCAAAAATATGCAAGGATTAAATTGTTGACGAGAAATGCCATAGGAAATGCTATATTTCTCTATTTGACATTTTTTACAACCTTAAATTTCGAACCAATTGAAAAAATAATTATTTTAGGGCTTATACATTGGAATTTGAATATAACAAGAGTTCTCATGAAAAAATATGCAAGGATTATATTGTTGACGAGAAATGCCATATAGCATTTCCTATAGCATTTCTTTATTTGACATTTTTTACAACCTTAAATTTCGAACCTATTGAAAAAATAATGATTTTAGGGCTTATACATTGGAATTTGAATATAACAAGAGTTCTCATGAAAAAATATGCAAGGATTAAATTGTTGACGAGAAATGCCATAGGATATGCTATAGCATTTCCTATAGCATTTCTTTATTTGACATTTTTTACAACCTTAAATTTCGAACCAATTGAAAAAATAAAGATTTTAGGGCTTATACAATGGAATTTGAATATAACAAGAGTTCTCATGCAAAAATATGCAAGGATTATATTGTTGACGAGAAATGCCATAGGAAATGCTATAGCATTTCCTATAGCATTACTTTATTTGACATTTTTTACAACCTTAAATTTCGAACCAATTGAAAAAATAATGATTTTAGGGCTTATACATTGGAATTTGAATATAACAAGAGTTCTCATGCAAAAATATGCAAGGATTAAATTGTTGACGAGAAATGCCATACGAAATGCTATAGCATTTCCTATAGCATTTCTTTATTTTACATTGTTTACGACCTAAAAGTCAAACCAATTGAAAAAATAATGATTTTAGGGCTTATACATTGGAATTTTATAATAACAAGAGTTCTCATTAAAAAATATGCAAGGATTAAATTGTTGACGAGAAATGCCATAGGAAATGCTATTTCCTATAGCATTTCTTTATTTGACAATTTTTACAACCTTAAATTTCGAACCAATTGAAAAAATAATGATTTTAGGGCTTATACATTGGAATTTGAATATAACAAGAGTTCTCATGCAAAAATATGCAAGGATTAAATTGTTGACGAGAAATGCCATAGGAAAGCATTTCCTATAGCATTTCTTTATTTTACATTTTTTACAACCTTCAATTTCGAACCAATTGAAAAAATAACGATTTCAAAGTTTATACATTGGAATTTGAATATAACAAGAGTTCTCATGCAAAAATCTGCAATCATTAAATTGTTGACGAGAAATGTCATAGGAAATGCTATAACATTTCCTATAGCATTTCTTTATTTTACATTTTTTACAACCTTAAATTTTGAACTAATTGAAAAAATAATGATTTTAAAGTATATACATTGGAATTTGAATATAACAAGAGTTCTCATGCAAAAATATGCAAGGAATAAATTTTTGACGAGAAATGCCATAAGAAATGCTAGTGTTCCCTATAGCACTTCTTTATTTTACATTGTTTACGTCCGAAAATTTCTAACCAATTGAAAAAATAATGATTTTAGGGCTTATACATTGGAATTTGAATATAACAAGAGTTCTCATGCAAAAATATGCAAGGATTAAATTGTTGACGAGAAATGCCATAGGAAATGCTTTACATTTTTTACAACCTTAAATTTCGAACCAATTGAAAAAATAATGATTATAGGGCTTATACATTGGAATTTTAATATTACAAGCGTTCTCATGATAAAATATGCAAGGATTAAATTGTTGACGAGAAATGCCATAGGAAATGCAATACCACTTCCTATAGAATTTCTTTATTTTACATTGTTTACGACCTAAAAATCGAACCAATTGAAAAAATAATGATTTTAGGGTTTATACATTGGAATTTGAATATAACAAGAGTTCTCATGCCAAAATATGCAAGGATTAAATTATTGACGGGAAATGCCATACAAAATGCTATAGCATTTCCTATAGCATTTCTTTATTATACATTTTTTACAACCTTAAATTTTGAACCAATTGAAAAAATAATGATTTTAGGGCTTATACATTGGAATTTGAATATAACAAGAGTTCTCATGCAAAAATATGCAAGGATTAAATTGTTGACGAGAAATGCCATACGAAATGCTATATCATTTCCTATAGCATTTCTTTATTTTACATTTTTTACAACCTTAAATTTTGAACCAATTGAAAAAATAATGATTTTAGGGCTTATACATTGGAATTTGAATATAACAAGAGTTCTCATGCAAAAATATGCAAGGATTAAATTGTTGACGAGAAATGCCATACGAAATGCTATAGCATTTCCTATAGCATTTCTTTATTTTACATTGTTTACGACCTAAAAGTCAAACCAATTGAAAAAATAATGATTTTAGGGCTTATACATTGGAATTTAAATATAACGAGAGTTCTCATGCAAAAATATGCAAGGATTAAATTGTTGACGAGAAATGCCATATGAAATGCTATAGCATTTCCTATAGCATTTCTTTATTTGACATTTTTTACAACCTTAAATTTCGAACCAATTGAAAAAATAATGATTTTAAGGCTTATACATTGGAATTTGAATATAACAAGAGTTCTCATGCAAAAATATGCAAGGATTGAATTGTTGACGAGAAATGCCATAGGAAATGCTATAGCATTTCCTATAGCATTTCTTTATTTTACATTTTTTACAACCTTAAATTTTGAACAAATTGAAAAAAAATGATTTTAGGGCTTATACATTGGAATTTGAATATAAAAAGAGTTCTCATGCAAAAATATGCAAGGATTAAATTGTTGACGAGAAATGCCATAGGAAATGCTATATTTCTCTATTTGACATTTTTTACAACCTTAAATTTCGAACCAATTGAAAAAATAATTATTTTAGGGCTTATACATTGGAATTTGAATATAACAAGAGTTCTCATGAAAAAATATGCAAGGATTATATTGTTGACGAGAAATGCCATATAGCATTTCCTATAGCATTTCTTTATTTGACATTTTTTACAACCTTAAATTTCGAACCTATTGAAAAAATAATGATTTTAGGGCTTATACATTGGAATTTGAATATAACAAGAGTTCTCATGAAAAAATATGCAAGGATTAAATTGTTGACGAGAAATGCCATAGGATATGCTATAGCATTTCCTATAGCATTTCTTTATTTGACATTTTTTACAACCTTAAATTTTGAACCAATTGAAAAAATAAAGATTTTAGGGCTTATACAATGGAATTTGAATATAACAAGAGTTCTCATGCAAAAATATGCAAGGATTATATTGTTGACGAGAAATGCCATAGGAAATGCTATAGCATTTCCTATAGCATTACTTTATTTGACATTTTTTACAACCTTAAATTTCGAACCAATTGAAAAAATAATGATTTTAGGGCTTATACATTGGAATTTGAATATAACAAGAGTTCTCATGCAAAAATATGCAAGGATTAAATTGTTGACGAGAAATGCCATACGAAATGCTATAGCATTTCCTATAGCATTTCTTTATTTTACATTGTTTACGACCTAAAAGTCAAACCAATTGAAAAAATAATGATTTTAGGGCTTATACATTGGAATTTTATAATAACAAGAGTTCTCATTAAAAAATATGCAAGGATTAAATTGTTGACGAGAAATGCCATAGGAAATGCTATTTCCTATAGCATTTCTTTATTTGACATTTTTTACAACCTTAAATTTCGAACCAATTGAAAAAATAATGATTTTAGGGCTTATACATTGGAATTTGAATATAACAAGAGTTCTCATGCAAAAATATGCAAGGATTGAATTGTTGACGAGAAATGCCATAGGAAATGCTATAGCATTTCCTATAGCATTTCTTTATTTTACATTTTTTACAACATTAAATTTTGAACAAATTGAAAAAAAAATGATTTTAGGGCTTATACATTGGAATTTGAATATAAAAAGAGTTCTCATGCAAAAATATGCAAGGATTAAATTGTTGACGAGAAATGCCATAAGAAATGCTATATTTCTCTATTTGACATTTTTTACAACCTTAAATTTCGAACCAATTGAAAAAATAATTATTTTAGGGCTTATACATTGGAATTTGAATATAACAAGAGTTCTCATGCAAAAATATGCAAGGAATAAATTGTTGACGAGAAATGCCATAGGAAATGCTATAGCATTTCCTATAGCATTTCTTTATTTGACAATAATTTCGAACCAATTGAAAAAATAATGATTTTAGGGCTTATACATTGGAATTTGAATATAACAAGAGTTCTCATGCAAAAATATGCAAGGATTATATTGTTGACTAGAAATGCCATAGGAAATGCTATAGCATTTCCTATAGCATTTCTTTATTTGACATTTTTTACAACCTTAAATTTCGAACCAATTGAAAAAATAATGATTTTAGGGCTTATACATTGGAATTTTATAATAACAAGAGTTCTCATTAAAAAATATGCAAGGATTAAATTGTTGACGAGAAATGCCATAGGAAATGCTATTTCCTATAGCATTTCTTTATTTTACATTTTTTACAACCTTAAATTTCGAACCAATTGAAAAAATAATGATTTTAGGGCTTATACATTGGAATTTGAATATAACAAGAGTTCTCATGCAAAAATATGCAAGGATTATATTGTTGACGAGAAATGCCATAGGAAGTGCTATATTTCTTTATTTGACATTTTTTACAACCTTAAATTTCGAAACAATTGAAAAAATAATGATTTTAGGGCTTATACATTGGAATTTGAATATAACAAGAGTTCTCATGCAAAAATATGCAAGGATTAAATTGTTGACGAGAAATGCCATAGGAAATGCTATAGCATTTCCTATAGCATTTCTTTATTTGACAATTTTTACAACCTTAAATTTCGAACCAATTGAAAAAATAATGATTTTAGGGCTTATACATTGGAGTTTGAATATAACAAGAGTTCTCATGAAAAAATATGCAAGGATTATATTGTTGACGAGAAATGCCATATAGCATTTCCTATAGCATTTCTTTATTTGACATTTTTTACAACCTTAAATTTCGAACCTATTGAAAAAATAATGATTTTAGGGCTTATACATTGGAATTTTAATATAACAAGAGTTCTCATGAAAAAAATATGCAAGGATTATATTGTTGACGAGAAATGCCATAGGAAATGCTATAGCATTTCCTATAGCATTACTTTATTTGACATTTTTTACAACCTTAAATTTCGAACCAATTGAAAAAATAATGATTTTAGGGCTTATACATTGGAATTTGAATATAACAAGAGTTCTCATGCAAAAATATGCAAGGATTAAATTGTTGACGAGAAATGCCATACGAAATGCTATAGCATTTCCTATAGCATTTCTTTATTTTACATTGTTTAGGACCTAAAAGTCAAACCAATTGAAAAAATAATGATTTTAGGGCTTATACATTGGAATTTAAATATAACGAGAGTTCTCATGCAAAAATATGCAAGGATTAAATTGTTGACGAGAAATGCCATAGGAAATGCTATAGCATTTCCTATAGCATTTCTTTATTTGACATTTTTTACAACCTTAAATTTCGAACCAATTGAAAAAATAATGATTTTAGGGCTTATACATTGGAATTTGAATATAACAAGAGTTCTCATGCAAAAATATGCAAGGATTGAATTGTTGACGAGAAATGCCATAGGAAATGCTATAGCATTTCCTATAGCATTTCTTTATTTTACATTTTTTACAACCTTAAATTTTGAACAAATTGAAAAAAAATGATTTTAGGGCTTATACATTGGAATTTGAATATAAAAAGAGTTCTCATGCAAAAATATGCAAGGATTAAATTGTTGACGAGAAATGCCATAAGAAATGCTATATTTCTCTATTTGACATTTTTTACAACCTTAAATTTCGAACCAATTGAAAAAATAATTATTTTAGGGCTTATACATTGGAATTTGAATATAACAAGAGTTCTCATGCAAAAATATGCAAGGAATAAATTGTTGACGAGAAATGCCATAGGAAATGCTATAGCATTTCCTATAGCATTTCTTTATTTGACAATAATTTCGAACCAATTGAAAAAATAATGATTTTAGGGCTTATACATTGGAGTTTGAATATAACAAGAGTTTATCATGCAAAAATATGCAAGGATTATATTGTTGACTAGAAATGCCATAGGAAATGCTATAGCATTTCCTATAGCATTTCTTTATTTGACATTTTTTACAACCTTAAATTTCGAACCAATTGAAAAAATAATGATTTTAGGGCTTATACATTGGAATTTTATAATAACAAGAGTTCTCATTAAAAAATATGCAAGGATTAAATTGTTGACGAGAAATGCCATAGGAATTGCTATTTCCTTAGCATTTCTTTATTTTACATTTTTTACAACCTTAAATTTCGAACCAATTGAAAAAATAATGATTTTAGGGCTTATACATTGGAATTTGAATATAACAAGAGTTCTCATGCAAAAATATGCAAGGATTATATTGGTGACGAGAAATGCCATAGGAAGTGCTATATTTCTTTATTTGACATTTTTTACAACCTTAAATTTCGAAACAATTGAAAAAATAATGATTTTAGGGCTTATACATTGAAATTTGAATATAACAAGAGTTCTCATGCAAAAATATGCAAGGATTAAATTGTTGACGAGAAATGCCATAGGAAATGCTATAGCATTTCCTATAGCATTTCTTTATTTGACAATTTTTACAACCTTAAATTTCGAACCAATTGAAAAAATAATGATTTTAGGGCTTATACATTGGAGTTTGAATATAACAAGAGTTCTCATGAAAAAATATGCAAGGATTATATTGTTGACGAGAAATGCCATATAGCATTTCTTTATTTGACATTTTTTACAACCTTAAATTTCGAACCTATTGAAAAAATAATGATTTTAGGGCTTATACATTGGAATTTGAATATAACAAGAGTTCTCATGAAAAAATATGCAAGGATTAAATTGTTGACGAGAAATGCCATAGGAAATGCTATAGAATTTCCTATAGCATTTCTTTATTTGACATTTTTTACAACCTTAAATTTCTAACCAATTGAAAAAATAAAGATTTTAGGGCTTATACAATGGAATTTGAATATAACAAGAGTTCTCATGCAAAAATATGCAAGGATTATATTGTTGACGAGAAATGCAATAGGAAATGATATAGTATTTCCTATAGCATTACTTTATTTGACATTTTTTACAACCTTAAATTTCGAACCAACTGAAAAAATAATGATTTTAGGGCTTATACATTGGAATTTGAATATAACAAGAGTTCTCATGCAAAAATATGCAAGGATTAAATTGTTGACGAGGAATGCCATATGAAATGCTATAGCATTTCCTATAGCATTTCTTTATTTTACATTTTTTACAACCTTCAATTTCGAACCAATTGAAAAAATAACGATTTCAATGTTTATACATTTGAATTTGAATATAACAAGAGTTCTCATGCAAAAATCTGCAATGATTAAATCGTTGACGAGAAATGTCATAGGAAATGCTATAGCATTTCCTATAGCATTTCTTTATTTTACATTTTTTACAACCTTAAATTTTGAACTAATTGAAAAAATAATGATTTTAAAGTTTATACATTGGAATTTGAATATAACAAGAGTTCTCATGCAAAAATATGCAAGGAATAAATTTTTGACGAGAAATGCCATAAGAAATGCTAGCGTTTCCTATAGCATTTCTTTATTTTACATTGTTTACGTCCTACAATTTCTAACCAATTGAAAAAATAACGATTTTAGGGCTTATACATTGGAATTTTAATATAGCAAGAGTTCTCATGCAAAAATATGCAAGGATTAAATTGTTGACGATAAATGCCATAGGAAATGCTTTACAGTTTTTACAACCTTAAATTTGGAACCAATTGAAAAAATAATGATTATAGGGCTTATACATTGGAATTTTAATATTACAAGCGTTCTCATGCAAAAGTATGCAAGGATTAAATTGTTGACGTTAAATTCCATAGTAAATGCTATAGCATTTCCTATAGCCTTTCTTTATTTTACATTCTTTACGACCTAAAACTCGAACCAATTGAAAAAATAATGATTTTAGGGCTTATACATTGGAATTTGAATATAACAAAAGTTCTCAAGCAAAAATATGCAAGGATTAAATTGTTGACGAGAAATGCCATACGAAATGCTATAGCATTTCCTATAGCATTTCTTTATTTTACATTGTTTACGACCTAAAATTTCGAACCAATTGAAAAAATAATGATTTTAGGGCTTATACATTGGAATTTGAATATAACAAGAGTTCTCATGCAAAAATACGCAAGGATTAAATTGTTGACGAGAAATGCCATAGGAAATGCTATAGCATTTCCTATAGCATTTCTTTATTTTACATTTTTTACAACCTTAAATTTCGAACCAATTGAAAAAATAATGATTTTACGGCTTATACATTGGAATTTAAATATAACAAGAGTTCTCATGCAAAAATCTGCAATGATTAAATTGTTGACGATAATTGCCATAGGAAATGCTATAGCATTTCCTATAGCATTTCTTTATTTTAAATTTTTTACAACCTTAAATTTTGAACTAATTGAAAAAATAATGATTTTAAAGTTTATACATTGGAATTTGAATATAACAAGAGTTCTCATGCAAAAATATGCAAGGAATAAATTTTTGACGAGAAATGCCATAAGAAATGCTAGCGTTTCCTATAGCATTTCTTTATTTTACATTGTTTGCGTCCTAAAATTTCTAACCAATTGAAAAAATAATGATTTTAGGTCTTATACATTGGAATTTGAATATAACAAGAGTTCTCATGCAAAAATATGCAAGGATTAAATTGTTGACGAGAAATGCCATAGGAAATGCTTTACATTTTTTACAACCTTAAATTTCGAACCAATTGAAAAAATAATGATTATAGGGCTTATACATTGGAATTTTAATATTACAAGCGTTCTCATGAAAAAATATGCAAGGATTAAATTGTTGACGAGAAATGCCATAGGAAATGCTATAGCACTTCCTATAGAATTTCTTTATTTTACATTGTTTACGACCTAAAAATCGAACCAATTGAAAAAATAATGATTTTAGGGCTTATACATTGGAATTTGAATATAACAAGAGTTCTCATGCCAAAATATGCAAGGATTAAATTATTGACGGGAAATGCCATACAAAATGCTATAGCATTTCTTATAGCATTTCTTTATTTGACATTTTTTACAACCTTAAATTTTGAACCAATTGAAAAAATAATGATTTTAAGGCTTATACATTGGAATGGAATATAACAAGAGTTCTCATGCAAAAATATGCAAGGATTAAATTGTTGACGAGAAATGCCATAGGAAATGCTATAGCATTTCTTTATTTTACATTGTTTACGACCTAAAATTTCGAACCAATTGAAAAAATAATGATTTTAGGGCTTATACATTGGAATTTGAATATAAAAAGTGTTCTCATGAAAAAATATGCAAGGATTAAATTGTTAACGATAAATGCCATACGAAATGCAATAGCATTTCCTATAGCATTTCTTTATTTTACATTTTTTACAACCTTAAATTTCGAACCAATTGAAAAAATAATGATTTTACGGCTTATACATTGGAATTTGAAAATAACAAGAGTTCTCATGCAAAAATATACAAGGATTAAATTGTTGACGAGAAATACCATATGAAATGCTATAGCATTTCCTATAGCATTTCTTTATTTGACATTTTTTACAACCTTAAATTTCCAAACCAATTTAAAAAATAATGATTTTAGGGCTTATATATTGGAAATTAAATATAACAAGAGTTCTCATGCAAAAATATGCAAGGATTAAATTGTTGACGAGAAATGCCATAGGAAATGCTATAGCATTTTCTATAGCATTTCTTTATTTTACATTTTTTACAACCTTAAATTTCGAACCAATTGAAAAAATAATGATTTTAGGGCTTATACATTGGAATTTTAATATTACAAGCGTTCTCATGCAAAAATATGCAAGGATTAAATTGTTGACGTTAAATTCCATAGGAAATGCTATAGCATTTCCTATGGAATTCCTTTATTTTACATTGTTTACGACCCAAAAGTCGAACCAATTGAAAAAATAATGATTTTAGAACTTATACATTGGAATTTTAATATTACGAGCGTTCTCATGAAAAAATATGCAAGGATTATATTGTTGACGAGAAATGCCATATAGCATTTCCTATAGCATTTCTTTATTTGACATTTTTTACAACCTTAAATTTTGAACCAATTGAAAAAATAATGATTTTAGGGCTTATACATTGGAATTTGAATATAAAAAGAGTTCTCATGCAAAAATATACAAGGATTAAATTGTTGACGAGAAATGCCATAGGAAATGCTATAAAATTTCCTATAGAATTTCTTTATTTTACATTTTTTACAACCTTAAATTTTGAACCAATTGAAAAAATAATGATTTTAGGGCTTATACATTGGAATTTGAATATAACAAGAGTTCTCATGCAAAAATATGCAAGGATTAAATTGTTGATGAGAAATGCCATAGGAAATGCATTTCCTATAGCATTTCTTTATTTTACAATGTTTACGACCTAAAACTTCGAACCAATTGAAAAAATAATGATTTTAGGGCTTATACATTGGAATTTGAATACAAAAAGAGTTATCATGCAAAATATGCAAGGATTAAATTGTTGACGAGAATAACCATAGGAAATGCTAGCATTTCCTATAGCATTTCTTTATTTTACATTTTTTACAACCTTAAATTTCGAACCAATTGAAAAAATAATGGTTTTATGGCTTATACATTAGAATTTTAATATTACAAGCGTTCTCACGAAAAAATATGCAAGGATTAAATTGTTGACGAGAAATGCCATAGGAAATGCTATAGCATTTCCTATAGCATTTCTTTATTTTACATTGTTTACGACCTAAAATTCGAACTAATTGAAAAAATAATGATTTTAGGGCTTATACATTGGAATTTGAATATAACAAGAGTTCTCATGCAAAAATATGCAAGGATTAAATTGTTGACGAGAAATGCCATGGGATATGCTATAGCATTTCCTATAGCATTTCTTTATTCTACATTTTTTACAACCTTAGATTTCGAACCAATTGAAAAAATAATGATTTTAAGGCTTATACATTGAAATTTTAATATAACAAGAGTTCTCATGCCAAAATATGCAAGGATTAAATTGTTGACGAGAAATGCCATAGGAAATGCTATAGCATTTCGTATAGGATTTCTTTATTTGACATTTTTTACAATCTTATATTTTGAACCAATTGAAAAAATAATGATTTTAGGGCTTATGCATTTGAATTTGAATATAACAAGAGTTCTCATGCAAAAATATGCAAGGATTAAATTGTTAACGAGAAATGCCATACGAAATGCTATAGCATTTCCTATAGCATTTCTTTATTTTACATTTTTTACAACCTTAAATTTCGAACCAATTGAAAAAATAACGATTTTAGGGCTTATACATTGGAATTGGAATATAACAAGTGTTCTTATGCAAAAATATGCAAGGATTAAATTATTGACGAGAAATGCCATAGAAGATGCTATAGCATGTCCTATAGCATTTCTTTATTTTACATTGTTTACGACCTAAAATTTTTAACCAATTGAAAAAATAATGATTTTAGGGCTTATACATTGGAATTTGAATATAACAAGAGTTCTCATGCAAAAATATGCAAGGATTAAATTGTTAACGAGAAATGCCATACAAAAAGCTATAGCATTTCCTATAGCATTTCTTTTTTTTGACATTTTTTACAACCTTAAATTTTGAACCAATTGAAAAATAATGATTTTAGGGCTTATACATTGGAATTTGAATATAACAAGAGTTCTCATGCAAAAATATACAAGGATTAAATTGTTGACGAGAAATGCCATAGGAAATGCTATAAAATTTCCTATAGAATTTCTTTATTTTACATTTTTTACAACCTTAAATTTCGAACCATTTGAAAAAATAATGATTTTAGGGCTTATACATTGGAATTTGAATATAACAAGAGTTCTCATGCAAAAATATGCAAGGATTAAATTGTTGACGAGAAATGCCATAGGATATGCTATAGCATTTCCTATAGCATTTCTTTATTCTACATTTTTTACAACCTTAGATTTCGAACCAATTGAAAAAATAATGATTTTACGGCTTTTACATTGAAATTTGAATATAACAAGAGTTCTCATGCCAAAATATGCAAGGATTAAATTGTTGACGAGAAATGCCATAGGAAATGCTATAGCATTTCGTATAGGATTTCTTTATTTGACATTTTTTACAATCTTATATTTTGAACCAATTGAAAAAATAATTATTTTAGGGCTTATACATTGGAATTTGAATATAACAAGAGTTCTCATGAAAAAATATGCAAGGATTAAATTGTTGACGAGAAATGCCTTCATTTCTTTATTTTACATTTTTTACAACCTTAAATTTCGAACCAATTGAAAAAATAATGATTTTAAAGCTTATACATTGGAATTTGAATATAACAAGAGTTCTCATGAAAAAATATGCAAGGATTAAATTGTTGACGAGAAATGCCATTGGAAATGCTAGCATTTCCTATAGCATTTCTTTATCTTACATTGTTTACGACCTAAAATTTCGAACCAATTGAAAAAAATAATGATTTTAGGACTTATACATTGGAATTTTAATATAACAAGAGTTCTCATGTAAAAATATACAAGGATTAAATTGTTGACGAGAAATGCCATAGGAAATGTTATAGCATTTCCTATAGCATTTCTTTATTTGACATTTTTTACAACCTTAAATTTTGAACCAATTGAAAAAATAATAATTTTAGGGCTTATACATTGGAATTTGAATATAACAAGAGTTCTCATGCCAAAATATGCAAGGATTAATTCGTTGACGAGAAATGCCATAGGAAATGCTATAGCAATTCCTATAGCATTTCTTTATTTTACATTTTTTACAACCTTAAATTTCGAACCAATTGAAAAAATAATGATTTTACGGCTTATACATTGAAATTTGAATATAACAATAGTTCTCATGCAAAAATATGCAAGGATTAAATTATTGACGAGAAATGCCATAGGAAATGCTATAGAATTTCCTATAGAATTTCCTTATTTTACATTTTTTACAACCTTAAATTTCGAACCAATTAAAAAATTATGATTTTACGGCTTATACATTGGAATTTGAATATAACAAGAGTTCTCATGCAAAAATATGCAAGGATTGAATTGTTTACGGGAAATGCTATAGGAAATGCTAGCATTTTCTATAGCATTTTCTATAGCATTTCTTTATTTGACATTTTTTAAAACCTTAAATTTCGAACCAATTAAAAAAATAATGATTTTAGGGCTTATACATTG
The DNA here is from genome assembly GCA_954871525.1 of Parietaria judaica. Classification (NCBI taxonomy): domain Eukaryota; kingdom Viridiplantae; phylum Streptophyta; class Magnoliopsida; order Rosales; family Urticaceae; genus Parietaria; species Parietaria judaica. Next base: position 29,605,313 of record OX940871.1, on the reverse strand, counting down.
GAATTTGAATATAACAAGAGTTCTCATGCAAAAATAAGCAAGGAATAAATTGTTGACGAGAAATGCCATAGGAAATGCTAGCATTTCCTATAGCATTTCTTTATATTACATTGTTTACGACCTAAAATTTTGAACCAATTGAAAAAATAATGATTTTAGGGCTTATACATTGGAATTTGAATATAACAAGAGTTCTCAAGCCAAAATATGCAAGGATTAAATTGTTGACGAGAAATGCCATAGGAAATGCTATAGCATTTCCTATAGCATTTCTTTATTTGACATTTTTTACAACCTTAAATTTCAAACTAATTAAAAAAATAATGATTTTAGGGATTATACATTGGAATTTGAATACAACAAGAGTTCTCATGCAAAAATATGAAAGGATTAAATTGTTGACGAGAAATGCCATAGGAAATGCATTTCCTATAGCATTTCTTTATTTTACATTGTTTACGACCTAAAACTTCGAACCAATTGAAAAAATAATGATTTTAGGGCTTATACATTGGAATTTGAATACAAAAAGAGTTATCATGCAAAATATGCAAGGATTAAATTGTTGACGAGAATAACCATAGGAAATGCTAGCATTTCCTATAGCATTTCTTTATTTTACATTTTTTACAACCTTAAATTTCGAACCAATTGAAAAAATAATGGTTTTATGGCTTATACATTAGAATTTTAATATTACAAGCGTTCTCAGGAAAAAATATGCAAGGATTAAATTGTTGACGAGAAATGCCATAGGAAATGCTATAGCATTTCCTATAGCATTTCTTTATTTTACATTGTTTACGACCTAAAATTCGAACTAATTGAAAAAATAATGATTTTAGGGCTTATACATTGGAATTTTAATATAACAAGAGTTCTCATGCAAAAATATGCAAGGATTAAATTGTTGACGAGAAATGCCATAGGATATGCTATAGCATTTCCTATAGCATTTCTTTATTCTACATTTTTTACAACCTTAGATTTCGAACCAATTGAAAAAATAATCATTTTAAGGCTTATACATTGAAGTTTTAATATAACAAGAGTTCTCATGCCAAAATATGCAAGGATTAAATTGTTGACGAGAAATGCCATAGGAAATGCTATAGCATTTCGTATAGGATTTCTTTATTTGACATTTTTTACAATCTTATATTTTGAACCAATTGAAAAAATAATGATTTTAGGGCTTATACATTTGAATTTGAATATAACAAGAGTTCTCATGCAAAAATATGCAAGGATTAAATTGTTAACGAGAAATGCCATACGAAATGCTATAGCATTTCCTATAGCATTTCTTTATTTGACATTTTTTACAACCTTAAATTTCGAACCAATTGAAAAAATAACGATTTTAGGGCTTATACATTGGAATTGGAATATAACAAGTGTTCTTATGCAAAAATATGCAAGGATTAAATTATTGACGAGAAATGCCATAGAAGATGCTATAGCATGTCCTATAGCATTTCTTTATTTTACATTGTTTACGACCTAAAATTTTTAACCAATTGAAAAAATAATGATTTTAGGGCGTATACATTGGAATTTGAATATAACAAGAGTTCTCATGCAAAAATATGCAAGGATTAAATTGTTAACGAGAAATGCCATACAAAAAGCTATAGCATTTCCTATAGCATTTCTTTTTTTTGACATTTTTTACAACCTTAAATTTTGAACCAATTGAAAAAATAATGATTTTAGGGCTTATACATTGGAATTTGAATATAACAAGAGTTCTCATGCAAAAATATACAAGGATTAAATTGTTGACGAGAAATGCCATAGGAAATGCTATAAAATTTCCTATAGAATTTCTTTATTTTACATTTTTTACAACCTTAAATTTCGAACCAATTGAAAAAATAATGATTTTAGGGCTTATACATTGGAATTTTAATATAACAAGAGTTCTCATGCAAAAATATGCAAGGATTAAATTGTTGACGAGAAATGCCATAGGATATGCTATAGCATTTCCTATAGCATTTCTTTATTCTACATTTTTTACAACCTTAGATTTCGAACCAATTGAAAAAATAATGATTTTATGGCTTTTACATTGAAATTTGAATATAACAAGAGTTCTCATGCCAAAATATGCAAGGATTAAATTGTTGACGAGAAATGCCATAGGAAATGCTATAGCATTTCGTATAGGATTTCTTTATTTGACATTTTTTACAATCTTATATTTTGAACCAATTGAAAAAATAATTATTTTAGGGCTTATACATTGGAATTTGAATATAACAAGAGTTCTCATGAAAAAATATGCAAGGATTAAATTGTTGACGAGAAATGCCTGCATTTCTTTATTTTACATTTTTTACAACCTTAAATTTCGAACCAATTGAAAAAATAATGATTTTAAAGCTTATACATTGGAATTTGAATATAACAAGAGTTCTCATGAAAAAATATGCAAGGATTAAATTGTTGACGAGAAATGCCATTGGAAATGCTAGCATTTCCTATAGCATTTCTTTATCTTACATTGTTTACGACCTAAAATTTCGAACCAATTTAAAAAAATAATGATTTTAGGACTTATAAATTGGAATTTTAATATAACAAGAGTTCTCATGTAAAAATATACAAGGATTAAATTGTTGACGAGAAATGCCATAGGAAATGTTATAGCATTTCCTATAGCATTTCTTTATTTGACATTTTTTACAACCTTAAATTTTGAACCAATTGAAAAAATAATAATTTTAGGGCTTATACATTGGAATTTGAATATAACAAGAGTTCTCATGCCAAAATATGCAAGGATTAATTCGTTGACGAGAAATGCCATAGGAAATGCTATAGCAATTCCTATAGCATTTCTTTATTTTACATTTTTTACAACCTTAAATTTCGAACCAATTGAAAAAATAATGATTTTACGGATTATACATTGAAATTTGAATATAACAATAGTTCTCATGCAAAAATATGCAAGGATTAAATTATTGACGAGAAATGCCATAGGAAATGCTATAGAATTTCCTATAGAATTTCCTTATTTTACATTTTTTACAACCTTAAATTTCGAACCAATTAAAAAATTATGATTTTACGGCTTATACATTGGAATTTGAATATAACAAGAGTTCTCATGCAAAAATATGCAAGGATTGAATTGTTTACGGGAAATGCTATAGGAAATGCTAGCATTTTCTATAGCATTTTCTATAGCATTTCTTTATTTGACATTTTTTAAAACCTTAAATTTCGAACCAATTAACAAAATAATGATTTTAGGGCTTATACATTGGAATTTGAATATAACAAGAGTTCTCATGCAAAAATAAGCAAGGAATAAATTGTTGACGAGAAATGCCATAGGAAATGCTAGCATTTCCTATAGCATTTCTTTATATTACATTGTTTACGACCTAAAATTTTGAACCAATTGAAAAAATAATTATTTTAGGGCTTATACATTGGAATTTGAATATAACAAGAGTTCTCAAGCCAAAATATGCAAGGATTAAATTGTTGACGAGAAATGCCATAGGAAATGCTATAGCATTTCCTATAGCATTTCTTTATTTGACATTTTTTACAACCTTAAATTTCAAACCAATTAAAAAAATAATGATTTTAGGGATTATACATTGGAATTTGAATATAACAAGAGTTCTCATGCAAAAATATGAAAGGATTAAATTGTTGACGAGAAATGCCATAGGAAATGCATTTCCTATAGCATTTCTTTATTTTACATTGTTTACGACCTAAAACTTCGAACCAATTGAAAAAATAATGATTTTAGGGCTTATACATTGGAATTTGAATACAAAAAGAGTTATCATGCAAAATATGCAAGGATTAAATTGTTGACGAGAATAACCATAGGAAATGCTAGCATTTCCTATAGCATTTCTTTATTTTACATTTTTTACAACCTTAAATTTCGAACCAATTGAAAAAATAATGGTTTTATGGCTTATACATTAGAATTTTAATATTACAAGCGTTCTCAGGAAAAAATATGCAAGGATTAAATTGTTGACGAGAAATGCCATAGGAAATGCTATAGCATTTCCTATAGCATTTCTTTATTTTACATTGTTTACGACCTAAAATTCGAACTAATTGAAAAAATAATGATTTTAGGGCTTATACATTGGAATTTGAATATAACAAGAGTTCTCATGCAAAAATATGCAAGGATTAAATTGTTGACGAGAAATGCCATAGGATATGCTATAGAATTTCCTATAGCATTTCTTTATTCTACATTTTTTACAACCTTAGATTTCGAACCAATTGAAAAAATAATCATTTTAAGGCTTATACATTGAAGTTTTAATATAACAAGAGTTCTCATGCTAAAATATGCAAGGATTAAATTGTTGACGAGAAATGCCATAGGAAATGCTATAGCATTTCGTATAGGATTTCTTTATTTGACATTTTTTACAATCTTATATTTTGAACCAATTGAAAAAATAATGATTTTAGGGCTTATACATTTGAATTTGAATATAACAAGAGTTCTCATGCAAAAATATGCAAGGATTAAATTGTTAACGAGAAATGCCATACGAAATGCTATAGCATTTCCTATAGCATTTCTTTATTTGACATTTTTTACAACCTTAAATTTCGAACCAATTGAAAAAATAATGATTTTAGGGCTTATACATTGGAATTGGAATATAACAAGAGTTCTTATGCAAAAATATGCAAGGATTAAATTATTGACGAGAAATGCCATAGAAGATGCTATAGCATGTCCTATAGCATTTCTTTATTTTACATTGTTTACGACCTAAAATTTTTAACCAATTGAAAAAATAATGATTTTAGGGCGTATACATTGGAATTTGAATATAACAAGAGTTCTCATGCAAAAATATGCAAGGATTAAATTGTTAACGAGAAATTCCATACAAAAAGCTATAGCATTTCCTATAGCATTTCTTTTTTTTGACATTTTTTACAACCTTAAATTTTGAACCAATTGAAAAAATAATGATTTTAGGGCTTATACATTGGAATTTGAATATAACAAGAGTTCTCATGCAAAAATATACAAGGATTAAATTGTTGACGAGAAATGCCATAGGAAATGCTATAAAATTTCCTATAGAATTTCTTTATTTTACATTTTTTACAACCTTAAATTTCGAACCAATTGAAAAAATGATGATTTTAGGGCTTATACATTGGAATTTGAATATAACAAGAGTTCTCATGCAAAAATATGCAAGGATTAAATTGTTGACGAGAAATGCCATAAGATATGCTATAGCATTTCCTATAGCATTTCTTTATTCTACATTTTTTACAACCTTAGATTTCGAACCAATTGAAAAAATAATGATTTTACGGCTTTTACATTGAAATTTGAATATAACAAGAGTTCTCATGCCAAAATATGCAAGGATTTAATTGTTGACGAGAAATGCCATAGGAAATGCTATAGCATTTCGTATAGGATTTCTTTATTTGACATTTTTTACAATCTTATATTTTGAACCAATTGAAAAAATAATTATTTTAGGGCTTATACATTGGAATTTGAATATAACAAGAGTTCTCATGAAAAAATATGCAAGGATTAAATTGTTGACGAGAAATGCCTGCATTTCTTTATTTTACATTTTTTACAACCTTAAATTTCGAACCAATTGAAAAAATAATGATTTTAGGGCTTATACATTGGAATTGGAATATAACAAGAGTTCTTATGCAAAAATATGCAAGGATTAAATTATTGACGAGAAATGCCATAGAAGATGCTATAGCATGTCCTATAGCATTTCTTTATTTTGCATTGTTTACGACCTAAAATTTTTAACCAATTGAAAAAATAATGATTTTAGGGCGTATACATTGGAATTTGAATATAACAAGAGTTCTCATGCAAAAATATGCAAGGATTAAATTGTTAACGAGAAATGCCATACAAAAAGCTATAGCATTTCCTATAGCATTTCTTTTTTTTGACATTTTTTACAACCTTAAATTTTGAACCAATTGAAAAAATAATGATTTTAGGGCTTATACATTGGAATTTGAATATAACAAGAGTTCTCATGCAAAAATATACAAGGATTAAATTGTTGACGAGAAATGCCATAGGAAATGCTATAAAATTTCCTATAGAATTTCTTATTTTACATTTTTTACAACCTTAAATTTCGAACCAATTGAAAAAATAATGATTTTAGGGCTTATACATTGGAATTTGAATATAACAAGAGTTCTCATGCAAAAATATGCAAGGATTAAATTGTTGACGAGAAATGCCATAAGATATGCTATAGCATTTCCTATAGCATTTCTTTATTCTACATTTTTTACAACCTTAGATTTCGAACCAATTGAAAAAATAATGATTTTACGGCTTTTACATTGAAATTTGAATATAACAAGAGTTCTCATGCCAAAATATGCAAGGATTAAATTGTTGACGAGAAATGCCTGCATTTCTTTATTTTACATTTTTTACAACCTTAAATTTCGAACCAATTGAAAAAATAATGATTTTAAAGCTTATACATTGGAATTTGAATATAACAAGAGTTCTCATGAAAAAATATGCAAGGATTAAATTGTTGACGAGAAATGCCATAGGAAATTTTCCTATAGCATTTCTTTATCTTACATTGTTTACGACCCAAAATTTCAAACCAATTGAAAAAAATAATGATTTTAGGACTTATACATTGGAATTTTAATATAACAAGAGTTCTCATGTAAAAATATACAAGGATTAAATTGTTGACGAGAAATGCCATAGGAAATGTTATAGCATTTCTTTATTTGACATTTTTTACAACCTTAAATTTTGAACCAATTGAAAAAATAATAATTTTAGGGCTTATACATTGGAATTTGAATATAACAAGAGTTCTCATGCCAAAATATGCAAGGATTAATTCGTTGACGAGAAATGCCATCGGAAATGCTATAGCAATTCCTATAGCATTTCTTTATTTTACATTTTTTACAACCTTAAATTTCGAACCAATTGAAAAAATAATGATTTTACGGCTTATACATTGAAATTTGAATATAACAATAGTTCTCATGCAAAAATATGCAAGGATTAAATTATTGACGAGAAATGCCATAGGAAATGCTATAGAATTTCCTATAGAATTTCCTTATTTTACATTTTTTACAACCTTAAATTTAAAACCAATTAAAAAATTATGATTTTACGGCTTGTACATTGGAATTTGAATATAACAAGAGTTCTCATGCAAAAATATGCAAGGATTAAATTGTTTACGGGAAATGCTATAGGAAATGCTAGCATTTTCTATAGCATTTTCTATAGCATTTCTTTATTTGACATTTTTTAAAACCTTAAATTTCGAACCAATTAAAAAAATAATGATTTTAGGGCTTATACATTGGAATTTGAATATAACAAGAGTTCTCATGCAAAAATAAGCAAGGAATAAATTGTTGACGAGAAATGCCATAGGAAATGCTAGCATTTCCTATAGCATTTCTTTATATTACATTGTTTACGACCTAAAATTTTGAACCAATTGAAAAAATAATTATTTTAGGGCTTATACATTGGAATTTGAATATAACAAGAGTTCTCAAGCCAAAATATGCAAGGATTAAATTGTTGACGAGAAATGCCATAGGAAATGCTATAGCATTTCCTATAGCATTTCTTTATTTGACATTTTTTACAACCTTAAATTTCAAACCAATTAAAAAAATAATGATTTTAGGGATTATACATTGGAATTTGAATATAACAAGAGTTCTCATGCAAAAATATGAAAGGATTAAATTGTTGACGAGAAATGCCATAGGAAATGCTATAGAATTTCCTTTAGAATTTCTTTATTTTACATTTTTTACAACCTTAAATTTAAAACCAATTGAAAAAAATAATGATTTTAAGGCTTATACATTGAAATTTTAATATTACAAGCGTTCTCATGTAAAAATATGCAAGGATTAAATTGTTGACGAGAAATGCCATAGGAAATGCAATAGCATTTCCTATTGCATTTCTTTATTTTACATTGTTTACGACCTAAAATTTGAAACCAATTGAAAAAATAATGATTTTAGGGCTTATACATTGGAATTTTAATATTACAAGCGTTCTCATGCAGAAATATGCAAGGATTAAATTGTTGACGAGATATTCCATAGGAAATTTAGCATTTCCTATAGCATTTCTTTATTTTACATTGTTTACGACCTAAAAGTCGAACCAATTGAAAAAATAATGATTTTAGGGCTTATACATTGGAATTTGATTATAACAAGAGTTCTCATGCAAAAATATGCAAGGATTAAATTGTTGACGAGAAATGCCATACGAAATGCTATAGCATTTCCTATAGGATTTCTTTATTTTACATTTTTTACAACTTTAAATTAAGAACCAATTGAAAAAATAATGATTTTAGGGCTTATACATTGGAATTTGAATATAACAAGAGTTCTCATGCAAAAATATGCAAGGATTAAATTGTTGTCGAGAAATGCCATAGGAAATTCTATAGAATTTCTTATAGAATTTCTTTATTTTACATTTTTACAACCTTAAATTTCAAACCAATTGAAAAAAATAATGATTTTAAGGCTTATACATTGAAATTTTAATATTACAAGCGTTCTCATGTAAAAATATGCAAGGATTAAATTGTTGACGAGAAATGCCATAGGAAATGCTATAGCATTTCCTATAGCATTTCTTTATTTTACATTTTTTACAAACTTAAATTTCAAACCAATTGAAAAAATAATGATTTTAGGGTTTATACATTGGAATTTTAATATTACAAGCGTTCTCATGCAGAAATATGCAAGGATGGTGAAAAACCCCCTCTACAACGATGACTAACTCAAAGTTGTGGCGACGTTTGGAGAGAGATTTGACTATGATATGATCGTCAACGAACATTGTCCTGAACATACGCGAGCCCTGATGAGAACCTTAATTGACAGTGGGTTCCCGATCCCTGTAAACAGAAAAGAGGGTGAATTTTTCTCTGGTGGAGAGCTAATGTCGTCTTTCTAGATAGGGAAACTCTGAGGAAAAAGTGAGTAGAAAATGAGGAAATGAAGTAAATAGGGGAAAGTGTAATCATTTTCCCACATTTTGGGGGCATTCAAATGGAATATTCCCTTGGTAAAAACCAAGGAAGATGCACCATTTAGGGATGAAGGACGTCATCGAGGTACGTTGATATGTTGCTTGCTCGGCGATGTAGCTCGTGCGTTATCACGATGCTTTTCGGAGGCTTCGCGATGTAGTAATTCAGATCACGTGACGCCTTCGGAGTGTCCTTGGCGTCTTGTGAGCTTGGATTACTTTTAGCTTGACGTTTGATCTTGTAGGTCTCGCAACGTGTAGCACGTCGCCGCTTTGAATTTGTCTGCCATAGTTGGCATGGTTAATGTAGGTTGACGATGCCACTGGAGCTTGCCGTAGTGATGATGTCGTTGTTGTACATTACATATGGGAGGTTGACGTTGCCAGATTAGATTGTCGACGTTGGTGGACATTGTCAATGACCTTTTAAGATCGTCATAGCCTTGCCTAGGGTTTAATGAGGTTTTCCACTCCACATCGGGTAGTCTTGAATGCTTCAAAGTTATCGCGTGAGGCCTTTTTGGGCACGTGGCAGGTCTTCGGGCCGCACTTGACGGATCTTGATTTCGGGCTTTTCTTGTGGGTTTGAAATTGGGCCGATGGGCCTTGACTTTCTTGATAAGCTTTTACTTTTGTCTTAGGGGCCCATATTTTTAATAGTAATTCTACCAAATGCCCAAAAAACACCAAAGGTTTAAGAGATTTGCCCATAGTTTCAAAAACCTCATTTATGCCCATTAATGAAATTTTTTGGACCAAATTAACCCTAATAATGATTAATTTTAAATATAAAATTTTAAAATTTATTTCCTTTAATATTAATTTGTTGACTAATCTTATGAATTTAATTCAAATCTCAAAATAAATTAAAATCCTAAATAATTTCTCTCTCTCTCTCTCCCCCCTCCTCTCTTCTCTCACTCTCCCTTCCACGATCTCTCTCTTTCTCTCACTCTCTCTTTCTCACTCAAGACAATTCGAAGCTTGCTCCGGCGAACGTAGTCGCCCGGGTAAGACCGTCATTTAATCCCTCACTCCTCGAGTCCTCTTCCGCCGATTGCTTCTCCTTTTCGATTCTCTCGCTCGTTCGCTCGCGGAGGTTTGCTCGTTTGCTCGTGAAGGTTCGTCGTCGTTTGTTCGCCGTTTCTTGGTCGCCGTCGTTTGTCGCTCGTTCGCTCGCGGAGGTTCGTCGTCGTTTATTCACTGTTTTTCGATCGCCGTCGTTTGTTTGTAAATATATTTACAGTTTTTTAAATTTCGTAAATATATTTACAGTTTATAACTACAACTTTATTGAAAATTTTGTAATTATATTTACAATTTACTGCACGTACTACTGTGGTTGAAAATCCTACGGACGCTCGTAAACAAGCACAATGTCCCGAGGTTGAATAGGTTATTGAATTGTCGTACATATATTTACAGTTTTATAACTCTATTTACAGTTTACTGCACGTACTACTGTGGTTGAAAATCCTATGGACGCTAGTAAACAAGCATAATGTCCTGAGGTTCATGTTAATGAATTGTAATAAATATATTTACAGTTTTATAACTACAACTTTATTGAAATTTTGAAAACTATAATGACCCTTGACGAGACGTGCATTTAATGAAGCCGACCTACTCACTCGATGAGAGCGTCAGCGACGAGGCTTGCAGAGCCGAATGACGGCTGACGGGAAGCGCATTTAATGAGGCGCACCTACCCATTACGGCAGCCTGCTCGGAAGTGACATAAAGCAAGGATTTACCATGCTGCCCTCAAACCACGCCAGAGAATGAATGATTAAAGGGAAAAAAGGCGGGAAATATGCGACAGGAAGGCTTGGTAAAACTATATAAAAGGCAAGATAAGCCTCATTTGTGGAGGTTCGGAAAAATAGAGAAGGAAAGACCCGGAAGGAGAGAAAGAAGTCTTGTAATAGAAAAGGCTATGGAAATAGAGAGAATTGATGCTCATGATCCTTCATCTGTCCAGCTATTCAACGGAAGAAAACCGAGCTCGTTTCGGAAAATATAATAAAACAGAGACATTCGTCAATTATTATTATTTATTTGTTATTTGGTGATTGATTTTTTCATGAGAACTCTTGTTATATTCAAATTCCAATGTATAAGCCCTAAAATCATTATTTTTTCAATTGGTTCGAAATTTAAGGTTGTACAAAATGTAAAATAAAGAAATGCTATAGGAAATGCTATAACATTTCCTATGGCATTTCTCGTCAACAATTTAATCCTTGCATATTAGTGCATAAGAACACTTGTTATATTCAAATTCCAATGTATAATCCCTAAAATATTTATTTTCTCAATTGGTTCGAAATTTAAGGTTGTAAAAAAGTCAAATAAAGAAATGCTATAGGAAATGCTGTAGCATTTCCTATGGCATTTCTCGTCAACAATTTAATCCTTGCATATTTTTGCATGAGAACTCTTGTTGTATTCAAATTCCAATGTATAAGCTTTAAAATTATTATTTTTTCAATTGATTCGAAATTTAAGGTCGTAAAAAATGTAAAATAAAGAAATGTTATAGGAAATGCTATAGCATTTCCTATGGCATTTCTCGTCAACAATTTAATCCTTGCATATTTTGGCATGAGAACTCTTGTTATATTCAAATTCAATTGTATAAGCCCTAAAATCATTATTTTCTCAATTGGTTCGAAATTTAAGGTTGTAAAAAATGTCAAATAAAGAAATGCTATAGGAAATGCTATAGCATTTCTTATGGCATTTCTCGTCAACAATTTAATCCTTGCATATTTTTCCATGAGAACTCTTGTTATATTCAAATTCCAATGTATAAGCCCTAAAATCATTATTTTTTCAATTGGTTTGAAATTTTAGGTCGTAAACAATGTAAAATAAAGAAATGCGATAGGAAATGCTATGACATTTTTCGTCAACAATTTAATCCTTGCATATTTTTTCATGAGAACTCTTTTTATATTAAAATTCAATGTATAAGCCCTAAAATCATTATTTTTTCAATTGGTTCAAAATTTAAGGTTGTAAAAAATGTAAAATAAAGAAATGCTATAGGAAATACTATAGCATTTCCTATGGCATTTCTCGTCAACTATTTAATACTTGCATATTTTTGCATGAGAACTCTTGTTACATTCAAATTCCAATGTATAAGCCCTAAAATCATTATTTTTTCAATTGGTTCGAATTTTAGGTCATAAACAATGTAAAATATAGAAATGCCATAGGAAATGCTTTTAGGTCATAAACAATGTAAAATATAGAAATGCTATAGGAAATGCTATAGCATTTCCTATGGCATTTCTCGTCAACAATTTAATCCTTGCATATTTTTGCATGAGAACGCTTGTAATATTAAAATTCCAATGTATAAGCCCTAAAATCATTATTTTTTCAATTGGTTTGAAATTTAAGGTTGTAAAAAATGTAAAATAAAGAAATGCTATAGGAAATGCTATAGCATTTCCTATGGCAAGTCTTGTCAACAGATTAATCCTTGCATATTTTTGCATGAGAACTCTTGATATATTTAAATTCCAATGTATAAGCCCTAAAATCATTAATTTTTCAATTGGTTCGAAATTTAAGGTTGTAAAAATGTAAAATAAAGAAATTCTTTAGGAAATTCTATAGCATTTCCTATGGCATTTCTCGTCAACAATTTAATCCTTGCATATTTTTTCATGAGAACTCTTGTTATATTCAAACTCCAATGTATAAGCCGTAAAATCATTATTTTTTCAATTGGTTCGAAATTTAATGTTGTAAAAAATGTAAAATAAAGAAATGCTATAGGAAATGCTATAGCATTTCCTATGGCATTTCTCGTCAACAATTTAATCCTTGCTAATTTTGGCATGAGAACTCTTGTGATATTCAAATTCCAATGTATAAGCCCTAAAATCATTATTTTTTCAATTGGTTCGAAATTTTAGGTCGTAAACAATGTAAAATAAAGAAATGCTATAGGAAATGCTAGCATTTCCTATGGCATTTTTCGTCAACAATTTAATCCTTGCATATGTTTCCATGAGAACTCTTGTTATATTCAAATTCCAATGTATAAGCTTTAAAATCATTATTTTTTCAATTAGTTCGAAATTTAAGGTTGTAAAAAATGTAAAATAAAGAAATGCTATAGGAAATACTATAGCATTTCCTATGGCATTTCTCGTCAACAATTTAATCCTTGCATATTTTCTCAAGAGAACTCTTTTTACATTCAAATTACAATGTATAAGCCCTAAAATCATTATTTTTTCAATTGCTTCGAAATTTAAGGTTGTAAAGAATGTAAAATAAAGAAATGCTATAGGAAATGCTATAGCATTTCCTATGGCATTTCTCGTCAACAATTTAATCCTTGCATATTTTTGCATGAGAACTCTTTTTATATTCAAATTACAATGTATAAGCCCTAAAATCATTATTTTTTCAATTGGTTCGAAATTTAGGTCGTAAACAATGTAAAATAAAGAAATGCTATAGGAAATGCTATAGCATTTCCTATGGCATTTCTCGTCAACAATATAATGCTTGCATATTTTTGCATGAGAACTCTTTTTATATTCAAATTACAATGTATAAGCCCTAAAATCATTATTTTTTCAATTGGTTCAAAATTTAAGGTTGTAAAAAATGTAAAATAAAGAAATTCTATAGGAAATTCTATAGCATTTCCTATGGCATTTCTCGTCAACAATTTAATCCTTGCATATTTTTTCATGAGAACTCTTGTTATATTCAAATTCCAATGTATAATCCCTAAAACTATTTTTTTTTAAATTGGTTCGAAATTTAAGGTTGTAAAAAATGTAAAATAAAGAAATGCTATAGGAAATGCTATAGCATTTCCTATGGCATTTCTCATCAACAAGTTAATCCTTGCATATTTTGGCATGAGAAATCTTGTTATATTCAAATTCCAATGTATAAGCCATAAAATCATTATTTTCTCAATTGGTTCGAAATTTGAGGTTGTAAAAAATTTCAAATAAAAAAATGCTATAGGAAATGCTATAGCATTTCCTATGGCATTTCTCGTCAACAATTTAATCCTTGCATATTTTTGCATGAGAACTCTTGTTATATTCAAATTCCAATGTATAAGCCCTAAAATCATTATTTTTTCAATTGGTTTGAAATTTTAGGTCGTAAACAATGTAAAATAAAGAAATGCTATAGGAAATGCTATGGCATTTTTCATCAACAATTTAATCCTTGCATATTTTTGCATGAGAACTCTTGTTATATTCAAATTTCAGTGTATAATCTTTAAAATCATTATTTTTTCAATTGGTTCGAAATTTAATGTTGTAAAAAATGTAAAATAAAGAAATGCTATAGGAAATACTATAGCATTTCCTATGGCATTTCTGGTCAACAATTTAATCCTTGCATATTTTTGCATGAGAACTCTTTTTACATTCAAATTACAATGTATAAGCCCTAAAATCATTATTTTTTCAATTGGTTCGAATTTTAGGTCGTAAACAATGTAAAATAAAGAAATGCTATAGGAAATGCTAGCATTTCCTATGGCATTTCTCGTCAACAATTTAATCCTTGCATATTTTTGCATGAGAACTCTTGTTATATTTAAATTCCAATGTATAAGCTTTAAAATCATTATTTTTTCAATTAGTTCGAAATTTAAGGTTGTAAAAAATGTAAAATAAAGAAATTCTATAGGAAATTCTATAGCATTTCCTATGGCATTTCTCGTCAACAATTTAATACTTGCATATTTTTTCATGAGAACTCTTGTTATATTCAAATTCCAATATATAAGCCCTAAAATCATTATTTTTTCAATTGGTTCGAAATTTAAGGTTGTAAAAAATGTAAAATAAAGAAATGCTATAGGAAATGCAATAGCATTTCCTATGGCATTTCTCGTCAACAATTTAATCCTTGCATATTTATGCATGAGATCTCTTGGTATATTAAAATTCGTATGTATAAGCCTTAAAATCATTATTTTCTCAATTGGTTCGAAATTTAAGGTTGTAAAAAAGTCAAATAAAGAAATGCTATATCATTTCCTTTGGCATTTCTCGTCAACAATTTATTCCTTGCATATTTTTGCATGAGAACTCTTGTTCTATTCAAATTCCAATGTATAAGCTTTAAAATCATTATTTTTTCAATTGGTTCGAAATTGAAGGTCGTAAATAATGTAAAATAAAGAAATGCTATAGGAAATACTATAGCATTTCCTATGGCATTTCTCGTCAACAATTTAATCCTTGCATATTTTTGCATGAGAACTCTTGTTATATTCAAATTCCAATGTATAAGCCCTAAAATCATTATTTTTTCAATTGGTTCGAAATTTAAGGTTATAAAAAATATAAAATAAAGAAATTCTATAGGTAATTCTATAGCATTTCCTATGGCATTTCTCGTCAACAATTTAATCCTTGCATATTTTTCATGAGAACTCTTGTTATATTCAAATTCCAATGTATAAGCCCTAAAATCATTATTTTTTCATTTGGTTCGAAATTTAAGGTTGTTCAAAATGTAAAATAAAGAAATGCTATAGGAAATGCTATAACATTTCCAATGGCATTTCTCGTCAACAATTTAATCCTTGCATATTAGTGCATAAGAACACTTGTTATATTCAAATTCCAATGTATAAGCCATAAAATATTTATTTTCTCAATTGGTTCGAAATTTAAGGTTGTAAAAAACTAAAATAAAGAAATGCTATAGGAAATGCTATAGCATTTCCTATGGCATTTCTCGTCAACAATTTAATCCTTGCATATTTTTGCATGAGAACTCATGTTATATTCAAATTCCAATGTATAAGCTTTAAAATCATTATTTTTTCAATTGATTCGAAATTTAAGGTAGTAAAAAATGTAAAATAAAGAAATGCTATAGGAAATGCTATAGCATTTCCTATGGCATTTCTCGTCAACAATTTAATCCTTGCATTGGCATGAGAACTCTTGTTATATTCAAATTCCATTATATAAGCCCTAAAATCATTATTTTCTCAATTGGTTCAAAATTTAAGGTTGTAGAAAATGTCAAATAAAGAAATGCTATAGGAAATGCTATAGCATTTCCTATGGCATTTCTCGTCAACAAGTTAATCCTTGCATATTTTAGCATGAGAACTCTTGTTATATTCAAATTCCAATGTATAAGCCATAAAATCATTATTTTCTCAATTGGTTCGAAATTTGAGGTTGTAAAAAATTTCAAATAAAGAAATGCTATAGGAAATGCTATAGCATTTCCTATGGCATTTCTCGTCAACAATTTAATCCTTGCATATTTTTGCATGAGAACACTTGTTATATTCAAATTCCAATGTATAAGCCCTAAAATCATTATTTTTTCAATTGGTTTGAAATTTTAGGTCGTAAACAATGTAAAATAAAGAAATGCGATAGGAAATGCTATGGCATTTCTCGTCAACAATTTAATCCTTGCATATTTTTGCATGAGAACTCTTGTTATATTCAAATTCCAATGTATAAGCCCTAAAATCATTATTTTTTCAATTGGTTCGAAATTTAAGGTTGTAAAAAATGTAAAATAAAGAAATGCCATAGGAAATGCTATAGCATTTCCTATGGCATTTCTCGTCAACAATTTAATCCTTGCATATTTTTTCATGAGAACTCTTTTTATATTCAAATTACAATGTATAAGCCCTAAAATCATTATTTTTTCAATTGGTTCGACTTTTAGGTCGTAAACAATGTAAAATAAAGAAATGCTATAGGAAATGCTATAGCATTTCCTATAGCATTTCTTTATTTTACATTTTTTACAACCTTAAATTTCGAACCAATTGAAAAAATAACGATTTCAAAGTTTATACATTGGAATTTGAATATAACAAGAGTTCTCATGCAAAAATCTGCAATCATTAAATTGTTGACGAGAAATGTCATAGGAAATGCTATAGCATTTCCTATAGCATTTCTTTATTTTACATTTTTTACAACCTTAAATTTTGAACTAATTGAAAAAATAATGATTTTAAAGTATATACATTGGAATTTGAATATAACAAGAGTTCTCATGCAAAAATATGCAAGGAATAAATTTTTGACGAGAAATGCCATAAGAAATGCTAGCGTTTCTTATAGCATTTCTTTATTTTACATTGTTTACGTCCTAAAATTTCTAACCAATTGAAAAAATAACGATTTTAGGGCTTATACATTGGAATTTGAATATAACAAAGAGTTCTCATGCAAAAATATGCAAGGATTAAATTGTTGACGAGAAATGCCATAGGAAATGCTTTACATTTTTTACAACCTTAAATTTCGAACCAACTGAAAAAATAATGATTATAGGGCTTATACATTGGAATTTTAATATTACAAGCGTTCTCATGAAAAAATATGCAAGGATTAAATTGTTGACGAGAAATGCCATAGGAAATGCAATAGCACTTCCTATAGAATTTCTTTATTTTACATTGTTTACGACCTAAAAATCGAACCAATTGAAAAAATAATGATTTTAGGGTTTATACATTGGAATTTGAATATAACAAGAGTTCTCATGCCAAAATATGCAAGGATTAAATTATTGACGGGAAATGCCATACAAAATGCTATAGCATTTCCTATAGCATTTCTTTATTATACATTTTTTACAACCTTAAATTTTGAACCAATTGAAAAAATAATGATTTTAGGGCTTATACATTGGAATTTGAATATAACAAGAGTTCTCATGCAAAAATATGCAAGGATTAAATTGTTGACGAGAAATGCCATACGAAATGCTATATCATTTCCTATAGCATTTCTTTATTTTACATTTTTTACAACTTTAAATTTTGAACCAATTGAAAAAATAATGATTTTAGGGCTTATACATTGGAATTTTAATATAACAAGAGTTCTCATGAAAAAATATGCAAGGATTAAATTGTTGACGAGAAATGCCATACGAAATGCTATAGCATTTCCTATAGCATTTCTTTATTTTACATTGTTTACGACCTAAAAGTCAAACCAATTGAAAAAATAATGATTTTAGGGCTTATACATTGGAATTTAAATATAACGAGAGTTCTCATGCAAAAATATGCAAGGATTAAATTGTTGACGAGAAATGCCATATGAAATGCTATAGCATTTCCTATAGCATTTCTTTATTTGACATTTTTTACAACCTTAAATTTCGAACCAATTGAAAAAATAATGATTTTAGGGCTTATACATTGGAATTTGAATATAACAAGAGTTCTCATGCAAAAATATGCAAGGATTGAATTGTTGACGAGAAATGCCATAGGAAATGCTATAGCATTTCCTATAGCATTTCTTTATTTTACATTTTTTACAACCTTAAATTTTGAACAAATTGAAAAAAAATGATTTTAGGGCTTATACATTGGAATTTGAATATAAAAAGAGTTCTCATGCAAAAATATGCAAGGATTAAATTGTTGACGAGAAATGACATAGGAAATGCTATATTTCTCTATTTGACATTTTTTACAACCTTAAATTTCGAACCAATTGAAAAAATAATTATTTTAGGGCTTATACATTGGAATTTGAATATAACAAGAGTTCTCATGCAAAAATATGCAAGGAATAAATTGTTGACGAGAAATGCCATAGGAAATGCTATAGCATTTCCTATAGCATTTCTTTATTTGACAATAATTTCGAACCAATTGAAAAAATAATGATTTTAGGGCTTATACATTGGAATTTGAATATAACAAGAGTTCTCATGCAAAAATATGCAAGGATTATATTGTTGACTAGAAATGCCATAGGAACTGCTATAGCATTTCCTATAGCATTTCTTTATTTGACATTTTTTACAACCTTAAATTTCGAACCAATTGAAAAAATAATGATTTTAGGGCTTATACATTGGAATTTGATAATAACAAGAGTTCTCATGAAATAATATGCAAGGATTAAATTGTTGACGAGAAATGCCATAGGAAATGCTATTTCCTATAGCATTTCTTTATTTTACATTTTTTACAACCTTAAATTTCGAACCAATTGAAAAAATAATGATTTTAGGGCTTATACATTGGAATTTGAATATAACAAGAGTTCTCATGCAAAAATATGCAAGGATTATATTGTTGACGAGAAATGCCATAGGAAGTGCTATATTTCTTTATTTGACATTTTTTACAACCTTAAATTTCGAAACAATTGAAAAAATAATGAGTTTAGGGCTTATACATTGGAATTTGAATATAACAAGAGTTCTCATGCAAAAATATGCAAGGATTAAATTGTTGACGAGAAATGCCATAGGAAATGCTATAGCATTTCCTATAGCATTTCTTTATTTGACAATTTTTACAACCTTAAATTTCGAACCAATTTAAAAAATAATGATTTTAGGGCTTATACATTGGAGTTTGAATATAACAAGAGTTCTCATGAAAAAATATGCAAGGATTATATTGTTGACGAGAAATGCCATATAGCATTTCCTATAGCATTTCTTTATTTGACATTTTTTACAACCTTAAATTTCGAACCTATTGAAAAAATAAAGATTTTAGGGCTTATACATTGGAATTTGAATATAACAAGAGTTCTCATGAAAAAATATGCAAGGATTAAATTGTTGACGAGAAATGCCATAGGAAATGCTATAGCATTTCCTATAGCATTTCTTTATTTGACATTTTTTACAACCTTAAATTTCGAACCAATTGAAAAAATAAAGATTTTAGGGCTTATACAATGGAATTTGAATATAACAAGAGTTCTCATGCAAAAATATGCAAGGATTATATTGTTGACGAGAAATGCCATAGGAAATGCTATAGCATTTCCTATAGCATTACTTTATTTGACATTTTTTACAACCTTAAATTTTGAACCAATTGAAAAAATAATGATTTTAGGGCTTATACATTGGAATTTGAATATAACAAGAGTTCTCATGCAAAAATATGCAAGGATTAAATTGTTGACGAGAAATGCCATACGAAATGCTATAGCATTTCCTATAGCATTTCTTTATTTTACATTGTTTACGACCTAAAAGTCAAACCAATTGAAAAAATAATAATTTTAGGGCTTATACATTGGAATTTAAATATAACGAGAGTTCTCATGCAAAAATATGCAAGGATTAAATTGTTGACGAGAAATGCCATAGGAAATGCTATAGCATTTCCTATAGCATTTCTTTATTTGACATTTTTTACAACCTTAAATTTCGAACCAATTGAAAAAATAATGATTTTAGGGCTTATACATTGGAATTTGAATATAACAAGAGTTCTCATGCAAAAATATGCAAGGATTGAATTGTTGACGAGAAATGCCATAGGAAATGCTATAGCATTTTCTATAGCATTTCTTTATTTTACATTTTTTACAACCTTAAATTTTGAACAAATTGAAAAAAAATGATTTTAGGGCTTATACATTGGAATTTGAATATAAAAAGAGTTCTCATGCAAAAATATGCAAGGATTAAATTGTTGACGAGAAATGCCATAAGAAATGCTATATTTCTCTATTTGACATTTTTTACAACCTTAAATTTCGAACCAATTGAAAAAATAATTATTTTAGGGCTTATACATTGGAATTTGAATATAACAAGAGTTCTCATGCAAAAATATGCAAGGAATAAATTGTTGACGAGAAATGCCATAGGAAATGCTATAGCATTTCCTATAGCATTTCTTTATTTGACAATAATTTCGAACCAATTGAAAAAATAATGATTTTAGGGCTTATACATTGGAATTTGAATATAACAAGAGTTCTCATGCAAAAATATGCAAGGATTATATTGTTGACTAGAAATGCCATAGGAAATGCTATAGCATTTCCTATAGCATTTCTTTATTTGACATTTTTTACAACCTTAAATTTCGAACCAATTGAAAAAATAATGATTTTAGGGCTTATACATTGGAATTTGATAATAACAAGAGTTCTCATGAAAAAATATGCAAGGATTAAATTGTTGACGAGAAATGACATAGGAAGTGCTATATTTCTTTATTTGACATTTTTTACAACCGTAAATTTCGAAACAATTGAAAAAATAATGATTTTAGGGCTTATACATTGGAATTTGAATATAACAAGAGTTCTCATGCAAAAATATGCAAGGATTAAATTGTTGACGAGAAATGCCATAGGAAATGCTATAGCATTTCCTATAGCATTTCTTTATTTGACAATTTTTACAACCTTAAATTTCGAACGAATTGAAAAAATAATGATTTTAGGGCTTATACATTGGAGTTTGAATATAACAAGAGTTCTCATGAAAAAATATGCAAGGATTATATTGTTGACGAGAAATGCCATATAGCATTTCCTATAGCATTTCTTTATTTGACATTTTTTACAACCTTAAATTTCGAACCTATTGAAAAAATAATGATTTTAGGGCTTATACATTGGAATTTGAATATAACAAGAGTTCTCATGAAAAAATATGCAAGGATTAAATTGTTGACGAGAAATGCCATAGGAAATGCTATAGCATTTCCTATAGCATTTCTTTATTTGACATTTTTTACAACCTTAAATTTCGAACCAATTGAAAAAATAAAGATTTTAGGGCTTATACAATGGAATTTGAATATAACAAGAGTTCTCATGCAAAAATATGCAAGGATTATATTGTTGACGAGAAATGCCATAGGAAATGCTATAGCATTTACTATAGCATTACTTTATTTGACATTTTTTACAACCTTAAATTTCGAACCAATTGAAAAAATAGTGATTTTAGGGCTTTTACATTGGAATTTGAATATAACAAGAGTTCTCATGCAAAAATATGCAAGGATTAAATTGTTGACGAGGAATGCCATAGGAAATGCTATAGCATTTCCTATAGCATTTCTTTATTTTACATTTTTTACAACCTTCAATTTCGAACCAATTGAAAAAATAACGATTTCAATGTTTATACATTTGAATTTGAATATAACAAGAGTTCTCATGCAAAAATCTGCAATGATTAAATTGTTGACGAGAAATGTCATAGGAAATGCTATAGCATTTCCTATAGCATTTCTTTATTTTACATTTTTTACAACCTTAAATTTTGAACTAATTGAAAAAATAATGATTTTAAAGTTTATACATTGGAATTTGAATATAACAAGAGTTCTCATGCAAAAATATGCAAGGAATAAATTTTTGACGAGAAATGCCATAAGAAATGCTAGCGTTTCCTATAGCATTTCTTTATTTTACATTGTTTACGTCCTACAATTTCTAACCAATTGAAAAAATAACGATTTTAGGGCTTATACATTGGAATTTGAATATAGCAAGAGTTCTCATGCAAAAATATGCAAGGATTAAATTGTTGACGATAAATGCCATAGGAAATGCTTTACATTTTTTACAACCTTAAATTTCGAACCAATTGAAAAAATAATGATTATAGGGCTTATACATTGGAATTTTAATATTACAAGCGTTCTCATGCAAAAGTATGCAATGATTAAATTGTTGATGTTAAATTCCATAGTAAATGCTATAGCATTTCCTATAGCCTTTCTTTATTTTACATTGTTTACGACCTAAAACTCGAACCAATTGAAAAAATAATGATTTTAGGGCTTATACATTGGAATTTGAATATAACAAAAGTTCTCAAGCAAAAATATGCAAGGATTAAATTGTTGACGAGAAATGCCATACGAAATGCTATAGCATTTCCTATAGCATTTCATTATTTTACATTTTTTACGACCTAAAATTTCGAACCAATTGAAAAAATATTGATTTTAGGGCTTATACATTGGAATTTGAATATAACATGAGTTCTCATGCAAAAATACGCAATGATTAAATTGTTGACGAGAAATGCCATACGAAATGCTATAGCATTTCCTATAGCATTTCATTATTTTACATTTTTTACAACCTTAAATTTCGAACCAATTGAAAAAATAATGATTTTAGGGCTTATACATTGGAATTTGAATATAACAAGAGTTCTCATGTAAAAATATGCAAGGATTAAATTGTTGACGAGAAATTCCATAGGAAATGCTATAGCATTTTCTATAGCATTTCTTTATTTTACATTTTTTACAAACTTAAATTTCGAACCAGTTGAAAAAATAATGATTTTAGGGCTTATACTTTGGAATTTTAATATTACAAGCGTTCTCATGCAAAAATATGCAAGGATTAAATTGTTGACGTTAAATTCCATAGGAAATGCTATAGCATTTCCTATAGCATTTCTTTATTTTACATTGTTTACGACCTAAAAGTCGAACCAATTGAAAAAATAATTATTTTAAGACTTATACATTGGAATTTTAATATTACAAGCGTTCTCATGGAAAAATATGCAAGGATTAAATTGTTGACGAGAAATGCCATAGGAAATGCTATAGCACTTCCTATAGAATTTCTTTATTTTACATTGTTTACGACCTAAAAATCGAACCAATTGAAAAAATAATGATTTTAGAGCTTATACATTGGAATTTGAATATAACAAGAGTTCTCAAGCCAAAATATGCAAGGATTAAATTATTGACGGGAAATGCCATACAAAATGCTATAGCATTTCTTATAGCATTTCTTTATTTGACATTTTTTACAACCTTAAATTTCGAACCAATTGAAAAAATAATGATTTTAGGGCTTATACATTGGAATGGAATATAACAAGAGTTCTCATGCCAAAATATGCAAGGATTAAATTGTTGACGGGAAATGCCATACAAAATGCTATAGCATTTCCTATAGCATTTCTTTATTTAACATTTTTTACAACACCAATTGAAAAAATAATGATTTTAGGACGTTATACATTGAAATTTGAATATAACAAGAGTTCTCATGCCAAAATATGCAAGGATTAAATTGTTGACGAGAAATGCCATAGAAAAAGCTATAGCATTTCTTTATTTTACATTGTTTACGACCTAAAATTTCGAACCAATTGAAAAAATAATTATTTTAGGGCTTATACATTGGAATTTGAATATAAAAAGAGTTCTCATGCAAAAATATGCAAGTATTAAATTGTTAACGAGAAATGCCATACGAAATGCAATAGCATTTTATATAGCATTTCTTTATTTTTACATTTTTTACAACCTTAAATTTCGAACCAATTGAAAAAATAATGATTTTAGGGTTTATACATTGGAATTTGAATATAATAAGAGTTCTCATGCAAAAATATGCAAGGATTAAATTGTTAACGAGAAATGCCATACGAAATGCTATAGCATTTCTTATAGCATTTCTTTATTTGACATTTTTTACAACCTTAAATTTCGAACCAATTGAAAAACTAATGATTTTAGGGCTTATACATTGGAATGGAATATAACAAGAGTTTTCATGCAAAAATATGCAAGGATTAAATTGTTGACGAGAAATGCCATAGGAAATGCTATAGCATTTCTTTATTTTACATTGTTTACGACCTAAAATTTCTAACCAATTGAAAAAATAATGATTTTAGGGCTTATACATTGGAATTTGAATATAACAAGAGTTCTCATGCAAAAATATGCAAGGATTAAATTGTTGATTAAATTGTTGACGATAAATGCCATAGGAAATGCTTTACATTTTTTACAACCTTAAATTTCGAACCAATTGAAAAAATAATGATTATAGGGCTTATACATTGGAATTTTAATATTACAAGCGTTCTCATGCAAAAGTATGCAAGGATTAAATTGTTGACGTTAAATTCCATAGTAAATGCTATAGCATTTCCTATAGCCTTTCTTTATTTTACATTGTTTACGACCTAAAAGTCGAACCAATTGAAATAATAATGATTTTAGGGCTTATACATTGGAATTTGAATATAACAAGAGTTCTCAAGCAAAAATATGCAAGGATTAAATTGTTGACGAGAAATGCCATACGAAATGCTATAGCATTTCCTATAGCATTTCTTTATTTTACATTGTTTACGACCTAAAATTTCGAACCAATTGAAAAAATAATGATTTTAGGGCTTATACATTGGAATTTGAATATAACAAGAGTTCTCATGCAAAAATACGCAAGGATTAAATTGTTGACGAGAAATGCCATAGGAAATGCTATAGCATTTCCTATAGCATTTCTTTATTTTACATTTTTTACAACCTTAAATTTCGAACCAATTGAAAAAATAATGATTTTAGGGCTTATACATTGGAATTTGAATTTAACAAGAGTTCTCATGTAAAAATATGCAAGGATTAAATTGTTGACGAGAAATTCCATAGGAAATGCTATAGCATTTTCTATAGCATTTCTTTATTTTACATTTTTTACAACCTTAAATTTCGAACCAGTTGAAAAAATAATGATTTTAGGGCTTATACTTTGGAATTTTAATATTACAAGCGTTCTCATGCAAAAATATGCAAGGATTAAATTGTTGACGTTATAGCATTTCCTATAGCATTTCTTTATTTTACATTGTTTACGACCTAAAAGTCGAACCAATTGAAAAAATAATGATTTTAGGACTTATACATTGGAATTTTAATATTACAAGCGTTCTCATGAAAAAATATGCAAGGATTAAATTGTTGACGAGAAATGCCATAGGAAATGCTATAGCACTTCCTATAGAATATCTTTATTTTACATTGTTTACGACCTAAAAATCAAACCAATTGAAAAAATAATGATTTTAGGATTTATACATTGGAATTTGAATATAACAAGAGTTCTCATGCCAAAATATGCAAGGATTAAATTATTGACGGTAAATGCCATACAAAATTCTATAGCATTTCCTATAGCATTTCTTTATTTGACATTTTTTACAACACCAATTGAAAAAATAATGATTTTAGGACGTTATACATTGAAATTTGAATATAACAAGAGTTCTCATGCCAAAATATGCAAGGATTAAATTGTTGACGAGAAATGCCATAGAAAAAGCTATAGAATTCCCTATAGCATTTCTTTATTTTACATTTTTTACAACCTTAAATTTCGAACCAATTGAAAAAATAATGAT
Organism: Parietaria judaica; assembly: GCA_954871525.1. Lineage (NCBI taxonomy): Eukaryota > Viridiplantae > Streptophyta > Magnoliopsida > Rosales > Urticaceae > Parietaria > Parietaria judaica. The sequence continues at coordinate 29,579,257 of OX940871.1, read as the reverse complement.
TTTAGGGCTTATACATTGGAATTTGAATATAATAAGAGTTCTCATGCAAAAATATGCAAGGATTAAATTGTTAACGAGAAATGCCATACGAAATGCTATAGCATTTCTTATAGCATTTCTTTATTTGACATTTTTTACAACCTTAAATTTTGAACCAATTGAAAAAATAATGATTTTATGGCTTATACATTGGAATGGAATATAACAAGAGTTCTCATGCAAAAATATGCAAGGATTAAATTGTTGACGAGAAATGCCATAGGAAATGCTATAGAATTTCTTTATTTTACATTGTTTACGACCTAAAATTTCGAACAAATTGAAAAAATAATGAATTTAGGGCTTATACATTGGAATTTGAATATAAAAAGAGTTGTCATGCAAAAATATGCAAGTATTAAATTGTTAACGAGAAATGCCATACGAAATGCAATAGCATTTCCTATAGCATTTCTTTATTTTACATTTTTTACAACCTTAAATTTCGAACCAATTGAAAAAATAATGATTTTACGGCTTATACATTGGAATTTAAATATAACAAGAGTTCTCATGCAAAAATCTGCAATGATTAAATTGTTGACGAGAATTGCCATAGGAACCGCTATAGCATTTCCTATAGCATTTCTTTATTTTACATTTTTTACAACCTTAAATTTTGAACTAATTGAAAAAATAATGATTTTAAAGTTTATACATTGGAATTTGAATATAACAAGAGTTCTCATGCAAAAATATGCAAGGAATAAATTTTTGACGAGAAATGCCATAAGAAATGCTAGCGTTTCCTATAGCATTTCTTTATTTTACATTGTTTGCGTCCTAAAATTTCTAACCAATTGAAAAAATAATGATTGTAGGTCTTATACATTGGAATTTGAATATAACAAGAGTTCTCATGCAAAAATATGCAAGGATTAAATTGTTGACGAGAAATGCCATAGGAAATGCTTTACATTTTTTACAACCTTAAATTTTGAACCAATTGAAAAAATAATGATTATAGGGCTTATACATTGGAATTTTAATATTACAAGCGTTCTCATTAAAAAATATGCAAGGATTAAATTGTTGACGAGAAATGCCATAGGAAATGCTATAGCACTTCCTATAGAATTTCTTTATTTTACATTGTTTACGACCTAAAAATCGAACCAATTGAAAAAATAATGATTTTAGGGCTTATACATTGGAATTTGAATATAACAAGAGTTCTCATGCCAAAATATGCAAGGATTAAATTATTGACGGGAAATGCCATACAAAATGCTATAGCATTTCTTATAGCATTTCTTTATTTGACATTTTTTACAACCTTAAATTTCGAACCAATTGAAAAAATAATGATTTTAGGGCTTATACATTGGAATGGAATATAACAAGAGTTCTCAAGCAAAAATATGCAAGGATTAAATTGTTGACGAGAAATGCCATAGGAAATGCTATAGCATTTCTTTATTTTACATTGTTTACGACCTAAAATTTCGAACCAATTGAAAAAATAATGATTTTAGGGCTTATACATTGGAATTTGAATATAAAAAGAGTTCTCATGAAAAAATATGCAAGGATTAAATTGTTAACGATAAATGCCATACGAAATGCAATAGCATTTCCTATAGCATTTCTTTATTTTACATTTTTTACAACCTTAAATTTGAACCAATTGAAAAAATAATGATTTTACGGCTTATACATTGGAATTTGAAAATAACAAGAGTTCTCATGCAAAAATATACAAGGATTAAATTGTTGACGAGAAATGCCATATGAAATGCTATAGCATTTCCTATAGCATTTCTTTATTTGACATTTTTTACAACCTTAAATTTCCAAACCAATTTAAAAAATAATGATTTTAGGGCTTATATATTGGAATTTAAATATAACAAGAGTTCTCATGCAAAAATATGCAAGGATTAAATTGTTGACGAGAAATGCCATAGGAAATGCTATAGCATTTTCTATAGCATTTCTTTATTTTACATTTTTTACAACCTTAAATTTCGAACCAATTGAAAAAATAATGATTTTAGGGCTTATACATTGGAATTTTAATATTACAAGCGTTCTCATGCAAAAATATGCAAGGATTAAATTGTTGACGTTAAATTCCATAGGAAATGCTATAGCATTTCCTATGGAATTTCTTTATTTTACATTGTTTACGACCCAAAAGTCGAACCAATTGAAAAAATAATGATTTTAGAACTTATACATTGGAATTTTAATATTACGAGCGTTCTCATGAAAAAATATGCAAGGATTAAATTGTTGACGAGAAATTCCATAGGAAATGCTATAGCACTTCCTATAGAATTTCTTTATTTTACATTGTTTACGACCTAAAAATCGAACCAATTGAAAAAATAATGATTTTAGGGCTTATACATTGGAATTTGAATATAAAAAGAGTTCTCATGCAAAAATATGCAAGGATTAAATTGTTAACGATAAATGCCATACGAAATGCAATAGCATTTCCTATAGCATTTCTTTATTTTACATTTTTTACAACCTTAAATTTTGAACTAATTGAAAAAATAATGATTTTAAAGTTTATACATTGGAATTTGAATATAAAAAGAGTTCTCATGCAAAAATATGCAAGGAATAAATTTTTGACGAGAAATGCCATAAGAAATGCTAGCGTTTCCTATAACATTTCTTTATTTTACATTGTTTACGTCCTAAAATTTCTAACCAATTGAAAAAATAATGATTTTAGGTCTTATACATTGGAATTTGAATATAACAAGAGTTCTCATACAAAAATATGCAAGGATTAAATTGTTGACGAGAAATGCCATAGGAAATGCTTTACATTTTTTACAACCTTAAATTTCGAACCAATTGAAAAAATAATGATTATAGGGCTTATACATTGGAATTTTAATATTACAAGCGTTCTCATGAAAAAATATGCAAGGATTAAATTGTTGACGAGAAATGCCATAGGAAATGCTATAGCACTTCCTATAGAATTTCTTTATTTTACATTGTTTACGACCTAAAAATCGAACCAATTGAAAAAATAATGATTTTAGAGCTTATACATTGGAATTTGAATATAACAAGAGTTCTCATGCCAAAATATGCAAGGATTAAATTGTTAACGGGAAATGCCATACAAAATGCTATAGCATTTCTTATAGCATTTCTTTATTTGACATTTTTTACAACCTTAAATTTCGAACCAATTGAAAAAATAATGATTTTAGGGCTTATACATTGGAATGGAATATAACAAGAGTTCTCATGCAAAAATATGCAAGGATTAAATTGTTGACGAGAAATGCCATAGGAAATGCTATAGCATTTATTTATTTTACTTTGTTTACGACCTAAAATTTCGAACCAATTGAAAAAATAATGATTTTAGGGCTTATACATTAGAATTTGAATATAAAAAGAGTTCTCATGCAAAAATATGCAAGGATTAAATTGTTAACGAGAAATGCCATACGAAATGCTATAGCATTTCCTATAGCATTTCTTTATTTTACATTTTTTACAACCTTAAATTTCGAACCAATTGAAAAAATAATGATTTAAAGGTTATACATTGGAATTTGAATATAACAAGAGTTCTCATGCACAAATATGCAAGGATTAAATTGTTGACGAGAAATTCCATAGGAAATGCTAGCATTTCCTATAGCATTTCTTTATTTTACATTGTTTACAACCTAAAATTTCGAACCAATTGAAAAAATAATGATTTTAGGGCTTATACATCAGAATTTGAATATACCAAGAGTTCGCATGCAAAAATATGCAAGGATTAAATTAATGACGAGAAATGCCATAGGAAATGCTATAGCATTTCCTATAGCATTTCTATATTTGACATTTTTTACAACCTTAAATTTCGAACCAATTGAAAAAATAATGATTTTAGGGCTTATACATTGGAATTCGAATATAACAAGAGTTCTCGTGCCAAAATATGCAAGGATAAATTGTTGACGAGAAATGCCATAGGAAATGCTATAACATTTCCTACAGCATTTCTTTATGTTACATTTTTTACAACCTTAAATTTTTAACCATTTGAAAAAATAATGATTTTAGGGCTTATACATTGGAATTTGAATATAACAAGAATTCTCATGAAAAAATAAGCAAGGATTAAATTGTTGACGAGAAATGCCATAGGAAATGCTATAGAATTTCCTATAGAATTTTTTTATTTTACATTTTTTACAACCTTAAATTTCGAACCAATTGAAAAAATAATGATTTTAGGGCTTATACATTGGAATTTGAATATAATAAGAGTTCTCATGCAAAAATATGCAAGGATTAAATTGTTGACGAGAAATGCCATACGAAATGCTATAGCATTTCCTATAGCATTTCTTTACTTTACATTTTTTACAACCTTAAATTTTGAACCAATTGAAAAAATAATGATTTTAGGGCTTATACATTGGAATTTTAATATTACAAGAGTTCTCATGAAAAAATATGCAACGATTAAATTTTTGACGAGAAATGCCATAGGAAATGCTATAGCACTTCCTATAGCATTTCTTTATTCTACATTGTTTACGACCTAAAAATCGAACTAATTGAAAAAAAAATGATTTTAGGGCTTATTCGTTGGAATTTGAATATAACAAGAGTTCTCTTGCCAAAATATGCAAGGATTAAATTGTTGACGAGAAATGCCATACGAAATGCTATAGCATTTCCTATAGCATTTCTTTATTTGACATTTTTTACAACCTTAAATTTCGAACCAATTGAAAAAATAATGATTTTAGGGCTTATACATTGAAATTTGAATATAACAAGAGTTCTCATGCCAAAATATGCAAGGATTAAATTGTTGACGAGAAATGCCATAGGAAATGCTATAGCATTTCCTATAGCATTTCCTTATTTTACATTTTTTACAACCTTAAATTTCGAACCAATGTAAAAAATAATGATTTTAGGGCTTATACATTGGAATTTGAATACAACAAGAGTTCTCATGCAAAAATATGCAAGGATTAAATTGTTAACGAGAAATGCCATACGAAATGCTATAGCATTTCCTATAGGATTTCTTTATTTGACATTTTTTACAACCTTAAATTTCGAACCAATTGAAAAAATAATGATTTTAGGGCTTATACATTGGAATTGGAATATAACAAGAGTTCTCGTGCAAAAATATGCAAGGATTAAATTGTTGACGAGAAATGACATAGGAGATGCTATAGCATTTCCTATAGCATTTCTTTATTTTACATTGTTTACGACCTAAAATTTCGAACCAATTGAAAAAATAATGATTTTAGGGCTTATACATTGGAATTTGATTAAAACAAGAGTTCTCATGCAAAAATATGCAAGGATTAAATTGTTAACGAGAAATGCCATATGAAATGCTATAGCATTTCCTTTAGCATTTCTTTATTTGACATTTTTTACAACCTTAAATTTCGAACCAATTGAAAAAATAACGATTTTAGGGCTTATACATTGGAATTGGAATATAACAAGAGTTCTCATGCAAAAATATGCAAGGATTAAATTGTTGAGGAGAAATGCCATAGGAGATGCTATAGCATTTCCTATAGCATTTCTTTATTTTACATTGTTTACGACCTAAAATTTCGAACCAATTGAAAAAATAATGATTTTAGGGCTTATACATTGGAATTTGAATATAACAAGAGTTCTCATACAAAAATATGCAAGGATTAAATTGTTAACGAGATTTGCCATACGAAATGCTATAGCATTTCCTATAGCATTTCTTTATTTTACATTTTTTACAACCTTAAATTTCGAACCGATTGAAAAAATAATGATTTTAAAGCTTACACATTGGAATTTGAATATTACAAGAGTTCTCATGCAAAAATATGCACGGATTAAATTGTTGACGAGAAATGCCATAGGAAATGCTATAGAATTTCCTATAGCATTTCTTTATTTTACATTTTTTACAACGTTAAATTTCGAACCAGTTGAAAAAATTATGATTTTAGGGCTTATACATTGGAATTTGAATATAACAAGAATTCTCATGCAAAAATATGCAAGGATTAAATTGTTGACGATAAATGCCATAAGAAATGCTATAGAATTTCCTATAGAATTTTTTTATTTTACATTTTTTACAACCTTAAATTTCGAACCAATTGAAAAAATGATGATTTTAGATCTTATACATTGGAATTTGAATATAACAAGAGTTCTCATGCAAAAATATGCAATGATTAAATTGTTGACGAGAAATGCAATAAGAAATGCTATAGCATTTCCTATAGCATTTCTTTATTTGACATTTTTTACAATCTTAAATTTTGAACCAACTGAAAAAATAATGATTTTAGGGCTTATACATTGGAATTTGAATATAACAAGAGTTCTCATTCAAAAATATGCAAGGATTAAATTGTTGATGAGAAATGCCAGCATTTCTTTATTTTACATTTTTTACAACCTTAAATTTCGAACCGATTGAAAAAATAATGATTTTAAAGCTTATACATTGGAATTTGAATATTACAAGAGTTCTCATGCAAAAATATGCAAGGATTAAATTGTTGGTGAGAAATGCCATAGGAAATGCTATAGCATTTCCTATAGAATTTCTTTATTTTACATTTTTTACAACATTAAATTTCGAACCAATTGAAAAAATCATGATTTTAGGGCTTATACATTGGAATTTGAATATAACAAGAGTTCTCATGCAAAAATATGCAAGGATTAAATTGTTAACGAGAAATGCCATACGAAATGCTATAGCATTTCTTTATTTGACATTTTTTACAACCTTAAATTTCGAACCAATTGAAAAAATAATGATTTTAGGGCTTATACATTGGAATTGGAATATAACAAGAGTTCTTATGCAAAAATATGCAAGGATTAAATTACTGACGAGAAATGCCATAGGAGATGCTATAGCATTTCCTATAGCATTTCTTTTTTTTGACATTTTTTACAACCTTAAATTTTAAACCAATTGAAAAAATAATGATTTTAGGGCTTATACATTGGAATTTGAATATAACAAGAGTTCTCATGCAAAAATATACAAGGATTAAATTGTTGACGAGAAATGCCATAGGAAATGCTATAAAATTTCCTATAGAATTTCTTTATTTTACATTTTTTACAACCTTAAATTTTGAACTAATTGAAAAAATAATGATTTTAGGGGTTATACATTGGAATTTAAATATAACAAGAGTTCTCATGCAAAAATATGCAAGGATTAAATTGTTGACGAGAAATGCCATAGGAAATGCATTTCCTATAGCATTTCTTTATTTTACATTGTTTACGACCTAAAATTTCGAACCAATTGAAAAAATAATGATTTTAGGGCTTATTCATTCGAATTTGAATATAACAAGAGTTCTCATGCAAAATATGCAAGGATTAAATTGTTGACGAGAATAACCATAGGAAATGCATTTCCTATAGCATTTCTTTATTTTACATTTTTTACAACCTTAAGTTTCGAACCAATTGAAAAAATAATGATTTTAGGGCTTATACATTAGAATTTTAATATTACAAGCGTTCTCACGAAAAAATATGCAAGGATTAAATTGTTGACGAGAAATGCCATAGGAAATGCTATAGCATTTCCTATAGCATTTCTTTATTTTACATTGTTTACGACCTAAAATTCGAATTAATTGAAAAAATAATGATTTTAGGGCTTATACATTGGAATTTGAATATAACAAGAGTTCTCATGCAAAAATATGCAAGGATTAAATTGTGGACGAGAAATGCCATAGGATATGCTATAGCATTTCCTATAGCATTTCTTTATTCTACATTTTTTACAACCTTAGATTTCGAACCAATTGAAAAAATAATGATTTTAGGGCTTATACATTGAAATTTGAATATAACAAGAGTTCTCATGCCAAAATATGCAAGGATTAAATTGTTGACGAGAAATGCCATAGGAAATGCTATAGCATTTCGTATAGGATTTCTTTATTTGACATTTTTTACAATCTTATATTTTGAAGCAATTGAAAAAATAATGATTTTAGGGCTTATACATTGGAATTTGAATATAACAAGAGTTCTCATTCAAAAATATGCAAGGATTAAATTGTTGATGAGAAATGCCAGCATTTCTTTATTTTACATTTTTTACAACCTTAAATTTCGAACCGATTGAAAAAATAATGATTTTAAAGCTTATACATTGGAATTTGAATATTACAAGAGTTCTCATGCAAAAATATGCAAGGATTAAATTGTTGGTGAGAAATGCCATAGGAAATGCTATAGCATTTCCTATAGAATTTCTTTATTTTACATTTTTTACAACATTAAATTTCGAACCAATTGAAAAAATCATGATTTTAGGGCTTATACTTTGGAATTTGAATATAACAAGAGTTCTCATGCAAAAATATGCAAGGATTAAATTGTTAACGAGAAATGCCATACGAAATGCTATAGCATTTCTTTATTTGACATTTTTTACAACCTTAAATTTCGAACCAATTGAAAAAATAATGATTTTAGGGCTTATACATTGGAATTGGAATATAACAAGAGTTCTTATGCAAAAATATGCAAGGATTAAATTACTGACGAGAAATGCCATAGGAGATGCTATAGCATTTCCTATAGCATTTCTTTTTTTTGACATTTTTTACAACCTTAAATTTTAAACCAATTGAAAAAATAATGATTTTAGGGCTTATACATTGGAATTTGAATATAACAAGAGTTCTCATGCAAAAATATACAAGGATTAAATTGTTGACGAGAAATGCCATAGGAAATGCTATAAAATTTCCTATAGAATTTCTTTATTTTACATTTTTTACAACCTTAAATTTTGAACTAATTGAAAAAATAATGATTTTAGGGGTTATACATTGGAATTTAAATATAACAAGAGTTCTCATGCAAAAATATGCAAGGATTAAATTGTTGACGAGAAATGCCATAGGAAATGCATTTCCTATAGCATTTCTTTATTTTACATTGTTTACGACCTAAAATTTCGAACCAATTGAAAAAATAATGATTTTAGGGCTTATTCATTCGAATTTGAATATAACAAGAGTTCTCATGCAAAATATGCAAGGATTAAATTGTTGACGAGAATAACCATAGGAAATGCATTTCCTATAGCATTTCTTTATTTTACATTTTTTACAACCTTAAGTTTCGAACCAATTGAAAAAATAATGATTTTAGGGCTTATACATTAGAATTTTAATATTACAAGCGTTCTCACGAAAAAATATGCAAGGATTAAATTGTTGACGAGAAATGCCATAGGAAATGCTATAGCATTTCCTATAGCATTTCTTTATTTTACATTGTTTACGACCTAAAATTCGAATTAATTGAAAAAATAATGATTTTAGGGCTTATACATTGGAATTTGAATATAACAAGAGTTCTCATGCAAAAATATGCAAGGATTAAATTGTGGACGAGAAATGCCATAGGATATGCTATAGCATTTCCTATAGCATTTCTTTATTCTACATTTTTTACAACCTTAGATTTCGAACCAATTGAAAAAATAATGATTTTAGGGCTTATACATTGAAATTTGAATATAACAAGAGTTCTCATGCCAAAATATGCAAGGATTAAATTGTTGACGAGAAATGCCATAGGAAATGCTATAGCATTTCGTATAGGATTTCTTTATTTGACATTTTTTACAATCTTATATTTTGAAGCAATTGAAAAAATAATGATTTTAGGGCTTATACATTGGAATTTGAATATAACAAGAGTTCTCATGCAAAAATATGCAAGGATTAAATTGTTAACGAGAAATGCCATACGAAATGCTATAGCATTTCCTATAGCATTTCTTTATTTGACATTTTTTACAACCTTAAATTTCAAACCAATTGAAAAAATAATGATTTTATGGCTTATACATTGGAATTGGAATATAACAAGAGTTCTTATGCAAAAATATGCAAGGATTAAATTATTGACGAGAAATGCCATAGGAGATGCTATAGCATATCCTATAGCATTTCTTTATTTTACATTGTTTACGACCTAAAATTTTTAACCAATTGAAAAAATAATGATTTTAGGGCTTATACATTGAAATTTGAATATAACAAGAGTTCTCATGCAAAAATATGCAAGGATTAAATTGTTAACGAGAAATGCCATACAAAAAGCTATAGTATTTCCTATAGCATTTCTTTTTTTTGACATTTTTTACAACCTTAAATTTTGAACCAATTGAAAAAATAATGATTTTAGGGCTTATACATTGGAATTTGAATATAAAAAGAGTTCTCATGCAAAAATATACAAGGATTAAATTGTTGACGAGAAATGCCATAGGAAATGCTATAAAATTTCCTATAGAATTTCTTTATTTTACATTTTTTACAACCTTAAATTTTGAACCAATTGAAAAAATAATGATTTTAGGGCTTATACATTGGAATTTGAATATAACAAGAGTTCTCATGCAAAAATATGCAAGGATTAAATTGTTGACGAGAAACGCCATAGGAAATGCATTTCCTATAGCATTTCTTTATTTTACATTGTTTACGACCTAAAATTTCGAACCAATTGAAAAAATAATGATTTTAGGGCTTATACATTGGAATTTGAATATAACAAGAGTTCTCATGCAAAATATGCAAGGATTAAATTGTTGACGAGAATAACCATAGGAAATTCCAGCATTTCCTATAGCATTTCTTTATTTTACATTTTTTACAACCTTAAATTTCGAACCAATTGAAAAAATAATGATTTTAGGGCTTATACATTAGAATTTTAATATTACAAGCGTTCTCACGAAAAAATATGCAAGGATTAAATTGTTGACGAGAAATGCCATAGGAAATGCTATAGCATTTCCTATAGCATTTCTTTATTTTACATTGTTTACGACCTAAAATTCGAACTAATTGAAAAAATAATGATTTTAGGGCTTATACATTGGAATTTGAATATAACAAGAGTTCTCATGCAAAAATATGCAAGGATTAAATTGTTGACGAGAAATGCCATAGGATATGCTATAGCATTTCCTATAGCATTTCTTTATTCTACATTTTTTACAACCTTAGATTTCGAACCAATTGAAAAAATAATGATTTTAAGGCTTATACATTGAAATTTTAATATAACAAGAGTTCTCATGCCAAAATATTCAAGGATTAAATTGTTGACGAGAAATGCCATAGGAAATGCTATAGCATTTCGTATAGGATTTCTTTATTTGACATTTTTTACAATCTTATATTTTGAACCAATTGAAAAAATAATTATTTTAGGGCTTATACATTTGAATTTGAATATAACAAGAGTTCTCATGCAAAAATATGCAAGGATTAAATTGTTAACGAGAAATGCCATACGAAATGCTATAGCATTTCCTATAGCATTTCTTTATTTGACATTTTTTACAACCTTAAATTTCGAACCAATTGAAAAAATAATGATTTTAGGGCTTATACATTGGAATTGGAATATAACAAGAGTTCTTATGCAAAAATATGCAAGGATTAAATTATTGACGAGAAATGCCATAGAAGATGCTATAGCATGTCCTATAGCATTTCTTTATTTTACATTGTTTACGACCTAAAATTTTTAACCAATTGAAAAAATAATGATTTTAGGGCTTATACATTGGAATTTGAATATAACAAGAGTTCTCATGCAAAAATATGCAAGGATTAAATTGTTAACGAGAAATGCCATACAAAAAGCTATAGCATTTCCTATAGCATTTATTTTTTTTGACATTTTTTACAACCTTAAATTTTGAACCAATTGAAAAAATAATGATTTTAGGGCTTATACATTGGAATTTGAATATAACAAGAGTTCTCATGCAAAAATATACAAGGATTAAATTGTTGACGAGAAATGCCATAGGAAATGCTATAAAATTTCCTATAGAATTTCTTTATTTTACATTTTTTACAACCTTAAATTTCAAACCAATTGAAAAAATAATGATTTTAGGGCTTATACATTGGAATTTGAATATAACAAGAGTTCTCATGCAAAAATATGCAAGGATTAAATTGTTGACGAGAAATGCCATAGGATATGCTATAGCATTTCCTATAGCATTTCTTTATTCTACATTTTTTACAACCTTAGATTTCGAACAATTTGAAAAAATAATGATTTTACGGCTTTTACATTGAAATTTGAATATAACAAGAGTTCTCATGCCAAAATATGCAAGGATTAAATTGTTGACGAGAAATGCCATAGGAAATGCTATAGCATTTCGTATAGGATTTCTTTATTTGACATTTTTTACAATCTTATATTTTGAACCAATTGAAAAAATAAATATTTTAGGGCTTATACATTGGAATTTGAATATAACAAGAGTTCTCATGAAAAAAAATGCAAGGATTAAATTGTTGACGAGAAATGCCTGCATTTCTTTATTTTACATTTTTTACAACCTTAAATTTCGAACCAATTGAAAAAATAATGATTTTAAAGCTTATACATTAGAATTTGAATATAACAAGAGTTCTCATGAAAAAATATGCAAGGATTAAATTGTTGACGAGAAATGCCATAGGAAATGCTAGCATTTCCTATAGCATTTCTTTATCTTACATTGTTTACGAACCTAAAATTTCGAACCAATTGAAAAAAATAATGATTTTAGGACTTATACATTGGAATTTTAATATAACAAGAGTTCTCATGTAAAAATATACAAGGATTAAATTGTTGACGAGAAATGCCATAGGAAATGTTATAGCATTTCCTATAGCATTTCTTTATTTGACATTTTTTACAACCTTAAATTTTGAACCAATTGAAAAAATAATAATTTTAGGGCTTATACATTGGAATTTGAATATAACAAGAGTTCTCATGCCAAAATATGCAAGGATTAATTCGTTGACGAGAAATGCCATAGGAAATGCTATAGCAATTCCTATAGCATTTCTTTATTTTACATTTTTTACAACCTTAAATTTCGAACCAATTGAAAAAATAATGATTTTACGGCTTATACATTGAAATTTGAATATAACAATAGTTCTCATGCAAAAATATGCAAGGATTAAATTATTGACGAGAAATGCCATAGGAAATGATATAGAATTTCCTATAGAATTTTCTTATTTTACATTTTTTACAACCTTAAATTTCGAACCAATTAAAAAATTATGATTTTACGGCTTATACATTGGAATTTGAATATAACAAGAGTTCTCATGCAAAAATATGCAAGGATTAAATTGTTTACGGGAAATGCTATAGGAAATGCTAGCATTTTCTATAGCATTTTCTATAGCATTTCTTTATTTGACATTTTTTAAAACCTTAAATTTCGAACCAATTAAAAAAATAATGATTTTAGGGCTTATACATTGGAATTTGAATATAACAAGAGTTCTCATGCAAAAATAAGCAAGGAATAAATTGTTGACGAGAAATGCCATAGGAAATGCTAGCATTTCCTATAGCATTTCTTTATATTACATTGTTTACGACCTAAAATTTTGAACCAATTGAAAAAATAATTATTTTAGGGCTTATACATTGGAATTTGAATATAACAAGAGTTTTCAAGCCAAAATATGCAAGGATTAAATTGTTGACGAGAAATGCCATAGGAAATGCTATAGCATTTCCTATAGCATTTCTTTATTTGACATTTTTTACAACCTTAAATTTCAAACCAGTTAAAAAAATAATGATTTTAGGGATTATACATTGGAATTTTAATATAACAAGAGTTCTCATGCAAAAATATGAAAGGATTAAATTGTTGACGAGAAATGCCATAGGAAATGCATTTCCTATAGCATTTATTTATTTTACATTGTTTACGACCTAAAACTTCGAACCAATTGAAAAAATAATGATTTTAGGGCTTATACATTGGAATTTGTATACAAAAAGAGTTATCATGCAAAATATGCAAGGATTAAATTGTTGACGAGAATAACCATAGGAAATGCTAGCATTTCCTATAGCATTTCTTTATTTTACATTTTTTACAACCTTAAATTTCGAACCAATTGAAAAAATAATGGTTTTATGGCTTATACATTAGAATTTTAATATTACAAGCGTTCTCACGAAAAAATATGCAAGGATTAAATTGTTGACGAGAAATGCCATAGGAAATGCTATAGCATTTCCTATAGCATTTCTTTATTTTACATTGTTTACGACCTAAAATTCGAACTAATTGAAAAAATAATGATTTTAGGGCTTATACATTGGAATTTGAATATAACAAGAGTTCTCATGCAAAAATATGCAAGGATTAAATTGTTGACGAGAAATGCCATAGGATATGCTATAGCATTTCCTATAGCATTTCTTTATTCTACATTTTTTACAACCTTAGATTTCGAACCAATTGAAAAAATAATGATTTTAAGACTTATACATTGAAGTTTTAATATAACAAGAGTTCTCATGCCAAAATATGCAAGGATTAAATTGTTGACGAGAAATGCCATAGGAAATGCTATAGCATTTCGTATAGGATTTCTTTATTTGACATTTTTTACAATCTTATATTTTGAACCAATTGAAAAAATAATGATTTTAGGGCTTATACATTTGAATTTGAATATAACAAGAGTTCTCATGCAAAAATATGCAAGGATTAAATTGTTAACGAGAAATGCCATACAAAAAGCTATAGCATTTCCTATAGCATTTCTTTTTTTTGACATTTTTTACAACCTTAAATTTTGAACCAATTGAAAAAATAATGATTTTAGGGCTTATACATTGGAATTTGAATATAACAAGAGTTCTCATGCAAAAATATGCAAGGATTAAATTGTTTACGGGAAATGCTATAGGAAATGCTAGCATTTTCTATAGCATTTTCTATAGCATTTCTTTATTTGACATTTTTTAAAACCTTAAATTTCGAACCAATTAAAAAAATAATGATTTTAGGGCTTATACATTGGAATTTGAATATAACAAGAGTTCTCATGCAAAAATAAGCAAGGAATAAATTGTTGACGAGAAATGCCATAGGAAATGCTAGCATTTCCTATAGCATTTCTTTATATTACATTGTTTACGACCTAAAATTTTGAACCAATTGAAAAAATAATTATTTTAGGGCTTATACATTGGAATTTGAATATAACAAGAGTTCTCAAGCCAAAATATGCAAGGATTAAATTGTTGACGAGAAATGCCATAGGAAATGCTATAGCATTTCCTATAGCATTTCTTTATTTGACATTTTTTACAACCTTAAATTTCAAACCAATTAAAAAAATAATGATTTTAGGGATTATACATTGGAATTTGAATATAACAAGAGTTCTCATGCAAAAATATGAAAGGATTAAATTGTTGACGAGAAATGCCATAGGAAATGCTATAGAATTTCCTTTAGAATTTCTTTATTTTACATTTTTTACAACCTTAAATTTAAAACCAATTGAAAAAAATAATGATTTTAAGGCTTATACATTGAAATTTTAATATTACAAGCGTTCTCATGTAAAAATATGCAAGGATTAAATTGTTGACGAGAAATGCAATAGCATTTCCTATTGCATTTCTTTATTTTACATTGTTTACGACCTAAAATTTGAAACCAATTGAAAAAATAATGATTTTAGGGCTTATACATTGGAATTTTAATATTACAAGCGTTCTCATGCAGAAATATGCAAGG
The DNA here is from genome assembly GCA_954871525.1 of Parietaria judaica. Lineage (NCBI taxonomy): Eukaryota > Viridiplantae > Streptophyta > Magnoliopsida > Rosales > Urticaceae > Parietaria > Parietaria judaica. The sequence continues at coordinate 29,563,611 of OX940871.1, read as the reverse complement.
ATTAAATTGTTGACGAGATATTCCATAGGAAATTTAGCATTTCCTATAGCATTTTTTTATTTTACATTGTTTACGACCTAAAAGTCGAACCAATTGAAAAAATAATGATTTTAGGGCTTATACATTGGAATTTGATTATAACAAGAGTTCTCATGCAAAAATATGCAAGGATTAAATTGTTGACGAGAAATGCCATACGAAATGCTATAGCATTTCCTATAGGATTTCTTTATTTTACATTTTTTACAACTTTAAATTAAGAACCAATTGAAAAAATAATGATTTTAGGGCTTATACATTGGAATTTGAATATAATAAGAGTTCTCAAGCAAAAATATGCAAGGATTAAATTGTTGTCGAGAAATGCCATAGGAAATTCTATAGAATTTCTTATAGAATTTCTTTATTTTACATTTTTACAACCTTAAATTTCAAACCAATTGAAAAAAATAATGATTTTAAGGCTTATACATTGAAATTTTAATATTACAAGCGTTCTCATGTAAAAATATGCAAGGATTAAATTGTTGACGAGAAATGCCATAGGAAATGCTATAGCATTTCCTATAGCATTTCTTTATTTTACATTTTTTACAAACTTAAATTTCAAACCAATTGAAAAAATAATGATTTTAGGGTTTATACATTGGAATTTTAATATTACAAGCGTTCTCATGCAGAAATATGCAAGGATGGTAAAAAACCCCCTCTACAACGATGACTAACTCAAAGTTGTGGCGACGTTTGGAGAGAGATTTGACTATGATATGATCGTCAACGAACATTGTCCTGAACGTACGCGAGCCCTGATGAGAACCTTAATTGACAGTGGGTTCCCGATCCCTGTAAACAGAAAAGAGGGTGAATTTTTCTCTGGTGGAGAGCTAATGTCGTCTTTCTAGATAGGGAAACTCTGAGGAAAAAGTGAGTAGAAAATGAGGAAATGAAGTAAATAGGGGAAAATGTAATCATTTTCCCACATTTTGGGGGCATTCAAATGGAATATTCCCTTGGTAAAAACCAAGGAAGATGCACCATTTAGGGATGAAGGACGTCATCGAGGTACGTTGATATGTTGCTTGCTCGGCGATGTAGCTCGTGCGTTATCACGATGCTTTTCGGAGGCTTCGCGATGTAGTAATTCAGATCACGTGACGCCTTCGGAGTGTCCTTGGCGTCTTGTGAGCTTGGATTACTTTTAGCTTGACGTTTGATCTTGTAGGTCTCGCAACGTGTAGCACGTCGCCGCTTGGAATTTGTCTGCCATAGTTGGCATGGTTAATGTAGGTTGACGATGCCACTGGAGCTTGCCGTAGTGATGATGTCGTTGTTGTACATTACATATAGGAGGTTGACGTTGCCAGATTAGATTGTCGACGTTGGTGGACATTGTCAATGACCTTTTAAGATCGTCATAGCCTTGCCTAGGGTTTAATGAGGTTTTCCACTCCACATCGGGTAGTCTTGAATGCTTCAAAGTTATCGCGTGAGGTCTTTTTGGGCACGTGGCAGGTCTTCGGGCCGCACTTGACGGATCTTGATTTCGGGCTTTTCTTGTGGGTTTGAAATTGGGCCGATGGGCCTTGACTTTCTTGATAAGCTTTTACTTTTGTCTTAGGGGCCCATATTTTTAATAGTAATTCTACCAAATGCCCAAAAAACACCAAAGGTTTAAGAGATTTGCCCATAGTTTCAAAAACCTCATTTATGCCCATTAATGAAATTTTTTGGACCAAATTAACCCTAATAATGATTAATTTTAAATATAAAATTTTAAAATTTATTTCCTTTAATATTAATTTGTTGACTAATCTTATGAATTTAATTCAAATCTCAAAATAAATTAAAATCCTAAATAATTTCTCTCTCTCTCTCTCCCCCCTCCTCTCTTCTCTCACTCTCCCTTCCACGATCTCTCTCTTTCTCTCACTCTCTCTTTCTCACTCAAGACAATTCGAAGCTTGCTCCGGCGAACGTAGTCGCCCGGGTAAGACCGTCATTTAATCCCTCACTCCTCGAGTCCTCTTACGCCGATTGCTTCTCCTTTTCGATTCTCTCGCTCGTTCGCTCGCGGAGGTTTGCTCGTTTGCTCGTGAAGGTTCGTCGTCGTTTGTTCGCCGTTTCATGGTCGCCGTCGTTTGTCGCTCGTTCGCTCGCGGAGGTTCGTCGTCGTTTATTCACTGTTTTTCGATCGCCGTCGTTTGTTTGTAAATATATTTACAGTTTTTTAAATTTCGTAAATATATTTACAGTTTATAACTACAACTTTATTGAAAATTTTGTAATTATATTTACAATTTACTGCACGTACTACTGTGGTTGAAAATCCTACGGACGCTCGTAAACAAGCACAATGTCCCGAGGTTGAATAGGTTATTGAATTGTCGTACATATATTTACAGTTTTATAACTCTATTTACAGTTTACTGCACGTACTACTGTGGTTGAAAATCCTATGGACGCTAGTAAACAAGCATAATGTCCTGAGGTTCATGTTAATGAATTGTAATAAATATATTTACAGTTTTATAACTACAACTTTATTGAAATTTTGAAAACTATAATGACCCTTGACGAGACGTGCATTTAATGAAGCCGACCTACTCACTCGATGAGAGCGTCAGCGACGAGGCTTGCAGAGCCGAATGACGGCTGACGGGAAGCGCATTTAATGAGGCGCACCTACCCATTACGGCAGCCTGCTCGGAAGTGACATAAAGCAAGGATTTACCATGCTGCCCTCAAACCACGCCAGAGAATGAATGATTAAAGGGAAAAAAGGCGGGAAATATGCGACAGGAAGGCTTGGTAAAACTATATAAAAGGCAAGATAAGCCTCATTTGTGGAGGTTCGGAAAAATAGAGAAGGAAAGACCCGGAAGGAGAGAAAGAAGTCTTGTAATAGAAAAGGCTAAGGAAATAGAGAGAATTGATGCTCATGATCCTTCATCTGTCCAGCTATTCAACGGAAGAAAACCGAGCTCGTTTCGGAAAATATAATAAAACAGAGACATTCGTCAATTATTATTATTTATTTGTTATTTGGTGATTGATTTTTTCATAAGAACTCTTGTTATATTCAAATTCCAATGTATAAGCCCTAAAATCATTATTTTTTCAATTGGTTCGAAATTTAAGGTTGTACAAAATGTAAAATAAAGAAATGCTATAGGAAATGCTATAACATTTCCTATGGCATTTCTCGTCAACAATTTAATCCTTGCATATTAGTGCATAAGAACACTTGTTATATTCAAATTCCAATGTATAATCCCTAAAATATTTATTTTCTCAATTGGTTCGAAATTTAAGGTTGTAAAAAAGTCAAATAAAGAAATGCTATAGGAAATGCTATAGCATTTCCTATAGCATTTCTCGTCAACAATTTAATCCTTGCATATTTTTGCATGAGAACTCTTGTTGTATTCAAATTCCAATGTATAAGCTTTAAAATTATTATTTTTTCAATTGATTCGAAATTTAAGGTCGTAAAAAATGTAAAATAAAGAAATGCTATAGGAAATGCTATAGCATTTCCTATGGCATTTCTCGTCAACAATTTAATCCTTGCATATTTTGGCATGAGAACTCTTGTTATATTCAAATTCAATTGTATAAGCCCTAAAATCATTATTTTCTCAATTGGTTCGAAATTTAAGGTTGTAAAAAATGTCAAATAAAGAAATGCTATAGGAAATGCTATAGCATTTCCTATGGCATTTCTCGTCAACAATTTAATCCTTGCATATTTTTCCATGAGAACTCTTGTTATATTCAAGTTCCAATGTATAAGCCCTAAAATCATTATTTTTTCAATTGGTTTGAAATTTTAGGTCGTAAACAATGTAAAATAAAGAAATGCGATAGGAAATGCTATGACATTTTTCGTCAACAATTTAATCATTGCATATTTTTTCATGAGAACTCTTTTTATATTAAAATTCAATGTATAAGCCCTAAAATCATTATTTTTTCAATTGGTTCAAAATTTAAGGTTGTAAAAAATGTAAAATAAAGAAATGCTATAGGAAATACTATAGCATTTCCTATGGCATTTCTCGTCAACTATTTAATCCTTGCATATTTTTGCATGAGAACTCTTGTTATATTCAAATTCCAATGTATAAGCCCTAAAATCATTATTTTTTCAATTGGTTCGAATTTTAGGTCCTAAACAATGTAAAATATAGAAATGCTATAGGAAATGCTATAGCATTTCCTATGGCATTTCTCGTCAACAATTTAATCCTTGCATATTTTTGCATGAGAACGCTTGTAATATTAAAATTCCAATGTATAAGCCCTAAAATCATTATTTTTTCAATTGGTTTGAAATTTAAGGTTGTAAAAAATGTAAAATAAAGAAATGCTATAGGAAATGCTATAGCATTTCCTATGGCAAGTCTTGTCAACAGATTAATCCTTGCATATTTTTGCATGAAAACTCTTGATATATTTAAATTCCAATGTATAAGCCCTAAAATCATTAATTTTTCAATTGGTTCGAAATTTAAGGTTGTAAAAATGTAAAATAAAGAAATTCTTTAGGAAATTCTATAGCATTTCCTATGGCATTTCTCGTCAACAATTTAATCCTTGCATATTTTTTCATGAGAACTCTTGTTATATTCAAACTCCAATGTATAAGCCGTAAAATCATTATTTTTTCAATTGGTTCGAAATTTAATGTTGTAAAAAATGTAAAATAAAGAAATGCTATAGGAAATGCTATAGCATTTCCTATGGCATTTCTCGTCAACAATTTAATCCTTGCATATTTTGGCATGAGAACTCTTGTGATATTCAAATTCCAATGTATAAGCCCTAAAATCATTATTTTTTCAATTGGTTCGAAATTTAAGGTTGTAAAAAATGTAAAATAAAGAAATGCTATAGGAAATGCTATAGCATTTCCTATGGCATTTATCGTCAACAATTTAATCCTTGCATATTTTTTCATGAGAACTCTTGTTATATTCAAACTCCAATGTATAAGCCGTAAAATCATTATTTTTTCAATTGGTTCGAAATTTAATGTTGTAAAAAATGTAAAATAAAGAAATGCTATAGGAAATGCTATAGCATTTCCTATGGCATTTCTCGTCAACAATTTATTCCTTGCATATTTTGGCATGAGAACTCTTGTGATATTCAAATTCCAATGTATAAGCCCTAAAATCATTATTTTTTCAATTGGTTCAAAATTTTAGGTCGTAAACAATGTAAAATAAAGAAATGCTATAGGAAATGCTAGCATTTCCTATGGCATTTTTCGTCAACAATTTAATCCTTGCATATGTTTCCATGAGAACTCTTGTTATATTCAAATTCCAATGTATAAGCTTTAAAATCATTATTTTTTCAATTAGTTCGAAATTTAAGGTTGTAAAAAATGTAAAATAAAGAAATGCTATAGGAAATACTATAGCATTTCCTATGGCATTTCTCGTCAACAATTTAATCCTTGCATATTTTCTCAAGAGAACTCTTTTTACATTCAAATTACAATGTATAAGCCCTAAAATCATTATTTTTTCAATTGCTTCGAAATTTAAGGTTGTAAAGAATGTAAAATAAAGAAATGCTATAGGAAATGCTATAGCATTTCCTATGGCATTTCTCGTCAACAATTTAATCCTTGCATATTTTTGCATGAGAACTCTTTTTATATTCAAATTACAATGTATAAGCCCTAAAATCATTATTTTTTCAATTGGTTCGAAATTTAGGTCGTAAACAATGTAAAATAAAGAAATGCTATAGGAAATGCTCCTATGGCATTTCTCGTCAACAATTTAATCCTTGCATATTTTTGCATGAGAACTCTTTTTATATTCAAATTACAATGTATAAGCCCTAAAATCATTATTTTTTCAATTGGTTCAAAATTTAAGGTTGTAAAAAATGTAAAATAAAGAAATTCTATAGGAAATTCTATAGCATTTCCTATGGCATTTCTCGTCAACAATTTAATCCTTGCATATTTTTTCATGAGAACTCTTGTTATATTCAAATTCCAATGTATAAGCCCTAAAACCATTTTTTTTTAAAATTGGTTCGAAATTTAAGGTTGTAAAAAATGTAAAATAAAGAAATGCTATAGGAAATGCTATAGCATTTCCTATGGCATTTCTCATCAACAAGTTAATCCTTGCATATTTTGGCATGAGAACTCTTGTTATATTCAAATTCCAATGTATAAGCCATAAAATCATTATTTTCTCAATTGGTTCGAAATTTGAGGTTGTAAAAAATTTCAAATAAAAAAATGCTATAGGAAATGCTATAGCATTTCCTATGGCATTTCTCGTCAACAATTTAATCCTTGCATATTATTGCATGAGAACTCTTGTTATATTCAAATTCCAATGTATAAGCCCTAAAATCATTATTTTTTCAATTGGTTTGAAATTTTAGGTCGTAAACAATGTAAAATAAAGAAATGCTATAGGAAATGCTATGGCATTTTTCATCAACAATTTAATCCTTGCATATTTTTGCATGAGAACTCTTGTTATATTAAAATTTCAATGTATAAGCCCTAAAATCATTATTTTTTCAATTGGTTCGAAATTTAAGGTTGTAAAAAATGTAAAATAAAGAAATGCTATAGGAAATGATATAGCATTTCCTATGGCATTTCTCGTCAACAATTTAATCCTTGAATATTTTTTCATGAGAACTCTTTTTATATTCAAATTACAATGTATAAGCCCTAAAATCATTATTTTTTCAATTGGTTTGAATTTTAGGTCGTAAACAATGTAAAATAAAGAAATGCTATAGGAAATGCTATAGCATTTCCTATGGCATTTATCGTCAACAATTTAATCCTTGCATATTTTGGCATGAGAACTCTTGTTATATTCAAATTCGAATGTATAAGCCCTAAAATCATTATTTTCTCAATTGGTTCGAAATTTAAGGTTGTAAAAAAGTCAAATAAAGAAATGCTATAGGAAATGCTATAGCATTTCCTATGGCATTTCTCGTCAACTATTTAATCCTTGCATATTTTTGCATGAGAACTCTTGTTATATTCTAATTCCAATGTATAAGCTTTAAAATCATTATTTTTTCAATTGGTTCGAAATTTAGGGTCGTAAAAAATGTAAAATAAAGAAATGCTATAGGAAATACTATAGCATTTCCTATGGCATTTCTCGTCAACAATTTAATCCTTGCATATTTTTGCATGAGAACTCTTGTTATATTCAAATTCCAATGTATAAGCCCTAAAATCATTATTTTTTCAATTGGTTCGAAATTTAAGGTTGTAAAAATTGTAGAATAAAGAATTGTTATAGGAAATGCTATAGCATTTCCTATGGCATTTCTCGTCAACAATTTAATCCTTGCATATTTTTTCATGAGAACTCTTGTTATATTCAAATTCCAATGTATAAGCCCTAAAATCATTATTTTTTCAATTGGTTCGAAATTGAAGGTTGTAAAAAATGTAAAATAAAGAAATGCTATAGGAAATGCTATAGCATTTCCTATGGCATTTCTCGTCAACAATTTAATCCTTGCATATTTTGGCATGAGAACTCTTGTTATATTCAAAATTCCAATGTATAAGCCCTAAAATCATTATTTTATCAATTGGTTCGAAATTTAAGGTTGTAAAAAAGTCAAATAAAGAAATGCTATAAGAAATGCTATAGCATTTCCTATGGCATTTCTCGTGAACAATTTAATCCTTGCATATTTTGGCATGAGAACTCTTGTTATATTCAAATTCCAATGTATAAGCCCTAAAATCATTATTTTCTCAATTGGTTCAAAATTTAAGGTTGTAAAAAAGTAAAATAAAGAAATGCTATAGGAAATGCTATAGCATTTCCTATGGCATTTCTCGTCAACAATTTAATCCTTGCATATTTTTGCATGAGAACTCTTGTTATATTAAAATTCCAATGTATAAGATTTAAAATCATTATTTTTTCAATTGGTTCGAAATTTAAGGTCGTAAAAAATGTAAAATAAAGAAATGCTATAGGAAATTCTATAGCATTTCCTATGGCATTTCTCGTCAGCAATTTAATCCTTGCATATTTTTGCATGAGAACACTTGTTATATTCAAATTCCAATGTATAAGCCCTAAAATCATTATTTTTTCAATTGGTTCGAAATTTAAGGTTGTAAAAAATGTAATATAAAGAAATTCTATAGGAAATTCTATAGCATTTCATATGGCATTTCTCGTCAACAATTTAATCCTTGCATATTTTTTCATGAGAACTCTTGTTATATTCAAATTCAATTGTATAAGCCCTAAAATCATTATTTTTTCAATTGGTTCGAAATTTAAGGTTGTAAAAAATGTAAAATAAAGAAATGCTATAGGAAATGCTATAGCATTTCCTATGGCATTTCTCGTCAACAATTTAATCCTTGCATATTTTCGCATGAGAACTCTTGTTATATTCAAATTCCAATGTATAAGCCCTAAAATCATTATTTTCTCAATTGGTTCGAAATTTAAGGTTGTAAAAAAGTCAAATAAAGAAATGCAATAGGAAATGCTATAGCATTTCCTATGGCATTTCTCGTCAACAATTTAATCCTTGCATATTTTTGCATGAGAACTCTTGTTATATTCAAATTCCAATGTATAAGCCCTAAAATCATTATTTTTTCAATTGGTTCAAAATTTAAGGTTGTAAAAAATGTAAAATAAAGAAATGCTATAGGAAATACTATAGCATTTCTTATAGCATTTCCCGTCAACAATTTAATCCTTGCATATTTTTGCATGAGAACTCTTGTTATATTCAAATTCCAATGTATAAGCCCTAAAATCATTATTTTCTCAATTGGTTCGAAATTTAAGGTTGTAAAAAAGTCAAATAAAGAAATGCTATAGGAAATGCTATAGCATTTCCTATGACATTTCTCGTCAACAATTTAATCCTTGCATATTTTTGCATGAGAACTCTTGTTATATTCAAATTCCAATGTATAAGCCCTAAAATCATTATTTTTTCAATTGGTTCGAAATTTAAGGTTGTAAAAAATGTAAAATAAAGAAATTCTATAGGAAATGCTATAGCATTTCCTATGGCATTTCTCGTCAACAATTTAATCCTTGCATATTTTTGCATGAGAACTCTTGTTATATTCAAATTCCAATGTATAATCCCTAAACTCATTATTTTTTCAATTGGTTCGAAATTTAAGGTTGTAAAAAATGTAAAATAAAAAAATGCAATAGGAAATGCTATAGCATTACATATGGCATTTCTCGTCAACAATTTAATCCTTGCATATTTTTGCATGAGAACTCTTGTTATATTCAAATTCCAATGTATAAGCTTTAAAATTATTATTTTTTCAATTGGTTCGAAATTTAAGGTTGTAAAAAATGTAAAATAAAGAAATGCTATAGGAAATGCTATAGCATTTCCTATGGCATTTCTCGTCAACAATTTAATCCTTGCATATTTTTGCATGAGAACTCTTGTTATATTAAAATTCCAATGTATAAGCCCTAAAATCATTATTTTTTGAATTGGTTCAAAATTTAAGGTTGTAAAAAATGTTAAATAAAGAAATGCTATAGGAAATGCTATAGCATACCCTATGGCATTTCTCGGCAACAATTTAATCCTTGCATATTTTTGCATGAGAACTCTTGTTATATTAAAATTCCAATGTATAAGCCCTAAAATCATTATTTTTTCAATTGGTTCGAAATTTAAGGTTGTAAAAAATGTAAAATAAAGAAATGCTATAGGAAATGCTATAGCATTTCCTATGGCATTTCTCGTCAACAATTTAATCCTTGCATATTTTTTCATGAGAACTCTTTTTATATTCAAATTACAATGTATAAGCCCTAAAATCATTATTTTTTCAATTGGTTCGAATTTTAGGTCGTAAACAATGTAAAATAAAGAAATGCTATAGGAAATGCTACAGCATTTCCTATGGCATTTCTCGTCAACAATTTAATCCTTGCATATTTTGGCATGAGAACTCTTGTTATATTCAAATTCGAATGTATAAGCTCTAAAATCATTATTTTCTCAATTGGTTCGAAATTTAAGGTTGTAAAAAAGTCAAATAAAGAAATGCTATAGGAAATGCTATAGCATTTCCTATGACATTTCTCGTCAACAATTTAATCCTTGCATATTTTTGCATGAGAACTCTTGTTATATTCAAATTCCAATGTATAAACCCTAAAATCATTATTTTTTCAATTGGTTCGAAATTTAAGGTTGTAAAAAATGTAAAATAAAGAAATTCTATAGGAAATGCTATAGCATTTCCTATGGCATTTCTCGTCAACAATTTAATCCTTGCATATTTTTTCATGAGAACTCTTGTTGTATTCAAATTCCAATGTATAAGCCCTAAAATCATTATTTTTTCAATTGGTTCAAAATTTAAGGTTGTAAAAAATGTAAAATAAAGAAATGCTATAGGAAATGCTATAGCATTTCCTATGGCATTTCTCGTCAACAATTTAATCCTTGCATATTTTGGGATGAGAACACTTGTTATATTCAAATTCCAATGTATAAGCCCTAAAATCATTATTTTTTCAATTGGTTCGAAATTTAAGGTTGTAAAAAATGTAAAATAAAGAAATGCTATAGGAAATGCTATATCATTTATAGGAAATGCTATAGCATTTCCTATGGCATTTCTCGTCAACAATTTAATCCTTGCATATTTTTTCATGAGAACTCTTTTTATATTCAAATTACAATGTATAAGCCCTAAAATCATTATTTTTTCAATTGGTTCGAATTTTAGGTCGTAAACAATGTAAAATAAAGAAATGCTATAGGAAATGCTATAGCATTTCCTATGGCATTTCTCGTCTACAATTTAATCCTTGCATATTTTGGCATGAGAACTCTTGTTATATTCAAATTCGAATGTATAAGCCCTAAAATCATTATTTTCTCAATTGGTTCGAAATTTAAGGTTGCAAAAAAGTCAAATAAAGAAATGCTATAGGAAATGCTATAGCATTTCCTATGGCATTTCTCGTCAACTATTTAATCCTTGCATATTTTTGCATGAGAACTCTTGTTATATTCTAATTCCAATGTATAAGCTTTAAAATCATTATTTTTTCAATTGGTTCGAAATTTAGGGTCGTAAAAAATGTAAAATAAAGAAATGCTATAGGAAATACTATAGCATTTCCTATGGCATTTCTCGTCAACAATTTAATCCTTGCATATTTTTGCATGAGAACTCTGGTTATATTCAAATTCCAATGTATAAGCCCTAAAATCATTATTTTTTCAATTGGTTCGAAATTTAAGGTTGTAAAAATTGTAGAATAAAGAAATTCTATAGGAAATGCTATAGCATTTCCTATGGCATTTCTCGTCAACAATTTAATCCTTGCATATTTTTTTATGAGAACTCTTGTTATATTCAAATTCCAATGTATAAGCCCTAAAATCATTATTTTTTCAATTGGTTCGAAATTGAAGGTTGTAAAAAATGTAAAATAAAGAAATGCTATAGGAAATGCTATAGCATTTCCTATGGTATTTATCGTCAACAATTTAATCCTTGCATATTTTCGCATGAGAACTCTTGTTATATTCAAATTCCAATGTATAAGCCCTAAAATCATTATTTTCTCAATTGGTTAGAATTTTAAGGTTGTAAAAAAGTCAAATAAAGAAATGCTATAGGAAATGCTATAGCATTTCCTATGGCATTTCTCGTCAACTATTTAATCCTTGCATATTTTTGCATGAGAACTCTTGTTATATTCTAATTCCAATGTATAAGCTTTAAAATCATTATTTTTTCAATTGGTTCGAAATTTAGGGTCGTAAAAAATGTAAAATAAAGAAATGCTATAGGAAATACTATAGCATTTCCTATGGCATTTCTCGTCAACAATTTAATCCTTGCATATTTTTGCATGAGAACTCTTGTTATATTCAAATTCCAATGTATAAGCCCTAAAATCATTATTTTTTCAATTGGTTCGAAATTTAAGGTTGTAAAAATTGTAGAATAAAGAAATTCTATAGGAAATGCTATAGCATTTCCTATGGCATTTCTCGTCAACAATTTAATCCTTGCATATTTTTTTATGAGAACTCTTGTTATATTCAAATTCCAATGTATAAGCCCTAAAATCATTATTTTTTCAATTGGTTCGAAATTGAAGGTTGTAAAAAATGTAAAATAAAGAAATGCTATAGGAAATGCTATAGCATTTCCTATGGTATTTATCGTCAACAATTTAATCCTTGCATATTTTCGCATGAGAACTCTTGTTATATTCAAATTCCAATGTATAAGCCCTAAAATCATTATTTTCTCAATTGGTTAGAATTTTAAGGTTGTAAAAAAGTCAAATAAAGAAATGCTATAGGAAATGCTATAGCATTTCCTATGACATTTCTCGTCAACAATTTAATCCTTGCATATTTTTGCATGAGAACTCTTGTTATATTCAAATTCCAATGTCTATGTAGTGCCCGTTTTTTTTTAGGAACAATAATTTTATTATATTTAATTTTTCTTCATATATTATCGATTAAAAAAAAATCAATGATAATAAAATAAGTTGAGTATTTTATCTTTAACATTGAGAGTGTTATTTTAATTATAATGCCCTTCTTTAATAATTTTCTATATGAAGATCATGAATAAATATTAAATTAGTACTTTATAAGCAAATATGCAAAATTTTATAAACTTTTCAGCCACCCACGTTTCATTTTATTTTATCTATGTCTTAACCTTACCAATATCTAAATAATTAATCTACCTATACAGATTTAACATTTTAACCTTAATATACGTTTTATTTATGCATTATGTATGCTGACATCTTCAAGTGAAGCTTCCATATTCTTCCAGCCGACTTACTTTATATATATATATATATATATATATATATATATATGAGATCATGATATGATCTTTCAGAATTGTTAGCTGACTTTTCTCGAGCTCCCGCTCGACCTCTTTCTATTTCTTAATAGTTGGTAAGCTCTTCTCTAAATTTCTATGCTTACATCTTGAAAACTTTAAGATAGAATTATGATAAATTCTTTTCTTTACTAAGGAATTACAGTAACATATGTTTGCACAATATATTTGTCGCACATATGAAATAGATGCTGATAATAAAAGGGTGATCATGATCATAGCTTAAATATTACTATTATACGGTTTAAGTATACATGTAGACATAGAATTGGTGTGATATGTGATATATACTTACATAACACTTTCAATGCTTAGTGATTATTAAAAATTAGTAAATACGCAGTGAGTATAAAAATAGGTATTTGATATGGTGATGATATGTATAGAGCAGAGTTTGGTTATATTGATTTAGATGATTCATTTAAAGGCTATAAGCTAGTTAATAAGATTACGAAAATGAATTGAATATACGTACTCTTTGATATGATGATAATTTTCTAATATTCTTATTGGATATCATGGACTTTTAATAAGTTTGAAATCTTATAAATAAGCTTATGTTTATATCAGCCTCTTTGTATAAGAAGAAAGTACCGAATCAAATTATTAAGAGTTCATAAGGTGTAAGGTACGTAAAAATACTCACTACAACACAACAATAATATTATGGTTTGTGTGATTGTGTAGGTTGTGAAATATGTGTTGTTTTGTGGAATTGTTTGATGATATATGTTAGATATGCGATATAAGCATATTAAAAAAAAAAGCATGAATATACAGTATGAGTATATTCCAAAAGCAGGATTTAGTCATACATATAATCTATAGTGATATTAAATATATGTATGACAATTTTAGTAATAAATTGCGTCGTACCAACCATTGTATATCGGGTCGCGTAGTCACTGATTACAATGTGTATGAAGCCTCCGACCGTATCGGGTCGAGTAGTCACTGATACGTCGTGAGATGATTGCCGCGGGCTGACTTGGTTAGGGTCGCGCCCCCAGTCCCCCGTAGGCGTAGTTGCGCGCTGGTACGAACGCAGGGCCCAAGATTATGTTTATAAATAAAAATACATAAAATAGTAGCATGGCATTGCATTATGTGAACTATATATGATTATTTTTGTGAGCAATAAAAAGCTTTTGCGTACTGAGCGTTAGCTCACTCGTATAGTTGTGTTGTAGAATCAGGAAAAAACTAATGAGTTGCGGATGAAGCGGGATCAGCGGTGGCATATACGGGTGCATACGGTGGTAGAATCAATCTTGTAATTTTCCGCAATCTTTTTCTTATTTGTTTTTAAAATAAGGAGCTCCGAAATATTTTATTTTTGTTTTAAAGTTAAGTATAGTCCCGAGTACTTATTATATAAATTGTATTGAACTTTAAACATATTTAAATATTTTCTCTTTAAAATATTTTTATAAACCGGGACTTTGACGAGTTTAATCGAAGATGTAACGGACCCGAGAAAAGGGGGTCGTTACAGAGTGGTATCAGAGCGGTTCACCTATCGTCACCGTATATGCAAGTCGAGCTGATTTCTTATAGTCCGCAAGTAAGTTATTCTTTCATTTCATGATGATTAATTAGTGTGGAGTAATAAGAGAGGATGTTTTAGGTTCCTCCTTACATGAGGTATGAGTTATAGTTCAATGAAAACTAAACTCTTACCATCAATGCGAGATATGGAGTTCGATATCACTAATGTTAACTCCAACTTGGGTGATTAATATGGTCTAATGGTATTGAAAATGAATATCATTTTATATTATTTGGGATCAAAGCGAGAATCTTACGTAAATATTTTCAATCATGTTGAATTTACTTTTTATATTTTAAGAGTTGATTCATGGTTATCATGACAACCGAATGATGGGTTATCATGATTATCTCTTAATGCATATATTTTATAAAAGCCGCGTTAGAATGGTGAAATTCTTAGTGTGTTATAACATGTATATTTTATGGAATCGATTTAAGGAATTAAGCCTTCTTCGATTTGATCATCACATCGTGATGATGCATTTAGATCAAAGGATGAATCTGTAAATGATATATGAGCATAACCATATTGTTATATACAATTGGTTTGGTCTCAAGATAGATGTATGAGTGCTCGTAAATGAGGTTTTCGAATCTTATTCAGAACATGTTGTTGTGGAAGGTGCCTATCCTAGAGTGAATCTGAGTTGGTTTAATATGATGACGAACTAGGGTGTCAACCCTAATGGATAACTAGAAGGCAATACAGAAAAATATTATCTGGGAGAAAAATTTCCGATTGAGGTGTAACAAGAACGAGCTTGATTCGAAAGAAGGACCAGAGGAGGTCGATCTAGAAGAGGTTGATCCGTAAGACCATCATGCATATATTTATATGAAAGACGATCTAAAGAAAGGTTATGAAGATGATGACCTGAAGTGTATAATGATGATTAAATGAATAACTCAACTACTCGTTTACGAGATATAGACAATAGTGTTGAAGCCCCAAAGGGCCTGGAGGCCAAGCTTGTGGTTGTCACTGTGTCCAAAGGAAAGTGAACAACGATTCCAAAGTGATGCTCTAGAAGGTATTCAAAATTGATTTAATGAATAGATCAAACACATTTGATAACTTACCAATCACTTAGATGTTAAAGATGTGGAAGTATTAGGCCGAGAATGAAAAAAAAACTAGAAGAATCTTATGCTATAAAAAAGGACGAACGACTGGAATAGGAAGAAGAAATTGAAGTTCATCAGCGTCCGGAATGCGTGACGAACCACTATAAGAAAGATTCCGCCGAATGCAAGCTCCAAAGTCATATGAGCCACTGATCTGTTGTAGGAACAAGAGTAGTTGTCTAGAATTCAAGTCATTTATGACTTTATGGAACTTTCTGATCGAGAAAAGATGTTGTGAACGTCTTCAGTAGTTAGGTTTGAAGCTATATACTGGTGCAAAACAGTTAAAACAAGGAATGATATCGATGACATGACATGGGTAGACTATGTGCAAGAGTTTAATACAATTCTAAATCCCGCAGCATTAAAGGCTCAAGTTGATGAATTTAATGATATAAAGAAAGGAAACTTAGTTATTTGTGATGCTATTCACAAGTTTGATAAGTTTGCAAAGTGATGTTATGAGTTGGTGCCTACAGAGCACGAGCGAGTTTGACGAATGATGAACATGTTTTGGGATGAAATCACGCTTCAGGTGGATGATGGTGGATGTCCGTCAAATTGTTGGAGATTGGGTTGACTCAGCCCTCCGTTCGGAATATCCTTTACTCAAAACTATACAAGAGCGTATAAGAACCATTGAAGCTAATAAGACTAAAATTCAAGGGAGGTCAGGAAATCGGAGTCAATGGGGAAATTGTTATTTCAATGAAGACAAAAGTTTTCATGTAGGTGATCAGGGCTCAAAACGAAAGACGGAGTTTAATAATGAAGGGTCGTATAAGAGGCACGTGGGGACCCGTCCAAATTTTAATAGAGATGTAGAATTCCCGACTTGTTCCAAGTGTAGAAATAAGCATCCAAGTTTATGTAGGATGGGATCTCTTACATGTTATGGTTGTTGAAGGAAAGGGCATTGCGCTTTATCGTGACATAACGAGAAAAAAAAAGTTTTAGTAAGGAGCGGATTGATGGACCTTGCAACAATCAAGGACGGCTTGAGGCTCCAGCCTTAATGACCAACACTATAGTTTATACTATAACAAATGAGGATGGGAAGGCTGGGACTTCTAATGTAGTAATAGGTTAGCTTCTTATTGAAAACATTCCTGCTTCAGTATTATTTGACTCGGGTGCAACACATTCTTTTGTGTTGTAAAAGTTTTCAGAGAAAATTAATAGACTGAAACATATGTTAGGAAATGCGCTTTTTGTGGCCTTACTTTTTCGTGAGGTTATAATTTCCTCATCTTGGTTACATGCGGTACCACTAATCATCGCTGATAGGAAATTGTCAGCGAATTCGGTTATACTTAAAATGCATGACTATCATATTATTCTTGGGATGGATTTCCTAAGAAAGTATGATACAACAATTTACTAGCAAGAAATAGAAGATGATTTTTGGACCAGAAAGGGAACCATAGTTTGAATATATAAGAAAATCACCGGGATACAAATCAAGGATGTTAATATCATCTTTGGAAGCTCAACATGTTTGATCGGAGGATGTTCTGGATATCACACTCACGTTGTTAATACCATTCAAGAGAGAGAAGAGTATAGTCAGTTATGCGATGTCCCAATTGCTTGCAGGTATCTAAAAGTCTTTTTAGATGAGTTACCCGGATTACCTACAAACCGGGCTATCAAATTTGAAGTAGAATTTGTTCCACGAACAACCCATGTTTCCATGGCACCATATAGAATGGCACCAGCAGAATTGAATGACTTACAAGCTCAACTTCAGGACCTTCTCTATAAATGAGTTAGTCAACAAGCCACTCGCATTGGGGAGCTCTAGATCTCTTTGTAAATAAGAAAGATGGTTCGCCCAGGATGTTCATCGATTGCCGCGGACTTGTTAAAGTAACCGTGAAGAATAAGTATCCACTGTTACGCATAGACAATATATTTGAGAATTGCGTGAAGCAACAACCTTTCTGAAAATCGATTTGCAGTCTAGATATCATCAATTGAAAGTCAAGGAAGGTGATGTATCAAGTACTGCTTTTCGTACTTGCTACGACATTATGAAATTATAGTTACGTCCTTTAGTTTAACCAATGCTCCTGCAGATTTTATGGAGCTCGCGAACCATGTATTTACCAAGTATCTAGATAAATTTGTCATCGTCTTTATTGACGACATATTTATCTATTCGAAAACTAAAGAAGAACACGAAGAGAATTTAGTAATGACCTTAAATGTTCTGAAGGAGCATGAGCTCTATGCAATGTTTTCAAAATGCCACTTTTAGTTGGATCGTGTGGCATTCCTCGGTCATGTGATCTCAGCCGAAGATATCTCAGTCGATCCAGTAACGATTCAAGCCATTGATGAGTGGGCTCAAAAACAAATGTAGTAGAATTGAGAAGCTTTTTAGGGCTAGCTGGTTATTATCGACAATTCATCGAAGGATTTTCTAAATTACACAGCCCACTCACAAAACTTACTCGAAAGAATAAGAAATTTGGGTGGTCGAGCCAGTGTGAAGAGAGTTTCAAAGAGCTCAAGAAGCGCCTTACAACGGCTCATGTACTCACTATTCCATTTGATGAGGATGGAATTGACATCTATTTTGATGCATCTAAGATGGGGTTAGGTGCAGTCCTTATGCATAGCAAAAAGGTCATTGCTTATGCATCACGACATTTAAAGTACTACAAACGAAACTATCATACTCATGACCTAGAGTTATCAAGAGTAGTGTTCGATTTAAAGATCGGGCCATACTATCTCTATGGAGATAATTGGAATATATTCAAAGACCATAAGATCTTAA
Organism: Parietaria judaica; assembly: GCA_954871525.1. Lineage (NCBI taxonomy): Eukaryota > Viridiplantae > Streptophyta > Magnoliopsida > Rosales > Urticaceae > Parietaria > Parietaria judaica. Next base: position 29,545,222 of record OX940871.1, on the reverse strand, counting down.
AGTATTTCTTCATTCATAAGGAATTGAACATAAGGAAAATAAGATGGCTAGAGTTCATGAAAGACTATGATTGTGAAATTCAATGTCACCCGGGAAAGACGAATAAGGTGGCGGACGCGTTCAGTAGAAAATCAATAGCCACTCATGCATCATTGGATGAACTTATTAAACAACTTTAAATGGAAATTTTCTCGATGGAACTTGAGATTTCTTTTGGTAAGTTGGCGACGCTAAGTTTGTACCCAACCATCTTTAAGGATATTAAAATGTCTCAAGATTCGGATAAGACATTGTCCAAAATTTCAGAGGAAACCTTATTGGGAAACCATCCCAACCTCAGTATATCAGCTGATGGAATTCTGCTCTTTGATGGAAAACTTAATATTTTGAAGAATGACGAGTTGAGGACTCAAATCTTCTCTGAAGTGCATAAGCCACCATACTCGGCTCACCCTGGAAACACAAAGATGTAGAAAAATCTGAAAGAGAAGCTCTGGTGGGTAAGAATGAAGAAAGATGTTACTAGTTATGTTCAAAGATGCCTGGCTTGTAAAAAGGTTAAACAAGATGATCATAGGCCGCCAGTATGAGAACTTCAACCCTCGAAGATACCCGAATCAAAGTGAGATTGTATATCGGTGATTGATATAGTAGGATTGCTAAAAATGACAAACGGGAAAAATGTGATTTGGGAAATGCAGACAAGTGAACAAGTCCGCATTATTTAGACCTATTGAAGCCAAAGTTGCATTAAGATCGACTGAGCGAATTATATACTAAGAGGATTTAGCGTCTCCATTATAGTACAAAATTTATCGCCTTTGACCGAGAAGCTAGCTCAATGTATTGAGTATCAAAGAACCTCCGAGTGGGAATTGAGTATGGCTCTATAGTGTAGTATAAATTTTCCCTCGTAGGGTGAAGGTCAAACTAAATGGACGAATCCATTTTGGAGGATGTGCTCGAGGCATGCGTTTAAGATTTCAAGGGTTCTTGGATTATATATAAGTACCCTTAATTAAATATGCCTATATATAAGTTATCAATCTATGATCAAAGAGACTCTTTATTGAGGTTTATATGACGAGAAATATTAGTTTCCGATCCATTTATATGAGTCGGTGAAAATAAAGTTTATAGATTTTATTTTGGTAAATATGCTACCAAAGCTATTAGGACGATCTGTCAGAATATGGAACCGACTGAATCTTGACAAAAGGGTTACTCTGTTTATCTACGAATTAGACATATATAGGGGCCGGATGTTTTGGAGATAATGGTAACGCCAATTAAAAGTATTATGATAACGAAAGGAAATTTGGAGACGTAAATCACCGCGTACGAAATTTTTGAATGAGTTTGTGATTTTTCTTCAAAAGTTGCGGTATTAAACCCGTTGCACATTATCTACCAAGAAACAGTAAAGGTCAGTGAAGATTTATTATATAAAGAAAGACCAACTGTGGTACTTGACTTAAAAAAAAAGTGTAATTCAATGATAGAATGTATACCTCTTATCAAGGTTTGTTTAAGTAATCACTCCACCATAAAACTGGTATGTGAAAGAAATTATTACATGTAAGTATTTGTACTTGTTCTTAATTTTCGAGGACGAAAATTTTGTAAGGAGGGAGAGTTGTAGTGCCCGTTTTTTTTTAGGAACAATAATTTTATTATATTTAATTTTTCTTCATATATTATCGATTAAAAAAAAATCAATGATAATAAAATAAGTTGAGTATTTTATCTTTAACATTGAGAGTGTTATTTTAATTATAATGCCCTTCTTTAATAATTTTCTATATGAAGATCATGAATAAATATTAAATTAGTACTTTATAAGCAAATATGCAAAATTTTATAAACTTTTCAGCCACCCACGTTTCATTTTATTTTATCTATGTCTTAACCTTACCAATATCTAAATAATTAATCTACCTATACAGATTTAACATTTTAACCTTAATATACGTTTTATTTATGCATTATGTATGCTGACATCTTCAAGTGAAGCTTCCATATTCTTCCAGCCGACTTACTTTATATATATATATATATATATATATATATATATGAGATCATGATATGATCTTTCAGAATTGTTAGCTGACTTTTCTCGAGCTCCCGCTCGACCTCTTTCTATTTCTTAATAGTTGGTAAGCTCTTCTCTAAATTTCTATGCTTACATCTTGAAAACTTTAAGATAGAATTATGATAAATTCTTTTCTTTACTAAGGAATTACAGTAACATATGTTTGCACAATATATTTGTCGCACATATGAAATAGATGCTGATAATAAAAGGGTGATCATGATCATAGCTTAAATATTACTATTATACGGTTTAAGTATACATGTAGACATAGAATTGGTGTGATATGTGATATATACTTACATAACACTTTCAATGCTTAGTGATTATTAAAAATTAGTAAATACGCAGTGAGTATAAAAATAGGTATTTGATATGGTGATGATATGTATAGAGCAGAGTTTGGTTATATTGATTTAGATGATTCATTTAAAGGCTATAAGCTAGTTAATAAGATTACGAAAATGAATTGAATATACGTACTCTTTGATATGATGATAATTTTCTAATATTCTTATTGGATATCATGGACTTTTAATAAGTTTGAAATCTTATAAATAAGCTTATGTTTATATCAGCCTCTTTGTATAAGAAGAAAGTACCGAATCAAATTATTAAGAGTTCATAAGGTGTAAGGTACGTAAAAATACTCACTACAACACAACAATAATATTATGGTTTGTGTGATTGTGTAGGTTGTGAAATATGTGTTGTTTTGTGGAATTGTTTGATGATATATGTTAGATATGCGATATAAGCATATTAAAAAAAAAGCATGAATATACAGTATGAGTATATTCCAAAAGCAGCATTTAGTCATACATATAATCTATAGTGATATTAAATATATGTATGACAATTTTAGTAATAAATTGCGTCGTACCAACCATTGTATATCGGGTCGCGTAGTCACTGATTACAATGTGTATGAAGCCTCCGACCGTATCGGGTCGAGTAGTCACTGATACGTCGTGAGATGATTGCCGCGGGCTGACTTGGTTAGGGTCGCGCCCCCAGTCCCCCGTAGGCGTAGTTGCGCGCTGGTACGAACGCAGGGCCCAAGATTATGTTTATAAATAAAAATACATAAAATAGTAGCATGGCATTGCATTATGTGAACTATATATGATTATTTTTGTGAGCAATAAAAAGCTTTTGCGTACTGAGCGTTAGCTCACTCGTATAGTTGTGTTGTAGAATCAGGAAAGAACTAATGAGTTGCGGATGAAGCGGGATCAGCGGTGGCATATACGGGTGCATACGGTGGTAGAATCAATCTTGTGATTTTCCGCAATCTTTTTCTTATTTGTTTTTAAAATAAGGAGCTCCGAAATATTTTATTTTTGTTTTAAAGTTAAGTATAGTCCCGAGTACTTATTATATAAATTGTATTGAACTTTAAACATATTTAAATATTTTCTCTTTAAAATATTTTTATAAACCGGGACTTTGACGAGTTTAATCGAAGATGTAACGGACCCGAGAAAAGGGGGTCGTTACAGTATAAGCCCTAAAATCATTATTTTTTCAATTGGTTCGAAATTTAAGGTTGTAAAAAATGTAAAATAAAGAAATGCTATAGGAAATGCTATAGCATTTCCTATGGCATTTCTCATCAACCATTTAATCCTTGCATATTTTTTCATGAGAACTCTTTTTATATTCAAATTACAATGTATAAGCCCTAAAATCATTATTTTTTCAATTGGTTCGAATTTTAGGTCGTAAACAATGTAAAATAAAGAAATGCTATAGGAAATGCTATAGCATTTCCTATGGCATTTCTCGTCAACAATTTAATCCTTGCATATTTTGGCATGAGAACTCTTGTTATATTCAAATTCGAATGTATAAGCCCTAAAATCATTATTTTCTCAATTGGTTCGAAATTTAAGGTTGTAAAAAAGTCAAATAAAGAAATGCTATAGGAAATGCTATAGCATTTCCTATGACATTTCTCGTCAACAATTTAATCCTTGCATATTTTTGCATGAGAACTCTTGTTATATTCAAATTCCAATGTATAAGCCCTAAAATCATTATTTTTTCAATTGGTTCGAAATTTAAGGTTGTAAAAAATGTAAAATAAAAAAATTCTATAGGAAATGCTATAGCATTTCCTATGGCATTTCTTGTCAACAATTTAATCCTTGCATATTTTTTCATGAGAACTCTTGTTATATTTAAATTCCAATGTATAAGCCCTAAAATCATTATTTTTTCAATTGGTTCGAAATTTAAGGTTGTAAAAAATGTAAAATAAAGAAATGCAATAGGAAATGCTATAGCATTTCCTATGGCATTTCTCGTCAACAATTTAATCCTTGCATATTTTGGGATGAGAACACTTGTTATATTCAAATTCCAATGTATAAACCCTAAAATCATTATTTTCTCAATTGGTTCGAATTTTAAGGTTGTAAAAAAGTCAAATAAAGAAATGCTATAGGAAATGCTATAGCATTTCCTATGACATTTCTCGTCAACAATTTAATCCTTGCATATTTTTGCATGAGAACTCTTGTTATATTCAAATTCCAATGTATAAGCCCTAAAATCATTCTTTTTTCAATTGGTTCGAAATTTAAGGTTGTAAAAAATGTAAAATAAAGAAATGCTATAGGAAATGCTATAGCATTTCCTATGGCATTTCTCGTCAACAATTTAATCCTTGCATATTTTTTCATGAGAACTCTTTTTATATTCAAATTACAATGTATAAGCCCTAAAATCATTATTTTTTCAATTGGTTCGAATTTTAGGTCGTAAACAATGTAAAATAAAGAAATGCTATAGGAAATGCTATAGCATTTCCTATGGCATTTCTCGTCAACAATTTAATCCTTGCATATTTTGGCATGAGAACTCTTGTTATATTCAAATTCGAATGTATAAGCCCTAAAATCATTATTTTCTCAATTGGTTCGAAATTTAAGGTTGTAAAAAAGTCAAATAAAGAAATGCTATAGGAAATGCTATAGCATTTCCTATGGCATTTCTCGTCAACTATTTAATCCTTGCATATTTTTGCATGAGAACTCTTGTTATATTCTAATTCCAATGTATAAGCTTTAAAATCATTATTTTTTCAATTGGTTCGAAATTTAGGGTCGTAAAAAATGTAAAATAAAGAAATGCTATAGGAAATACTATAGCATTTCCTATGGCATTTCTCGTCAACAATTTAATCCTTGCATATTTTTGCATGAGAACTCTTGTTATATTCAAATTCCAATGTATAAGCCCTAAAATAATTATTTTTTCAATTGGTTCGAAATTTAAGGTTGTAAAAATTGTAGAATAAAGAAATTCTATAGGAAATGCTATAGCATTTCCTATGGCATTTATCGTCAACAATTTAATCCTTGCATATTTTTTCATGAGAACTCTTGTTATATTCAAATTCCAATGTATAAGCCCTAAAATCATTGTTTTTTCAATTGGTTCGAAATTTAAGGTTGTAAAAAATGTAAAATAAAGAAATGCTATTAGCATTTCCTATGGCATTTCTCGTCAACAATTTAATCCTTGCATATTTTGGCATGAGAACTCTTGTTATATTCAAATTCGAATGTATAAGCCCTAAAATCATTATTTTCTCAATTGGTTCGAAATTTAAGGTTGTAAAAAAGTCAAATAAAGAAATGCTATAGGAAATGCTATAGCATTTCCTATGGCATTTCTCGTCAACTATTTAATCCTTGCATATTTTTGCATGAGAACTCTTGTTATATTCTAATTCCAATGTATAAGCTTTAAAATCATTATTTTTTCAATTGGTTCGAAATTTAGGGTCGTGAAAAATGTAAAATAAAGAAATGCTATAGGAAATACTATAGCATTTCCTATGGCATTTCTCGTCAACAATTTAATCCTTGCATATTTTTTCATGAGAACTCTTTTTATATTCAAATTACAATGTATAAGCCCTAAAATCATTATTTTTTCAATTGGTTCGAATTTTAGGTCGTAAACAATGTAAAATAAAGAAATGCTATAGGAAATGCTACAGCATTTCCTATGGCATTTCTCGTCAACAATTTAATCCTTGCATATTTTGGCATGAGAACTCTTGTTATATTCAAATTCGAATGTATAAGCCCTAAAATCATTATTTTCTCAATTGGTTCGAAATTTAAGGTTGTAAAAAACTCAAATAAAGAAATGCTATAGGAAATGCTATAGCATTTCCTATGACATTTCTCGTCAACAATTTAATCCTTGCATATTTTTGCATGAGAACTCTTGTTATATTCAAATTCCAATGTATAAGCCCTAAAATCATTATTTTTTCAATTGGTTCGAAATTTAAGGTTGTAAAAAATGTAAAATAAAGAAATTCTATAGGAAATGCTATAGCATTTCCTATGGCATTTCTCGTCAACAATTTAATCCTTGCATATTTTTTCATGAGAACTCTTGTTATATTCAAATTCCAATGTATAAGCCCTAAAATCATTATTTTTTCAATTGGTTCGAAATTTAAGGTTGTAAAAAATGTAAAATAAAGAAATGCTATAGGAAATGCTATAGCATTTCCTATGGCATTTCTCGTCAACAATTTAATCCTTGCATATTTTGGGATGAGAACACTTGTTATATTCAAATTCCAATGTATAAGCCCTAAAATCATTATTTTCTCAATTGGTTCGAATTTTAAGGTTGTAAAAAAGTCAAATAAAGAAATGCTATAGGAAATGCTATAGCATTTCCTATGACATTTCTCGTCAACAATTTAATCCTTGCATATTTTTGCATGAGAACTCTTGTTATATTCAAATTCCAATGTATAAGCCCTAAAATCATTATTTTTTCAATTGGTTCGAAATTTAAGGTTGTAAAAAATGTAAAATAAAGAAATGCTATAGGAAATGCTATAGCATTTCCTATGGCATTTCTCGTCAACAATTTAATCCTTGCATATTTTTTCATGAGAACTCTTTTTATATTCAAATTACAATGTATAAGCCCTAAAATCATTATTTTTTCAATTGGTTCGAATTTTAGGTCGTAAACAATGTAAAATAAAGAAATGCTATAGGAAATGCTATAGCATTTCCTATGGCATTTCTCGTCAACAATTTAATCCTTGCATATTTTAGCATGAGAACTCTTGTTATATTCAAATTCGAATGTATAAGCCCTAAAATCATTATTTTCTCAATTGGTTCGAAATTTAAGGTTGTAAAAAAGTCAAATAAAGAAATGCTATAGGAAATGCTATAGCATTTCCTATGGCATTTCTCGTCAACTATTTAATCCTTGCATATTTTTGCATGAGAACTCTTGTTATATTCTAATTCCAATGTATAAGCTTTAAAATCATTATTTTTTCAATTGGTTCGAAATTTAGGGTCGTAAAAAATGTAAAATAAAGAAATGCTATAGGAAATACTATAGCATTTCCTATGGCATTTCTCGTCAACAATTTAATCCTTGCATATTTTTGCATGAGAACTCTTGTTATATTCAAATTCCAATGTATAAGCCCTAAAATCATTGTTTTTTCAATTGGTTCGAAATTTAAGGTTGTAAAAAATGTAAAATAAAGAAATGCTATAGGAAATGCTATAGCATTTCCTATGGCATTTCTCGTCAACAATTTAATCCTTGCATATTTTGGCATGAGAACTCTTGTTATATTCAAATTCGAATGTATAAGCCCTAAAATCATTATTTTCTCAATTGGTTCGAAATTTAAGGTTGTAAAAAAGTCAAATAAAGAAATGCTATAGGAAATGCTATAGCATTTCCTATGGCATTTCTCGTCAACTATTTAATCCTTGCATATTTTTGCATGAGAACTCTTGTTATATTCTAATTCCAATGTATAAGCTTTAAAATCATTATTTTTTCAATTGGTTCGAAATTTAGGGTCGTGAAAAATGTAAAATAAAGAAATGCTATAGGAAATACTATAGCATTTCCTATGGCATTTCTCGTCAACAATTTAATCCTTGCATATTTTTTCATGAGAACTCTTTTTATATTCAAATTACAATGTATAAGCCCTAAAATCATTATTTTTTCAATTGGTTCGAATTTTAGGTCGTAAACAATGTAAAATAAAGAAATGCTATAGGAAATGCTACAGCATTTCCTATGGCATTTCTCGTCAACAATTTAATCCTTGCATATTTTGGCATGAGAACTCTTGTTATATTCAAATTCGAATGTATAAGCCCTAAAATCATTATTTTCTCAATTGGTTCGAAATTTAAGGTTGTAAAAAAGTCAAATAAAGAAATGCTATAGGAAATGCTATAGCATTTCCTATGACATTTCTCGTCAACAATTTAATCCTTGCATATTTTTGCATGAGAACTCTTGTTATATTCAAATTCCAATGTATAAGCCCTAAAATCATTATTTTTTCAATTGGTTCGAAATTTAAGGTTGTAAAAAATGTAAAATAAAGAAATTCTATAGGAAATGTTATAGCATTTCCTATGGCATTTCTCGTCAACAATTTAATCCTTGCATATTTTTTCATGAGAACTCTTGTTATATTCAAATTCCAATGTATAAGCCCTAAAATCATTATTTTTTCAATTGGTTCGAAATTTAAGGTTGTAAAAAATGTAAAATAAAGAAATGCTATAGGAAATGCTATAGCATTTCCTATGGCATTTCTCGTCAACAATTTAATCCTTGCATATTTTGGGATGAGAACACTTGTTATATTCAAATTCCAATGTATAAGCCCTAAAATCATTATTTTCTCAATTGGTTCGAATTTTAAGGTTGTAAAAAAGTCAAATAAAGAAATGCTATAGGAAATGCTATAGCATTTCCTATGACATTTCTCGTCAACAATTTAATCCTTGCATATTTTTGCATGAGAACTCTTGTTATATTCAAATTCCAATGTATAAGCCCTAAAATCATTATTTTTTCAATTGGTTCGAAATTTAAGGTTGTAAAAAATGTAAAATAAAGAAATGCTATAGGAAATGCTATAGCATTTCCTATGGCATTTCTCGTCAACAATTTAATCCTTGCATATTTTTTCATGAGAACTCTTTTTATATTCAAATTACAATGTATAAGCCCTAAAATCATTATTTTTTCAATTGGTTCGAATTTTAGGTCGTAAACAATGTAAAATAAAGAAATGCTATAGGAAATGCTATAGCATTTCCTATGGCATTTCTCGTCAACAATTTAATCCTTGCATATTTTAGCATGAGAACTCTTGTTATATTCAAATTCGAATGTATAAGCCCTAAAATCATTATTTTCTCAATTGGTTCGAAATTTAAGGTTGTAAAAAAGTCAAATAAAGAAATGCTATAGGAAATGCTATAGCATTTCCTATGGCATTTCTCGTCAACTATTTAATCCTTGCATATTTTTGCATGAGAACTCTTGTTATATTCTAATTCCAATGTATAAGCTTTAAAATCATTATTTTTTCAATTGGTTCGAAATTTAGGGTCGTAAAAAATGTAAAATAAAGAAATGCTATAGGAAATACTATAGCATTTCCTATGGCATTTCTCGTCAACAATTTAATCCTTGCATATTTTTGCATGAGAACTCTTGTTATATTCAAATTCCAATGTATAAGCCCCAAAATCATTATTTTTTCAATTGGTTCGAAATTTAAGGTTGTAAAAATTGTAGAATAAAGAAATTCTATAGGAAATGCTATAGCATTTCCTATGGCATTTCTCGTCAACAATTTAATCCTTGCATATTTTTTCATGAGAACTCTTGTTATATTCAAATTCCAATGTATAAGCCCTAAAATCATTATTTTTTTCAATTGGTTCGAAATTGGAGGTTGTAAAAAATGTAAAATAAAGAAATGCTATAGGAAATGCTATAGCATTTCCTATGGTATTTCTCGTCAACAATTTAATCCTTGCATATTTTCGCATGAGAACTCTTGTTATATTCAAATTCCAATGTATAAGCCCTAAAATCATTATTTTCTCAATTGGTTCGAATTTTAAGGTTGTAAAAAAGTCAAATAAAGAAATGCTTTAGGAAATGCTATAGCATTTCCTATGACATTTCTCGTCAACAATTTAATCCTTGCATATTTTTGCATGAGAACTCTTGTTATATTCAAATTCCAATGTATAAGCCCTAAAATCATTATTTTTTCAATTGGTTCGAAATTTAAGGTTGTAAAAAATGTAAAATAAAGAAATGCTATAGGAAATGCTATAGCATTTCCTATGGCATTTCTCGTCAACAATTTAATCCTTGCATATTTTTTCATGAGAACTCTTTTTATATTCAAATTACAATGTATAAGCCCTAAAATCATTATTTTTTCAATTGGTTCGAATTTTAGGTCGTAAAAATGTAAAATAAAGAAATGCTATAGGAAATGCTATAGCATTTCCTATGGCATTTCTCGTCAACAATTTAATCCTTGCATATTTTGGCATGAGAACTCTTGTTATATTCAAATTCGAATGTATAAGCCCTAAAATCATTATTTTCTCAATTGGTTCGAAATTTAAGGTTGTAAAAAAGTCAAATAAAGAAATGCTATAGGAAATGCTATAGCATTTCCTATGGCATTTCTCGTCAACTATTTAATCCTTGCATATTTTTGCATGAGAACTCTTGTTATATTCTAATTCCAATGTATAAGCTTTAAAATCATTATTTTTTCAATTGGTTCGAAATTTAGGGTCGTAAAAAATGTAAAATAAAGAAATGCTATAGGAAATACTATAGCATTTCCTATGGCATTTCTCGTCAACAATTTAATCCTTGCATATTTTTGCATGAGAACTCTTGTTATATTCAAATTCCAATGTATAAGCCCCAAAATCATTATTTTTTCAATTGGTTCGAAATTTAAGGTTGTAAAAATTGTAGAATAAAGAAATTCTATAGGAAATGCTATAGCATTTCCTATGGCATTTCTCGTCAACAATTTAATCCTTGCATATTTTTTCATGAGAACTCTTGTTATATTCAAATTCCAATGTATAAGCCCTAAAATCATTATTTTTTTCAATTGGTTCGAAATTGGAGGTTGTAAAAAATGTAAAATAAAGAAATGCTATAGGAAATGCTATAGCATTTCCTATGGTATTTCTCGTCAACAATTTAATCCTTGCATATTTTCGCATGAGAACTCTTGTTATATTCAAATTCCAATGTATAAGCCCTAAAATCATTATTTTCTCAATTGGTTCGAATTTTAAGGTTGTAAAAAAGTCAAATAAAGAAATGCTATAGGAAATGCTATAGCATTTCCTATGACATTTCTCGTCAACAATTTAATCCTTGCATATTTTTGCATGAGAACTCTTGTTATATTCAAATTCCAATGTATAAGCCCTAAAATCATTATTTTTTCAATTGGTTCGAAATTTAAGGTTGTAAAAAATGTAAAATAAAGAAATGCTATAGGAAATGCTATAGCATTTCCTATGGCATTTCTCGTCAACAATTTAATCCTTGCATATTTTTTCATGAGAACTCTTTTTATATTCAAATTACAATGTATAAGCCCTAAAATCATTATTTTTTCAATTGGTTCGAATTTTAGGTCGTAAAAATGTAAAATAAAGAAATGCTATAGGAAATGCTATAGCATTTCCTATGGCATTTCTCGTCAACAATTTAATCCTTGCATATTTTGGCATGAGAACTCTTGTTATATTCAAATTCGAATGTATAAGCCCTAAAATCATTATTTTCTCAATTGGTTCGAAATTTAAGGTTGTAAAAAAGTCAAATAAAGAAATGCTATAGGAAATGCTATAGCATTTCCTGTGGCATTTCTCGTCAACTATTTAATCCTTGCATATTTTTGCATGAGAACTCTTGTTATATTCTAATTCCAATGTATAAGCTTTAAAATCATTATTTTTTCAATTGGTTCGAAATTTAGGGTCGTAAAAAATGTAAAATAAAGAAATGCTATAGGAAATACTATAGCATTTCCTATGGCATTTCTCGTCAACAATTTAATCCTTGCATATTTTTGCATTAGAACTCTTGTTATATTCAAATTCCAATGTATAAGCCCCAAAATCATTATTTTTTCAATTGGTTCGAAATTTAAGGTTGTAAAAATTGTAGAATAAAGAAATTCTATAGGAAATGCTATAGCATTTCCTATGGCATTTCTCGTCAACAATTTAATCCTTGCATATTTTTTCATGAGAACTCTTGTTATATTCAAATTCCAATGTATAAGCCCTAAAATCATTATTTTTTTCAATTGGTTCGAAATTGAAGGTTGTAAAAAATGTAAAATAAAGAAATGCTATAGGAAATGCTATAGCATTTCCTATGGTATTTCTCGTCAACAATTTAATCCTTGCATATTTTCGCATGAGAACTCTTGTTATATTCAAATTCCAATGTATAAGCCCTAAAATCATTATTTTCTCAATTGGTTCGAATTTTAAGGTTGTAAAAAAGTCAAATAAAGAAATGCTATAGGAAATGCTATAGCATTTCCTATGACATTTCTCGTCAACAATTTAATCCTTGCATATTTTTGCATGAGAACTCTTGTTATATTCAAATTCCAATGTATAAGCCCTAAAATCATTATTTTTTCAATTGGTTCGAAATTTAAGGTTGTAAAAAATGTAAAATAAAGAAATGCTATAGGAAATGCTATAGCATTTCCTATGGCATTTCTCGTCAACAATTTAATCCTTGCATATTTTTTCATGAGAACTCTTTTTATATTCAAATTACAATGTATAAGCCCTAAAATCATTATTTTTTCAATTGGTTCGAATTTTAGGTCGTAAACAATGTAAAATAAAGAAATGCTATAGGAAATGCTATAGCATTTCCTATGGCATTTCTCGTCAACAATTTAATCCTTGCATATTTTGGCATGAGAACTCTTGTTATATTCAAATTCGAATGTATAAGCCCTAAAATCATTATTTTCTCAATTGGTTCGAAATTTAAGGTTGTAAAAAAGTCAAATAAAGAAATGCTATAGGAAATGCTATAGCATTTCCTGTGGCATTTCTCGTCAACTATTTAATCCTTGCATATTTTTGCATGAGAACTCTTGTTATATTCTAATTCCAATGTATAAGCTTTAAAATCATTATTTTTTCAATTGGTTCGAAATTTAGGGTCGTAAAAAATGTAAAATAAAGAAATGCTATAGGAAATACTATAGCATTTCCTATGGCATTTCTCGTCAACAATTTAATCCTTGCATATTTTTGCATGAGAACTCTTGTTATATTCAAATTCCAATGTATAAGCCCCAAAATCATTATTTTTTCAATTGGTTCGAAATTTAAGGTTGTAAAAATTGTAGAATAAAGAAATTCTATAGGAAATGCTATAGCATTTCCTATGGCATTTCTCGTCAACAATTTAATCCTTGCATATTTTTTCATGAGAACTCTTGTTATATTCAAATTCCAATGTATAAGCCCTAAAATCATTATTTTTTTCAATTGGTTCGAAATTGAAGGTTGTAAAAAATGTAAAATAAAGAAATGCTATAGGAAATGCTATAGCATTTCCTATGGTATTTCTCGTCAACAATTTAATCCTTGCATATTTTCGCATGAGAACTCTTGTTATATTCAAATTCCAATGTATAAGCCCTAAAATCATTATTTTCTCAATTGGTTCGAATTTTAAGGTTGTAAAAAAGTCAAATAAAGAAATGCTATAGGAAATGCTATAGCATTTCCTATGACATTTCTCGTCAACAATTTAATCCTTGCATATTTTTGCATGAGAACTCTTGTTATATTCAAATTCCAATGTATAAGCCCTAAAATCATTATTTTTTCAATTGGTTCGAAATTTAAGGTTGTAAAAAATGTAAAATAAAGAAATGCTATAGGAAATGCTATAGCATTTCCTATGGCATTTCTCGTCAACAATTTAATCCTTGCATATTTTTTCATGAGAACTCTTTTTATATTCAAATTACAATGTATAAGCCCTAAAATCATTATTTTTTCAATTGGTTCGAATTTTAGGTCGTAAAAATGTAAAATAAAGAAATGCTATAGGAAATGCTATAGCATTTCCTATGGCATTTCTCGTCAACAATTTAATCCTTGCATATTTTGGCATGAGAACTCTTGTTATATTCAAATTCGAATGTATAAGCCCTAAAATCATTATTTTCTCAATTGGTTCGAAATTTAAGGTTGTAAAAAAGTCAAATAAAGAAATGCTATAGGAAATGCTATAGCATTTCCTATGGCATTTCTCGTCAACTATTTAATCCTTGCATATTTTTGCATGAGAACTCTTGTTATATTCTAATTCCAATGTATAAGCTTTAAAATCATTATTTTTTCAATTGGTTCGAAATTTAGGGTCGTAAAAAATGTAAAATAAAGAAATGCTATAGGAAATACTATAGCATTTCCTATGGCATTTCTCGTCAACAATTTAATCCTTGCATATTTTTGCATGAGAACTCTTGTTATATTCAAATTCCAATGTATAAGCCCCAAAATCATTATTTTTTCAATTGGTTCGAAATTTAAGGTTGTAAAAATTGTAGAATAAAGAAATTCTATAGGAAATGCTATAGCATTTCCTATGGCATTTCTCGTCAACAATTTAATCCTTGCATATTTTTTCATGAGAACTCTTGTTATATTCAAATTCCAATGTATAAGCCCTAAAATCATTATTTTTTTCAATTGGTTCGAAATTGAAGGTTGTAAAAAATGTAAAATAAAGAAATGCTATAGGAAATGCTATAGCATTTCCTATGGTATTTCTCGTCAACAATTTAATCCTTGCATATTTTCGCATGAGAACTCTTGTTATATTCAAATTCCAATGTATAAGCCCTAAAATCATTATTTTCTCAATTGGTTCGAATTTTAAGGTTGTAAAAAAGTCAAATAAAGAAATGCTATAGGAAATGCTATAGCATTTCCTATGACATTTCTCGTCAACAATTTAATCCTTGCATATTTTTGCATGAGAACTCTTGTTATATTCAAATTCCAATGTATAAGCCCTAAAATCATTATTTTTTCAATTGGTTCGAAATTTAAGGTTGTAAAAAATGTAAAATAAAGAAATGCTATAGGAAATGCTATAGCATTTCCTATGGCATTTCTCGTCAACAATTTAATCCTTGCATATTTTTTCATGAGAACTCTTTTTATATTCAAATTACAATGTATAAGCCCTAAAATCATTATTTTTTCAATTGGTTCGAATTTTAGGTCGTAAAAATGTAAAATAAAGAAATGCTATAGGAAATGCTATAGCATTTCCTATGGCATTTCTCGTCAACAATTTAATCCTTGCATATTTTGGCATGAGAACTCTTGTTATATTCAAATTCGAATGTATAAGCCCTAAAATCATTATTTTCTCAATTGGTTCGAAATTTAAGGTTGTAAAAAAGTCAAATAAAGAAATGCTATAGGAAATGCTATAGCATTTCCTATGGCATTTCTCGTCAACTATTTAATCCTTGCATATTTTTGCATGAGAACTCTTGTTATATTCTAATTCCAATGTATAAGCTTTAAAATCATTATTTTTTCAATTGGTTCGAAATTTAGGGTCGTAAAAAATGTAAAATAAAGAAATGCTATAGGAAATACTATAGCATTTCCTATGGCATTTCTCGTCAACAATTTAATCCTTGCATATTTTTGCATGAGAACTCTTGTTATATTCAAATTCCAATGTATAAGCCCCAAAATCATTATTTTTTCAATTGGTTCGAAATTTAAGGTTGTAAAAATTGTAGAATAAAGAAATTCTATAGGAAATGCTATAGCATTTCCTATGGCATTTCTCGTCAACAATTTAATCCTTGCATATTTTTTCATGAGAACTCTTGTTATATTCAAATTCCAATGTATAAGCCCTAAAATCATTATTTTTTTCAATTGGTTCGAAATTGAAGGTTGTAAAAAATGTAAAATAAAGAAATGCTATAGGAAATGCTATAGCATTTCCTATGGTATTTCTCGTCAACAATTTAATCCTTGCATATTTTCGCATGAGAACTCTTGTTATATTCAAATTCCAATGTATAAGCCCTAAAATCATTATTTTCTCAATTGGTTCGAATTTTAAGGTTGTAAAAAAGTCAAATAAAGAAATGCTATAGGAAATGCTATAGCATTTCCTATGACATTTCTCGTCAACAATTTAATCCTTGCATATTTTTGCATGAGAACTCTTGTTATATTCAAATTCCAATGTATAAGCCCTAAAATCATTATTTTTTCAATTGGTTCGAAATTTAAGGTTGTAAAAAATGTAAAATAAAGAAATGCTATAGGAAATGCTATAGCATTTCCTATGGCATTTCTCGTCAACAATTTAATCCTTGCATATTTTTTCATGAGAACTCTTTTTATATTCAAATTACAATGTATAAGCCCTAAAATCATTATTTTTTCAATTGGTTCGAATTTTAGGTCGTAAACAATGTAAAATAAAGAAATGCTATAGGAAATGCTATAGCATTTCCTATGGCATTTCTCGTCAACAATTTAATCCTTGCATATTTTGGCATGAGAACTCTTGTTATATTCAAATTCGAATGTATAAGCCCTAAAATCATTATTTTCTCAATTGGTTCGAAATTTAAGGTTGTAAAAAAGTCAAATAAAGAAATGCTATAGGAAATGCTAGCATTTCCTATGGCATTTCTCGTCAACTATTTAATCCTTGCATATTTTTGCATGAGAACTCTTGTTATATTCTAATTCCAATGTATAAGCTTTAAAATCATTATTTTTTCAATTGGTTCGAAATTTAGGGTCGTAAAAAATGTAAAATAAAGAAATGCTATAGGAAATACTATAGCATTTCCTATGGCATTTCTCGTCAACAATTTAATCCTTGCATATTTTTGCATGAGAACTCTTGTTATATTCAAATTACAATGTATAAGCCCCAAAATCATTATTTTTTCAATTGGTTCGAAATTTAAGGTTGTAAAAATTGTAGAATAAAGAAATTCTATAGGAAATGCTATAGCATTTCCTATGGCATTTCTCGTCAACAATTTAATCCTTGCATATTTTTTCATGAGAACTCTTGTTATATTCAAATTCCAATGTATAAGCCCTAAAATCATTATTTTTTCAATTGGTTCGAAATTGAAGGTTGTAAAAAATGTAAAATAAAGAAATGCTATAGGAAATGCTATACCATTTCCTATGGTATTTCTCGTCAACAATTTAATCCTTGCATATTTTCGCATGAGAACTCTTGTTATATTCAAATTCCAATGTATAAGCCCTAAAATCATTATTTTTTCAATTGGTTCGAATTTTAAGGTTGTAAAAAAGTCAAATAAAGAAATGCTATAGGAAATGTTATAAGCATATTTTTGCATGAGAACTCTTGTTATATTCAAATTCCAATGTATAAGCCCTAAAATCATTATTTTTTCAATTGGTTCGAAATTTAAGGTTGTAAAAAATGTAAAATAAAGAAATGCTATAGGAAATGCTATAGCATTTCCTATGGCATTTCTCGTCAACAATTTAATCCTTGCATATTTTTTCATGAGAACTCTTTTTATATTCAAATTACAATGTATAAGCCCTAAAATCATTATTTTTTCAATTGGTTCGAATTTTAGGTCGTAAACAATGTAAAATAAACAAATGCTATAGGAAATGCTAGCATTTCCTATGGCATTTCTCGTCAACAATTTAATCCTTGCATATTTTGGCATGAGAACTCTTGTTATATTCAAATTCGAATGTATAAGCCCTAAAATCATTATTTTCTCAATTGGTTCGAAATTTAAGGTTGTAAAAAAGTCAAATAAAGAAATGCTATAGGAAATGCTATAGCATTTCCTATGGCATTTCTCGTCAACTATTTAATCCTTGCATATTTTTGCGTGAGAACTCTTGTTATATTCTAATTCCAATGTATAAGCTTTAAAATCATTATTTTTTCAATTGGTTCGAAATTTAGGGTCGTAAAAAATGTAAAATAAAGAAATGCTATAGGAAATACTATAGCATTTCCTATGGCATTTCTCGTCAACAATTTAATCTTTGCATATTTTTGCATGAGAACTCTTGTTATATTCAAATTCCAATGTATAAGCCCCAAAATCATTATTTTTTCAATTGGTTCGAAATTTAAGGTTGTAAAAATTGTAGAATAAAGAAATTCTATAGGAAATGCTATAGCATTTCCTATGGCATTTCTCGTCAACAATTTAATCCTTGCATATTTTTTCATGAGAACTCTTGTTATATTCAAATTCCAATGTATAAGCCCTAAAATCATTATTTTTTTCAATTGGTTCGAAATTGAAGGTTGTAAAAAATGTAAAATAAAGAAATGCTATAGGAAATGCTATAGCATTTCCTATGGTATTTCTCGTCAACAATTTAATCCTTGCATATTTTCGCATGAGAACTCTTGTTATATTCAAATTCCAATGTATAAGCCCTAAAATCATTATTTTCTCAATTGGTTCGAATTTTAAGGTTGTAAAAAAGTCAAATAAAGAAATGCTATAGGAAATGCTATAGCATTTCCTATGACATTTCTCGTCAACAATTTAATCCTTGCATATTTTTGCATGAGAACTCTTGTTATATTCAAATTCCAATTTATAAGCCCTAAAATCATTATTTTTTCAATTGGTTCGAAATTTAAGGTTGTAAAAAATGTAAAATAAAGAAATGCTATAGGAAATGCTATAGCATTTCCTATGGCATTTCTCGTCAACAATTTAATCCTTGCATATTTTTTCATGAGAACTCTTTTTATATTCAAATTACAATGTATAAGCCCTAAAATCATTATTTTTTCAATTGGTTCGAATTTTAGGTCGTAAACAATGTAAAATAAAGAAATGCTATAGGAAATGCTATAGCATTTCCTATGGCATTTCTCGTCAACAATTTAATCCTTGCATATTTTGGCATGAGAACTCTTGTTATATTCAAATTCGAATGTATAAGCCCTAAAATCATTATTTTCTCAATTGGTTCGAAATTTAAGGTTGTAAAAAAGTCAAATAAAGAAATGCTATAGGAAATGCTAGCATTTCCTATGGCATTTCTCGTCAACTATTTAATCCTTGCATATTTTTGCATGAGAACTCTTGTTATATTCTAATTCCAATGTATAAGCTTTAAAATCATTATTTTTTCAATTGGTTCGAAATTTAGGGTCGTAAAAAATGTA
The DNA here is from genome assembly GCA_954871525.1 of Parietaria judaica. Taxonomy (NCBI): domain Eukaryota; kingdom Viridiplantae; phylum Streptophyta; class Magnoliopsida; order Rosales; family Urticaceae; genus Parietaria; species Parietaria judaica. Next base: position 29,526,000 of record OX940871.1, on the reverse strand, counting down.
AAATAAAGAAATGCTATAGGAAATACTATAGCATTTCCTATGGCATTTCTCGTCAACAATTTAATCCTTGCATATTTTTGCATGAGAACTCTTGTTATATTCAAATTCCAATGTATAAGCCCCAAAATCATTATTTTTTCAATTGGTTCGAAATTTAAGGTTGTAAAAATTGTAGAATAAAGAAATTCTATAGGAAATGCTATAGCATTTCCTATGGCATTTCTCGTCAACAATTTAATCCTTGCATATTTTTTCATGAGAACTCTTGTTATATTCAAATTCCAATGTATAAGCCCTAAAATCATTATTTTTTCAATTGGTTCGAAATTGAAGGTTGTAAAAAATGTAAAATAAAGAAATGCTATAGGAAATGCTATACCATTTCCTATGGTATTTCTCGTCAACAATTTAATCCTTGCATATTTTCGCATGAGAACTCTTGTTATATTCAAATTCCAATGTATAAGCCCTAAAATCATTATTTTTTCAATTGGTTCGAATTTTAAGGTTGTAAAAAAGTCAAATAAAGAAATGCTATAGGAAATGTTATAAGCATATTTTTGCATGAGAACTCTTGTTATATTCAAATTCCAATGTATAAGCCCTAAAATCATTATTTTTTCAATTGGTTCGAAATTTAAGGTTGTAAAAAATGTAAAATAAAGAAATGCTATAGGAAATGCTATAGCATTTCCAATGGCATTTCTCGTCAACAATTTAATCCTTGCATATTTTTTCATGAGAACTCTTTTTATATTCAAATTACAATGTATAAGCCCTAAAATCATTATTTTTTCAATTGGTTCGAATTTTAGGTCGTAAACAATGTAAAATAAACAAATGCTATAGGAAATGCTAGCATTTCCTATGGCATTTCTCGTCAACAATTTAATCCTTGCATATTTTGGCATGAGAACTCTTGTTATATTCAAATTCGAATGTATAAGCCCTAAAATCATTATTTTCTCAATTGGTTCGAAATTTAAGGTTGTAAAAAAGTCAAATAAAGAAATGCTATAGGAAATGCTATAGCATTTCCTATGGCATTTCTCGTCAACTATTTAATCCTTGCATATTTTTGCGTGAGAACTCTTGTTATATTCTAATTCCAATGTATAAGCTTTAAAATCATTATTTTTTCAATTGGTTCGAAATTTAGGGTCGTAAAAAATGTAAAATAAAGAAATGCTATAGGAAATACTATAGCATTTCCTATGGCATTTCTCGTCAACAATTTAATCCTGGCATATTTTTGCATGAGAACTCTTGTTATATTCAAATTCCAATGTATAAGCCCCAAAATCATTATTTTTTCAATTGGTTCGAAATTTAAGGTTGTAAAAATTGTAGAATAAAGAAATTCTATAGGAAATGCTATAGCATTTCCTATGGCATTTCTCGTCAACAATTTAATCCTTGCATATTTTTTCATGAGAACTCTTGTTATATTCAAATTCCAATGTATAAGCCCTAAAATCATTATTTTTTTCAATTGGTTCGAAATTGAAGGTTGTAAAAATGTAAAATAAAGAAATGCTATAGGAAATGCTATAGCATTTCCTATGGTATTTCTCGTCAACAATTTAATCCTTGCATATTTTCGCATGAGAACTCTTGTTATATTCAAATTCCAATGTATAAGCCCTAAAATCATTATTTTCTCAATTGGTTCGAATTTTAAGGTTGTAAAAAAGTCAAATAAAGAAATGCTATAGGAAATGTTATAAGCATATTTTTGCATGAGAACTCTTGTTATATTCAAATTCCAATGTATAAGCCCTAAAATCATTATTTTTTCAATTGGTTCGAAATTTAAGGTTGTAAAAAATGTAAAATAAAGAAATGCTATAGGAAATGCTATAGCATTTCCAATGGCATTTCTCGTCAACAATTTAATCCTTGCATATTTTTTCATGAGAACTCTTTTTATATTCAAATTACAATGTATAAGCCCTAAAATCATTATTTTTTCAATTGGTTCGAATTTTAGGTCGTAAACAATGTAAAATAAACAAATGCTATAGGAAATGCTAGCATTTCCTATGGCATTTCTCGTCAACAATTTAATCCTTGCATATTTTGGCATGAGAACTCTTGTTATATTCAAATTCGAATGTATAAGCCCTAAAATCATTATTTTCTCAATTGGTTCGAAATTTAAGGTTGTAAAAAAGTCAAATAAAGAAATGCTATAGGAAATGCTATAGCATTTCCTATGGCATTTCTCGTCAACTATTTAATCCTTGCATATTTTTGCGTGAGAACTCTTGTTATATTCTAATTCCAATGTATAAGCTTTAAAATCATTATTTTTTCAATTGGTTCGAAATTTAGGGTCGTAAAAAATGTAAAATAAAGAAATGCTATAGGAAATACTATAGCATTTCCTATGGCATTTCTCGTCAACAATTTAATCCTGGCATATTTTTGCATGAGAACTCTTGTTATATTCAAATTCCAATGTATAAGCCCCAAAATCATTATTTTTTCAATTGGTTCGAAATTTAAGGTTGTAAAAATTGTAGAATAAAGAAATTCTATAGGAAATGCTATAGCATTTCCTATGGCATTTCTCGTCAACAATTTAATCCTTGCATATTTTTTCATGAGAACTCTTGTTATATTCAAATTCCAATGTATAAGCCCTAAAATCATTATTTTTTTCAATTGGTTCGAAATTGAAGGTTGTAAAAATGTAAAATAAAGAAATGCTATAGGAAATGCTATAGCATTTCCTATGGTATTTCTCGTCAACAATTTAATCCTTGCATATTTTCGCATGAGAACTCTTGTTATATTCAAATTCCAATGTATAAGCCCTAAAATCATTATTTTCTCAATTGGTTCGAATTTTAAGGTTGTAAAAAAGTCAAATAAAGAAATGCTATAGGAAATGCTATAGCATTTCCTATGACATTTCTCGTCAACAATTTAATCCTTGCATATTTTTGCATGAGAACTCTTGTTATATTCAAATTCCAATGTATAAGCCCTAAAATCATTATTTTTTCAATTGGTTTGAAATTTAAGGTTGTAAAAAATGTAAAATAAAGAAATGCTATAGGAAATGCTATAGCATTTCCTATGGCATTTCTCGTCAACAATTTAATCCTTGCATATTTTTTCATGAGAACTCTTTTTATATTCAAATTACAATGTATAAGCCCTAAAATCATTATTTTTTCAATTGGTTCGAATTTTAGGTCGTAAAAATGTAAAATAAAGAAATGCTATAGGAAATGCTATAGCATTTCCTATGGCATTTCTCGTCAACAATTTAATCCTTGCATATTTTGGCATGAGAACTCTTGTTATATTCAAATTCGAATGTATAAGCCCTAAAATCATTATTTTCTCAATTGGTTCGAAATTTAAGGTTGTAAAAAAGTCAAATAAAGAAATGCTATAGGAAATGCTATAGCATTTCCTATGGCATTTCTCGTCAACTATTTAATCCTTGCATATTTTTGCATGAGAACTCTTGTTATATTCTAATTCCAATGTATAAGCTTTAAAATCATTATTTTTTCAATTGGTTCGAAATTTAGGGTCGTAAAAAATGTAAAATAAAGAAATGCTATAGGAAATACTATAGCATTTCCTATGGCATTTCTCGTCAACAATTTAATCCTTGCATATTTTTGCATGAGAACTCTTGTTATATTCAAATTCCAATGTATAAGCCCCAAAATCATTATTTTTTCAATTGGTTCGAAATTTAAGGTTGTAAAAATTGTAGAATAAAGAAATTCTATAGGAAATGCTATAGCATTTCCTATGGCATTTCTCGTCAACAATTTAATCCTTGCATATTTTTTCATGAGAACTCTTGTTATATTCAAATTCCAATGTATAAGCCCTAAAATCATTATTTTTTTCAATTGGTTCGAAATTGAAGGTTGTAAAAAATGTAAAATAAAGAAATGCTATAGGAAATGCTATAGCATTTCCTATGGCATTTCTCGTCAACAATTTAATCCTTGCATATTTTGGGATGAGAACACTTGTTATATTCAAATTCCAATGTATAAGCCCTAAAATCATTATTTTCTCAATTGGTTCGAATTTTAAGGTTGTAAAAAAGTCAAATAAAGAAATGCTATAGGAAATGCTATAGCATTTCCTATGACATTTCTCGTCAACAATTTAATCCTTGCATATTTTTGCATGAGAACTCTTGTTATATTCAAATTCCAATGTATAAGCCCTAAAATCATTATTTTTTCAATTGGTTCAAAATTTAAGGTTGTAAAAAATGTAAAATAAAGAAATGCTATAGGAAATGCTATAGCATTTCCTATGGCATTTCTCGTCAACAATTTAATCCTTGCATATTTTTTCATGAGAACTCTTTTTATATTCAAATTACAATGTATAAGCCCTAAAATCATTATTTTTTCAATTGGTTCGAATTTTAGGTCGTAAACAATGTAAAATAAAGAAATGCTATAGGAAATGCTATAGCATTTCCTATGGCATTTCTCGTCAACAATTTAATCCTTGCATATTTTAGCATGAGAACTCTTGTTATATTCAAATTCGAATGTATAAGCCCTAAAATCATTATTTTCTCAATTGGTTCGAAATTTAAGGTTGTAAAAAAGTCAAATAAAGAAATGCTATAGGAAATGCTATAGCATTTCCTATGGCATTTCTCGTCAACTATTTAATCCTTGCATATTTTTGCATGAGAACTCTTGTTATATTCTAATTCCAATGTATAAGCTTTAAAATCATTATTTTTTCAATTGGTTCGAAATTTAGGGTCGTAAAAAATGTAAAATAAAGAAATGCTATAGTAAATACTATAGCATTTCCTATGGCATTTCTCGTCAACAATTTAATCCTTGCATATTTTTGCATGAGAACTCTTGTTATATTCAAATTCCAATGTATAAGCCCCAAAATCATTATTTTTTCAATTGGTTCGAAATTTAAGGTTGTAAAAATTGTAGAATAAAGAAATTCTATAGGAAATGCTATAGCATTTCCTATGGCATTTCTCGTCAACAATTTAATCCTTGCATATTTTTTCATGAGAACTCTTGTTATATTCAAATTCCAATGTATAAGCCCTAAAATCATTATTTTTTTCAATTGGTTCGAAATTGAAGGTTGTAAAAAATGTAAAATAAAGAAATGCTATAGGAAATGCTATAGCATTTCCTATGGTATTTCTCGTCAACAATTTAATCCTTGCATATTTTCGCATGAGAACTCTTGTTATATTCAAATTCCAATGTATAAGCCCTAAAATCATTATTTTCTCAATTGGTTCGAATTTTAAGGTTGTAAAAAAGTCAAATAAAGAAATGCTATAGGAAATGCTATAGCATTTCCTATGACATTTCTCGTCAACAATTTAATCCTTGCATATTTTTGCATGAGAACTCTTGTTATATTCAAATTCCAATGTATAAGCCCTAAAATCATTATTTTTTCAATTGGTTCGAAATTTAAGGTTGTAAAAAATGTAAAATAAAGAAATGCTATAGGAAATGCTATAGCATTTCCTATGGCATTTCTCGTCAACAATTTAATCCTTGCATATTTTTTCATGAGAACTCTTTTTATATTCAAATTACAATGTATAAGCCCTAAAATCATTATTTTTTCAATTGGTTCGAATTTTAGGTCGTAAAAATGTAAAATAAAGAAATGCTATAGGAAATGCTATAGCATTTCCTATGGCATTTCTCGTCAACAATTTAATCCTTGCATATTTTGGCATGAGAACTCTTGTTATATTCAAATTCGAATGTATAAGCCCTAAAATCATTATTTTCTCAATTGGTTCGAAATTTAAGGTTGTAAAAAAGTCAAATAAAGAAATGCTATAGGAAATGCTATAGCATTTCCTATGGCATTTCTCGTCAACAATTTAATCCTTGCATATTTTTGCATGAGAACTCTTGTTATATTCAAATTCCAATGTATAAGCCCCAAAATCATTATTTTTTCAATTGGTTCGAAATTTAAGGTTGTAAAAATTGTAGAATAAAGAAATTCTATAGGAAATGCTATAGCATTTCCTATGGCATTTCTCGTCAACAATTTAATCCTTGCATATTTTTTCATGAGAACTCTTGTTATATTCAAATTCCAATGTATAAGCCCTAAAATCATTATTTTTTTCAATTGGTTCGAAATTGAAGGTTGTAAAAAATGTAAAATAAAGAAATGCTATAGGAAATGCTATAGCATTTCCTATGGTATTTCTCGTCAACAATTTAATCCTTGCATATTTTCGCATGAGAACTCTTGTTATATTCAAATTCCAATGTATAAGCCCTAAAATCATTATTTTCTCAATTGGTTCGAATTTTAAGGTTGTAAAAAAGTCAAATAAAGAAATGCTATAGGAAATGCTATAGCATTTCCTATGACATTTCTCGTCAACAATTTAATCCTTGCATATTTTTGCATGAGAACTCTTGTTATATTCAAATTCCAATGTATAAGCCCTAAAATCATTATTTTTTCAATTGGTTCGAAATTTAAGGTTGTAAAAAATGTAAAATAAAGAAATGCTATAGGAAATGCTATAGCATTTCCTATGGCATTTCTCGTCAACAATTTAATCCTTGCATATTTTTTCATGAGAACTCTTTTTATATTCAAATTACAATGTATAAGCCCTAAAATCATTATTTTTTCAATTGGTTCGAATTTTAGGTCGTAAAAATGTAAAATAAAGAAATGCTATAGGAAATGCTATAGCATTTCCTATGGCATTTCTCGTCAACAATTTAATCCTTGCATATTTTGGCATGAGAACTCTTGTTATATTCAAATTCGAATGTATAAGCCCTAAAATCATTATTTTCTCAATTGGTTCGAAATTTAAGGTTGTAAAAAAGTCAAATAAAGAAATGCTATAGGAAATGCTATAGCATTTCCTATGGCATTTCTCGTCAACTATTTAATCCTTGCATATTTTTGCATGAGAACTCTTGTTATATTCTAATTCCAATGTATAAGCTTTAAAATCATTATTTTTTCAATTGGTTCGAAATTTAGGGTCGTAAAAAATGTAAAATAAAGAAATGCTATAGGAAATACTATAGCATTTCCTATGGCATTTCTCGTCAACAATTTAATCCTTGCATATTTTTGCATGAGAACTCTTGTTATATTCAAATTCCAATGTATAAGCCCCAAAATCATTATTTTTTCAATTGGTTCGAAATTTAAGGTTGTAAAAATTGTAGAATAAAGAAATTCTATAGGAAATGCTATAGCATTTCCTATGGCATTTCTCGTCAACAATTTAATCCTTGCATATTTTTCATGAGAACTCTTGTTATATTCAAATTCCAATGTATAAGCCCTAAAATCATTATTTTTTTCAATTGGTTCGAAATTGAAGGTTGTAAAAAATGTAAAATAAAGAAATGCTATAGGAAATGCTATAGCATTTCCTATGGTATTTCTCGTCAACAATTTAATCCTTGCATATTTTCGCATGAGAACTCATGTTATATTCAAATTCCAATGTATAAGCCCTAAAATCATTATTTTCTCAATTGGTTCGAATTTTAAGGTTGTAAAAAAGTCAAATAAAGAAATGCTATAGGAAATGCTATAGCATTTCCTATGACATTTCTCGTCAACAATTTAATCCTTGCATATTTTTGCATGAGAACTCTTGTTATATTCAAATTCCAATGTATAAGCCCTAAAATCATTATTTTTTCAATTGGTTCGAAATTTAAGGTTGTAAAAAATGTAAAATAAAGAAATGCTATAGGAAATGCTATAGCATTTCCTATGGCATTTCTCGTCAACAATTTAATCCTTGCATATTTTTTCATGAGAACTCTTTTTATATTCAAATTACAATGTATAAGCCCTAAAATCATTATTTTTTCAATTGGTTCGAATTTTAGGTCGTAAACAATGTAAAATAAAGAAATGCTATAGGAAATGCTATAGCATTTCCTATGGCATTTCTCGTCAACAATTTAATCCTTGCATATTTTGGCATGAGAACTCTTGTTATATTCAAATTCGAATGTATAAGCCCTAAAATCATTATTTTCTCAATTGGTTCGAAATTTAAGGTTGTAAAAAAGTCAAATAAAGAAATGCTATAGGAAATGCTAGCATTTCCTATGGCATTTCTCGTCAACTATTTAATCCTTGCATATTTTTGCATGAGAACTCTTGTTATATTCTAATTCCAATGTATAAGCTTTAAAATCATTATTTTTTCAATTGGTTCGAAATTTAGGGTCGTAAAAAATGTAAAATAAAGAAATGCTATAGGAAATACTATAGCATTTCCTATGGCATTTCTCGTCAACAATTTAATCCTTGCATATTTTTGCATGAGAACTCTTGTTATATTCAAATTCCAATGTATAAGCCCCAAAATCATTATTTTTTCAATTGGTTCGAAATTTAAGGTTGTAAAAATTGTAGAATAAAGAAATTCTATAGGAAATGCTATAGCATTTCCTATGGCATTTCTCGTCAACAATTTAATCCTTGCATATTTTTTCATGAGAACTCTTGTTATATTCAAATTCCAATGTATAAGCCCTAAAATCATTATTTTTTCAATTGGTTCGAAATTGAAGGTTGTAAAAAATGTAAAATAAAGAAATGCTATAGAAAATGCTATACCATTTCCTATGGTATTTCTCGTCAACAATTTAATCCTTGCATATTTTCGCATGAGAACTCTTGTTATATTCAAATTCCAATGTATAAGCCCTAAAATCATTATTTTTTCAATTGGTTCGAATTTTAAGGTTGTAAAAAAGTCAAATAAAGAAATGCTATAGGAAATGTTATAAGCATATTTTTGCATGAGAACTCTTGTTATATTCAAATTCCAATGTATAAGCCCTAAAATCATTATTTTTTCAATTGGTTCGAAATTTAAGGTTGTAAAAAATGTAAAATAAAGAAATGCTATAGGAAATGCTATAGCATTTCCTATGGCATTTCTCGTCAACAATTTAATCCTTGCATATTTTTTCATGAGAACTCTTTTTATATTCAAATTACAATGTATAAGCCCTAAAATCATTATTTTTTCAATTGGTTCGAATTTTAGATCGTAAACAATGTAAAATAAACAAATGCTATAGGAAATGCTAGCATTTCCTATGGCATTTCTCGTCAACAATTTAATCCTTGCATATTTTGTCATGAGAACTCTTGTTATATTCAAATTCGAATGTATAAGCCCTAAAATCATTATTTTCTCAATTGGTTCGAAATTTAAGGTTGTAAAAAAGTCAAATAAAGAAATGCTATAGGAAATGCTATAGCATTTCCTATGGCATTTCTCGTCAACTATTTAATCCTTGCATATTTTTGCGTGAGAACTCTTGTTATATTCTAATTCCAATGTATAAGCTTTAAAATCATTATTTTTTCAATTGGTTCGAAATTTAGGGTCGTAAAAAATGTAAAATAAAGAAATGCTATAGGAAATACTATAGCATTTCCTATGGCATTTCTCGTCAACAATTTAATCCTGGCATATTTTTGCATGAGAACTCTTGTTATATTCAAATTCCAATGTATAAGCCCCAAAATCATTATTTTTTCAATTGGTTCGAAATTTAAGGTTGTACAAATTGTAGAATAAAGAAATTCTATAGGAAATGCTATAGCATTTCCTATGGCATTTCTCGTCAACAATTTAATCCTTGCATATTTTTTCATGAGAACTCTTGTTATATTCAAATTCCAATGTATAAGCCCTAAAATCATTATTTTTTTCAATTGGTTCGAAATTGAAGGTTGTAAAAAATGTAAAATAAAGAAATGCTATAGGAAATGCTATAGCATTTCCTATGGTATTTCTCGTCAACAATTTAATACTTGCATATTTTCGCATGAGAACTCTTGTTATATTCAAATTCCAATGTATAAGCCCTAAAATCATTATTTTCTCAATTGGTTCGAATTTTAAGGTTGTAAAAAAGTCAAATAAAGAAATGCTATAGGAAATGCTATAGCATTTCCTATGACATTTCTCGTCAACAATTTAATCCTTGCATATTTTTGCATGAGAACTCTTGTTATATTCAAATTCCAATGTATAAGCCCTAAAATCATTATTTTTTCAATTGGTTCGAAATTTAAGGTTGTAAAAAATGTAAAATAAAGAAATGCTATAGGAAATGCTATAGCATTTCCTATGGCATTTCTCGTCAACAATTTAATCCTTGCATATTTTTTCATGAGAACTCTTTTTATATTCAAATTACAATGTATAAGCCCTAAAATCATTATTTTTTCAATTGGTTCGAATTTTAGGTCGTAAACAATGTAAAATAAAGAAATGCTATAGGAAATGCTATAGCATTTCCTATGGCATTTCTCGTCAACAATTTAATCCTTGCATATTTTGGCATGAGAACTCTTGTTATATTCAAATTCGAATGTATAAGCCCTAAAATCATTATTTTCTCAATTGGTTCGAAATTTAAGGTTGTAAAAAAGTCAAATAAAGAAATGCTATAGGAAATGCTAGCATTTCCTATGGCATTTCTCGTCAACTATTTAATCCTTGCATATTTTTGCATGAGAACTCTTGTTATATTCTAATTCCAATGTATAAGCTTTAAAATATATATTTTTTCAATTGGTTCGAAATTTAGGGTCGTAAAAAATGTAAAATATAGAAATGCTATAGGAAATACTATAGCATTTCCTATGGCATTTCTCGTCAACAATTTAATCCTTGCATATTTTTGCATGAGAACTCTTGTTATATTCAAATTCCAATGTATAAGCCCCAAAATATTATTTTTTCAATTGGTTCGAAATTTAAGGTTGTAAAAATTGTAGAATAAAGAAATTCTATAGGAAATGCTATAGCATTTCCTATGGCATTTCTCGTCAACAATTTAATCCTTGCATATTTTTTCATGAGAACTCTTGTTATATTCAAATTCCAATGTATAAGCCCTAAAATCATTATTTTTTCAATTGGTTCGAAATTGAAGGTTGTAAAAAATGTAAAATAAAGAAATGCTATAGGAAATGCTATACCATTTCCTATGGTATTTCTCGTCAACAATTTAATCCTTGCATATTTTCGCATGAGAACTCTTGTTATATTCAAATTCCAATGTATAAGCCCTAAAATCATTATTTTTTCAATTGGTTCGAATTTTAAGGTTGTAAAAAAGTAAAATAAAGAAATGCTATAGGAAATGTTATAAGCATTTCCTGTTATATTCAAATTCCAATGTATAAGCCCTAAAATCATTATTTTTTCAATTGGTTCGAAATTTAAGGTTGTAAAAAATGTAAAATAAAGAAATGCTATAGGAAATGCTATAGCATTTCCTATGGCATTTCTCGTCAACAATTTAATCCTTGCATATTTTTTCATGAGAACTCTTTTTATATTCAAATTACAATGTATAAGCCCTAAAATCATTATTTTTTCAATTGGTTCGAATTTTAGGTCGTAAACAATGTAAAATAAACAAATGCTATAGGAAATGCTAGCATTTCCTATGGCATTTCTCGTCAACAATTTAATCCTTGCATATTTTGGCATGAGAACTCTTGTTATATTCAAATTCGAATGTATAAGCCCTAAAATCATTATTTTCTCAATTGGTTCGAAATTTAAGGTTGTAAAAAAGTCAAATAAAGAAATGCTATAGGAAATGCTATAGCATTTCCTATGGCATTTCTCGTCAACTATTTAATCCTTGCATATTTTTGCGTGAGAACTCTTGTTATATTCTAATTCCAATGTATAAGCTTTAAAATCATTATTTTTTCAATTGGTTCGAAATTTAGGGTCGTAAAAAATGTAAAATAAAGAAATGCTATAGGAAATACTATAGCATTTCCTATGGCATTTCTCGTCAACAATTTAATCCTGGCATATTTTTGCATGAGAACTCTTGTTATATTCAAATTCCAATGTATAAGCCCCAAAATCATTATTTTTTCAATTGGTTCGAAATTTAAGGTTGTAAAAATTGTAGAATAAAGAAATTCTATAGGAAATGCTATAGCATTTCCTATGGCATTTCTCGTCAACAATTTAATCCTTGCATATTTTTTCATGAGAACTCTTGTTATATTCAAATTCCAATGTATAAGCCCTAAAATCATTATTTTTTCAATTGGTTCGAAATTGAAGGTTGTAAAAAATGTAAAATAAAGAAATGCTATAGGAAATGCTAGCATTTCCTATGGTATTTCTCGTCAACAATTTAATCCTTGCATATTTTCGCATGAGAACTCTTGTTATATTCAAATTCCAATGTATAAGCCCTAAAATCATTATTTTTTCAATTGGTTCGAAATTTAAGGTTGTAAAAAATGTAAAATAAAGAAATTCTATTGGAAATGCTATAGCATTTCCTATGGCATTTCTCGTCAACAATTTAATCCTTGCATATTTTTTCATGAGAACTCTTGTTATATTCAAATTCCAATGTATAAGCCCTAAAATCATTATTTTTTCAATTGGTTCGAAATTTAAGGTTGTAAAAAATGTAAAATAAAGAAATGCTATAGGAAATGCTATAGCATTTCCTATGGCATTTCTCGTCAACAATTTAATCCTTGCATATTTTGGGATGAGAACACTTGTTATATTCAAATTCCAATGTATAAGCCCTAAAATCATTATTTTCTCGATTGGTTCGAATTTTAAGGTTGTAAAAAATTCAAATAAAGAAATGCTATAGGAAATGCTATAGCATTTCCTATGACATTTCTCGTCAACAATTTAATCCTTGCATATTTTTGCATGAGAACTCTTGTTATATTCAAATTCCAATGTATAAGCCCTAAAATCATTATTTTTTCAATTGGTTCGAAATTTAAGGTTGTAAAAAATGTAAAATAAAGAAATTCTATAGGAAATGCTATAGCATTTCCTATGGCATTTCTCGTCAACAATTTAATCCTTGCATATTTTTTCATGAGAACTCTTGTTATATTCAAATTCCAATGTATAAGCCCTAAAATCATTATTTTTTCAATTGGTTCGAAATTTAAGGTTGTAAAAAATGTAAAATAAAGAAATGCTATAGGAAATGCTATAGCATTTCCTATGGCATTTCTCGTCAACAATTTAATCCTTGCATATTTTGGGATGCGAACACTTGTTATATTCAAATTCCAATGTATAAGCCCTAAAATCATTATTTTCTCAATTGGTTCGAATTTTAAGGTTGTAAAAAAGTCAAATAAAGAAATGCTATAGGAAATGCTATAGCATTTCCTATGACATTTCTCGTCAACAATTTAATCCTTGCATATTTTTGCATGAGATCTCTTGTTATATTCAAATTCCAATGTATAAGCCCTAAAATCATTATTTTTTCAATTGGTTCGAAATTTAAGGTTGTAAAAAATGTAAAATAAAGAAATGCTATAGGAAATGCTATAGCATTTCCTATGGCATTTCTCGTCAACAATTTAATCCTTGCATATTTTTTCATGAGAACTCTTTTTATATTCAAATTACAATGTATAAGCCCTAAAATCATTATTTTTTCAATTGGTTCGAATTTTAGGTCGTAAACAATGTAAAATAAAGAAATGCTATAGGAAATGCTATAGCATTTCCTATGGCATTTCTCGTCAACAATTTAATCCTTGCATATTTTGGCATGAGAACTCTTGTTATATTCAAATTCGAATGTATAAGCCCTAAAATCATTATTTTCTCAATTGGTTTGAAATTTAAGGTTGTAAAAAAGTCAAATAAAGAAATGCTATAGGAAATGCTATAGCATTTCCTATGACATTTCTCGTCAACAATTTAATCCTTGCATATTTTTGCATGAGAACTCTTGTTATATTCAAATTCCAATGTATAAGCCCTAAAATCATTATTTTTTCAATTGGTTCGAAATTTAAGGTTGTAAAAAATGTAAAATAAAGAAATTCTATAGGAAATGCTAGCATTTCCTATGGCATTTCTCGTCAACAATTTAATCCTTGCATATTTTTTCATGAGAACTCTTGTTATATTCAAATTCCAATGTATAAGCCCTAAAATCATTATTTTTTCAATTGGTTCGAAATTTAAGGTTGTAAAAAATGTAAAATAAAGAAATGCTATAGGAAATGCTATAGCATTTCCTATGGCATTTCTCGTCAACAATTTAATCCTTGCATATTTTGGGATGAGAACACTTGTTATATTCAAATTCCAATGTATAAGCCCTAAATTCATTATTTTCTCAATTGGTTCGAATTTTAAGGTTGTAAAAAAGTCAAATAAAGAAATGCTATAGGAAATGCTATAGCATTTCCTATGACATTTCTCGTCAACAATTTAATCCTTGCATATTTTTGCATGAGAACTCTTGTTATATTCAAATTCCAATGTATAAGCCCTAAAATCATTATTTTTTCAATTGGTTCGAAATTTAAGGTTGTAAAAAATGTAAAATAAAGAAATGCTATAGGAAATGCTATAGCATTTCCTATGGCATTTCTCGTCAACAATTTAATCCTTGCATATTTTTTCATGAGAACTCTTTTTATATTCAAATTACAATGTATAAGCCCTAAAATCATTATTTTTTCAATTGGTTCGAATTTTAGGTCGTAAACAATGTAAAATAAACAAATGCTATAGGAAATGCTATAGCATTTCCTATGGCATTTCTCGTCAACAATTTAATCCTTGCATATTTTGGCATGAGAACTCTTGTTATATTCAAATTCGAATGTATAAGCCCTAAAATCATTATTTTCTCAATTGGTTTGAAATTTAAGGTTGTAAAAAAGTCAAATAAAGAAATGCTATAGGAAATGCTATAGCATTTCCTATGACATTTCTCGTCAACAATTTAATCCTTGCATATTTTTGCATGAGAACTCTTGTTATATTCAAATTCCAATGTATAAGCCCTAAAATCATTATTTTTTCAATTGGTTCGAAATTTAAGGTTGTAAAAAATGTAAAATAAAGAAATTCTATAGGAAATGCTAGCATTTCCTATGGCATTTCTCGTCAACAATTTAATCCTTGCATATTTTTTCATGAGAACTCTTGTTATATTCAAATTCCAATGTATAAGCCCTAAAATCATTATTTTTTCAATTGGTTCGAAATTTAAGGTTGTAAAAAATGTAAAATAAAGAAATGCTATAGGAAATGCTATAGCATTTCCTATGGCATTTCTCGTCAACAATTTAATCCTTGCATATTTTGGGATGAGAACACTTGTTATATTCAAATTCCAATGTATAAGCCCTAAAATCATTATTTTCTCAATTGGTTTGAATTTTAAGGTTGTAAAAAAGTCAAATAAAGAAATGCTATAGGAAATGCTATAGCATTTCCTATGACATTTCTCGTCAACAATTTAATCCTTGCATATTTTTGCATGAGAACTCTTGTTATATTCAAATTCCAATGTATAAGCCCTAAAATCATTATTTTTTCAATTGGTTCGAAATTTAAGGTTGTAAAAAATGTAAAATAAAGAAATGCTATAGGAAATGCTATAGCATTTCCTATGGCATTTCTCGTCAACAATTTAATCCTTGCATATTTTTTCATGAGAACTCTTTTTATATTCAAATTACAATGTATAAGCCCTAAAATCATTATTTTTTGAATTGGTTCGAATTTTAGGTCGTAAACAATGTAAAATAAAGAAATGCTATAGGAAATGCTATAGCATTTCCTATGGCATTTCTCGTCAACAATTTAATCCTTGCATATTTTGGCATGAGAACTCTTGTTATATTCAAATTCGAATGTATAAGCCCTAAAATCATTATTTTCTCAATTGGTTCGAAATTTAAGGTTGTAAAAAAGTCAAATAAAGAAATGCTATAGGAAATGCTATAGCATTTCCTATGGCATTTCTCGTCAACTATTTAATCCTTGCATATTTTTGCATGAGAACTCTTGTTATATTCTAATTCCAATGTATAAGCTTTAAAATCATTATTTTTTCAATTGGTTCGAAATTTAGGGTCGTAAAAAATGTAAAATAAAGAAATGCTATAGGAAATACTATAGCATTTCCTATGGCATTTCTCGTCAACAATTTAATCCTTGCATATTTTTGCATGAGAACTCTTGTTATATTCAAATTCCAATGTATAAGCCCTAAAATCATTATTTTTTCAATTGGTTCGAAATTTAAGGTTGTAAAAATTGTAGAATAAAGAAATTCTATAGGAAATGCTATAGCATTTCTCGTCAACAATTTAATCCTTGCATATTTTTTCAAGAGAACTCTTGTTATATTCAAATTCCAATGTATAAGCCCTAAAATCATTATTTTTTCAATTGGTTCGAAATTTAAGGTTGTAAAAAATGTAAAATAAAGAAATGCTATAGGAAATGCTATAGCATTTCCTATGGCATTTCTCGTCAACAATTTAATCCTTGCATATTTTGGGATGAGAACACTTGTTATATTCAAATTCCAATGTATAAGCCCTAAAATCATTATTTTCTCAATTGGTTCGAATTTTAAGGTTGTAAAAAAGTCAAATAAAGAAATGCTATAGGAAATGCTATAGCATTTCCTATGACATTTCTCGTCAACAGTTTAATCCTTGCATATTTTTGCATGAGAACTCTTGTTATATTCAAATTCCAATGTATAAGCCCTAAAATCATTATTTTTTCAATTGGTTCGAAATTTAAGGTTGTAAAAAATGTAAAATAAAGAAATGCTATAGGAAATGCTATAGCATTTCCTATGGCATTTCTCGTCAACAATTTAATCCTTGCATATTTTTTCATGAGAACTCTTTTTATATTCAAATTACAATGTATAAGCCCTAAAATCATTATTTTTTCAATTGGTTCGATTTTTAGGTCGTAAACAATGTAAAATAAAGAAATGCTATAGGAAATGCTGGCATTTCTCGTCAACAATTTAATCCTTGCATATTTTGGCATGAGAACTCTTGTTATATTCAAATTCGAATGTATAAGCCCTAAAATCATTATTTTCTCAATTGGTTCGAAATTTAAGGTTGTAAAAAAGTCAAATAAAGAAATGCCATAGGAAATGCTATAGCATTTCCTATGGCATTTCTCGTCAACTATTTAATCCTTGCATATTTTTGCATGAGAACTCTTGTTATATTCTAATTCCAATGTATAAGCTTTAAAATCATTATTTTTTCAATTGGTTCGAAATTTAGGGTCGTAAAAAATGTAAAATAAAGAAATGCTATAGGAAATACTATAGCATTTCCTATGGCATTTTTCGTCAACAACTTAATCCTTGCATATTTTTGCATGAGAACTCTTGTTATATTCAAATTCCAATGTATAAGCCCTAAAATCATTATTTTTTCAATTGGTTCGAAATTTAAGGTTGTAAAAATTGTAGAATAAAGAAATTCTATAGGAAATGCTATAGCATTTCCTATGGCATTTCTCGTCAACAATTTAATCCTTGCATATTTTTTCATGAGAACTCTTGTTATATTCAAATTCCAATGTATAAGCCCTAAAATCATTATTTTTTCAATTGGTTCGAAATTGAAGGTTGTAAAAAATGTAAAATAAAGAAATGCTATAGGAAATGCAATAGCATTTCCTATGGTATTTCTCGTCAAAAATTTAATCCTTGCATATTTTCGCATGAGAACTCTTGTTATATTCAAATTCCAATGTATAAGCCCTAAAATCATTATTTTCTCAATTGGTTAGAATTTTAAGGTTGTAAAAAAGTCAAATAAAGAAATGCTATAGGAAATGCTATAGCATTTCCTATGACATTTCTCGTCAACAATTTAATCCTTGCATATTTTTGCATGAGAACTCTTGTTATATTCAAATTCCAATGTATAAGCCCTAAAATCATTATTTTTTCAATTGGTTCGAAATTTATGGTTGTAAAAAATGTAAAATAAAGAAATGCTATAGGAAATGCTATAGCATTTCCTATGGCATTTCTCGTCAACAATTTAATCCTTGCATATTTTTTCATGAGAACTCTTTTTATATTCAAATTACAATGTATAAGCCCTAAAATCATTATTTTTTCAATTGGTTCGAATTTTAGGTCGTAAACAATGTAAAATAAAGAAATGCTATAGGAAATGCTATAGCATTTCCTATGGCATTTCTCGTCAACAATTTAATCCTTGCATATTTTGGCATGAGAACTCTTGTTATATTCAAATTCGAATGTATAAGCCCTAAAATCATTATTTTCTCAATTGGTTCGAAATTTAAGGTTGTAAAAAAGTCAAATAAAGAAATGCTATAGGAAATGCAATAGCATTTCCTATGGCATTTCTCGTCAACTATTTAATCCTTGCATATTTTTGCATGAGAACTCTTGTTATATTCTAATTCCAATGTATAAGCTTTAAAATCATTATTTTTTCAATTGGTTCGAAATTTAGGGTCGTAAAAAATGTAAAATAAAGAAATGCTATAGGAAATACTATAGCATTTCCTATGGCATTTCTCGTCAACAATTTAATCCTTGCATATTTTTGCATGAGAACTCTTGTTATATTCAAATTCCAATGTATAAGCCCTAAAATCATTATTTTTTCAATTGGTTCGAAATTTAAGGTTGTAAAAATTGTAGAATAAAGAAATTCTATAGGAAATGCTATAGCATTTCTCGTCAACAATTTAATCCTTGCATATTTTTTCAAGAGAACTCTTGTTATATTCAAATTCCAATGTATAAGCCCTAAAATCATTATTTTTTCAATTGGTTCGAAATTTAAGGTTGTAAAAAATGTAAAATAAAGAAATGCTATAGGAAATGCTATAGCATTTCCTATGGCATTTCTCGTCAACAATTTAATCCTTGCATATTTTGGGATGAGAACACTTGTTATATTCAAATTCCAATGTATAAGCCCTAAAATCATTATTTTCTCAATTGGTTCGAATTTTAAGGTTGTAAAAAAGTCAAATAAAGAAATGCTATAGGAAATGCTATAGCATTTCCTATGACATTTCTCGTCAACAATTTAATCCTTGCATATTTTTGCATGAGAACTCTTGTTATATTCAAATTCCAATGTATAAGCCCTAAAATCATTATTTTTTCAATTGGTTCGAAATTTAAGGTTGTAAAAAATGTAAAATAAAGAAATGCTATAGGAAATGCTATAGCATTTCCTATGGCATTTCTCGTCAACAATTTAATCCTTGCATATTTTTTCATGAGAACTCTTTTTATATTCAAATTACAATGTATAAGCCCTAAAATCATTATTTTTTCAATTGGTTCGATTTTTAGGTCGTAAACAATGTAAAATAAAGAAATGCTATAGGAAATGCTGGCATTTCTCGTCAACAATTTAATCCTTGCATATTTTGGCATGAGAACTCTTGTTATATTCAAATTCGAATGTATAAGCCCTAAAATCATTATTTTCTCAATTGGTTCGAAATTTAAGGTTGTAAAAAAGTCAAATAAAGAAATGCCATAGGAAATGCTATAGCATTTCCTATGGCATTTCTCGTCAACTATTTAATCCTTGCATATTTTTGCATGAGAACTCTTGTTATATTCTAATTCCAATGTATAAGCTTTAAAATCATTATTTTTTCAATTGGTTCGAAATTTAGGGTCGTAAAAAATGTAAAATAAAGAAATGCTATAGGAAATACTATAGCATTTCCTATGGCATTTTTCGTCAACAACTTAATCCTTGCATATTTTTGCATGAGAACTCTTGTTATATTCAAATTCCAATGTATAAGCCCTAAAATCATTATTTTTTCAATTGGTTCGAAATTTAAGGTTGTAAAAATTGTAGAATAAAGAAATTCTATAGGAAATGCTATAGCATTTCCTATGGCATTTCTCGTCAACAATTTAATCCTTGCATATTTTTTCATGAGAACTCTTGTTATATTCAAATTCCAATGTATAAGCCCTAAAATCATTATTTTTTCAATTGGTTCGAAATTGAAGGTTGTAAAAAATGTAAAATAAAGAAATGCTATAGGAAATGCAATAGCATTTCCTATGGTATTTCTCGTCAAAAATTTAATCCTTGCATATTTTCGCATGAGAACTCTTGTTATATTCAAATTCCAATGTATAAGCCCTAAAATCATTATTTTCTCAATTGGTTAGAATTTTAAGGTTGTAAAAAAGTCAAATAAAGAAATGCTATAGGAAATGCTATAGCATTTCCTATGACATTTCTCGTCAACAATTTAATCCTTGCATATTTTTGCATGAGAACTCTTGTTATATTCAAATTCCAATGTATAAGCCCTAAAATCATTATTTTTTCAATTGGTTCGAAATTTATGGTTGTAAAAAATGTAAAATAAAGAAATGCTATAGGAAATGCTATAGCATTTCCTATGGCATTTCTCGTCAACAATTTAATCCTTGCATATTTTTTCATGAGAACTCTTTTTATATTCAAATTACAATGTATAAGCCCTAAAATCATTATTTTTTCAATTGGTTCGAATTTTAGGTCGTAAACAATGTAAAATAAAGAAATGCTATAGGAAATGCTATAGCATTTCCTATGGCATTTCTCGTCAACAATTTAATCCTTGCATATTTTGGCATGAGAACTCTTGTTATATTCAAATTCGAATGTATAAGCCCTAAAATCATTATTTTCTCAATTGGTTCGAAATTTAAGGTTGTAAAAAAGTCAAATAAAGAAATGCTATAGGAAATGCAATAGCATTTCCTATGGCATTTCTCGTCAACTATTTAATCCTTGCATATTTTTGCATGAGAACTCTTGTTATATTCTAATTCCAATGTATAAGCTTTAAAATCATTATTTTTTCAATTGGTTCGAAATTTAGGGTCGTAAAAAATGTAAAATAAAGAAATGCTATAGGAAATACTATAGCATTTCCTATGGCATTTTTCGTCAACAACTTAATCCTTGCATATTTTTGCATGAGAACTCTTGTTATATTCAAATTCCAATGTATAAGCCCTAAAATCATTATTTTTTCAATTGGTTCGAAATTTAAGGTTGTAAAAATTGTAGAATAAAGAAATTCTATAGGAAATGCTATAGCATTTCCTATGGCATTTCTCGTCAACAATTTAATCCTTGCATATTTTTTCATGAGAACTCTTGTTATATTCAAATTCCAATGTATAAGCCCTAAAATCATTATTTTTTCAATTTTGTTCGAAATTGAAGGTTGTAAAAAATGTAAAATAAAGAAATGCTATAGGAAATGCAATAGCATTTCCTATGGTATTTCTCGTCAAAAATTTAATCCTTGCATATTTTCGCATGAGAACTCTTGTTATATTCAAATTCCAATGTATAAGCCCTAAAATCATTATTTTCTCAATTGGTTCGAATTTTAAGGTTGTAAAAAAGTCAAATAAAGAAATGCTATAGGAAATGCTATAGCATTTCCTATGACATTTCTCGTCAACAATTTAATCCTTGCATATTTTTGCATGAGAACTCTTGTTATATTCAAATTCCAATGTATAAGCCCTAAAATCATTATTTTTTCAATTGGTTCGAAATTTATGGTTGTAAAAAATGTAAAATAAAGAAATGCTATAGGAAATGCTATAGCATTTCCTATGGCATTTCTCGTCAACAATTTAATCCTTGCATATTTTTTCATGAGAACTCTTTTTATATTCAAATTACAATGTATAAGCCCTAAAATCATTATTTTTTCAATTGGTTCGAATTTTAGGTCGTAAACAATGTAAAATAAAGAAATGCTATAGGAAATGCTATAGCATTTCCTATGGCATTTCTCGTCAACAATTTAATCCTTGCATATTTTGGCATGAGAACTCTTGTTATATTCAAATTCGAATGTATAAGCCCTAAAATCATTATTTTCTCAATTGGTTCGAAATTTAAGGTTGTAAAAATGTCAAATAAAGAAATGCTATAGGAAATGCTATAGCATTTCCTATGGCATTTCTCGTCAACTATTTAATCCTTGCATATTTTTGCATGAGAACTCTTGTTATATTCTAATTCCAATGTATAAGCTTTAAAATCATTATTTTTTCAATTGGTTCGAAATTTAGGGTCGTAAAAAATGTAAAATAAAGAAATGCTATAGGAAATACTATAGCATTTCCTATGGCATTTCTCGTCAACAATTTAATCCTTGCATATTTTTGCATGAGAACTCTTGTTATATTCAAATTCCAATGTATAAGCCCTAAAATCATTATT
Source organism: Parietaria judaica (assembly GCA_954871525.1). Lineage (NCBI taxonomy): Eukaryota > Viridiplantae > Streptophyta > Magnoliopsida > Rosales > Urticaceae > Parietaria > Parietaria judaica. Next base: position 29,503,884 of record OX940871.1, on the reverse strand, counting down.
TTTTCAATTGGTTCGAAATTTAAGGTTGTAAAAATTGTAGAATAAAGAAATTCTATAGGAAATGCTATAGCATTTCCTATGGCATTTCTCGTCAACAATTTAATCCTTGCATATTTTTTCAAGAGAACTCTTGTTATATTCAAATTCCAATGTATAAGCCCTAAAATCATTATTTTTTCAATTGGTTCGAAATTTAAGGTTGTAAAAAATGTAAAATAAAGAAATGCTATAGGAAATGCTATAGCATTTCCTATGGCATTTCTCGTCAACAATTTAATCCTTGCATATTTTGGGATGAGAACACTTGTTATATTCAAATTCCAATGTATAAGCCCTAAAATCATTATTTTCTCAATTGGTTCGAATTTTAAGGTTGTAAAAAAGTCAAATAAAGAAATGCTATAGGAAATGCTATAGCATTTCCTATGACATTTCTCGTCAACAATTTAATCCTTGCATATTTTTGCATGAGAACTCTTGTTATATTCAAATTCCAATGTATAAGCCCTAAAATCATTATTTTTTCAATTGGTTCGAAATTTAAGGTTGTAAAAAATGTAAAATAAAGAAATGCTATAGGAAATGCTATAGCATTTCCTATGGCATTTCTCGTCAACAATTTAATCCTTGCATATTTTTTCATGAGAACTCTTTTTATATTCAAATTACAATGTATAAGCCCTAAAATCATTATTTTTTCAATTGGTTCGAATTTTAGGTCGTAAACAATGTAAAATAAAGAAATGCTATAGGAAATGCTATAGCATTTCCTATGGCATTTCTCGTCAACAATTTAATCCTTGCATATTTTGGCATGAGAACTCTTGTTATATTCAAATTCGAATGTATAAGCCCTAAAATCATTATTTTCTCAATTGGTTCGAAATTTAAGGTTGTAAAAAAGTCAAATAAAGAAATGCTATAGGAAATGCTATAGCATTTCCTATGACATTTCTCGTCAACAATTTAATCCTTGCATATTTTTGCATGAGAACTCTTGTTATATTCAAATTCCAATGTATAAGCCCTAAAATCATTATTTTTTCAATTGGTTCGAAATTTAAGGTTGTAAAAAATGTAAAATAAAGAAATTCTATAGGAAATGCTATAGCATTTCCTATGGCATTTCTCGTCAACAATTTAATCCTTGCATATTTTTTCATGAGAACTCTTGTTATATTCAAATTCCAATGTATAAGCCCTAAAATCATTATTTTTTCAATTGGTTCGAAATTTAAGGTTGTAAAAAATGTAAAATAAAGAAATGCTATAGGAAATGATATAGCATTTCCTATGGCATTTCTCGTCAACAATTTAATCCTTGCATATTTTGGGATGAGAACACTTGTTATATTCAAATTCCAATGTATAAGCCCTAAAATCATTATTTTCTCAATTGGTTCGAATTTTAAGGTTGTAAAAAAGTCAAATAAAGAAATGCTATAGCATTTCCTATGACATTTCTCGTCAACAATTTAATCCTTGCATATTTTTGCATGAGAACTCTTGTTATATTCAAATTCCAATGTATAAGCCCTAAAATCATTATTTTTTCAATTGGTTCGAAATTTAAGGTTGTAAAAAATGTAAAATATAGAAATGCTATAGGAAATGCTATAGCATTTCCTATGGCATTTCTCGTCAACAATTTAATCCTTGCATATTTTTTCATGAGAACTCTTTTTATATTCAAATTACAATGTATAAGCCCTAAAATCATTATTTTTTCAATTGGTTAGAATTTTAGGTCGTAAACAATGTAAAATAAAGAAATGCTATAGGAAATGCTATAGCATTTCCTATGGCATTTCTCGTCAACAATTTAATCCTTGCATATTTTGGCATGAGAACTCTTGTTATATTCAAATTCGAATGTATAAGCCCTAAAATCATTATTTTCTCAATTGGTTCAAAATTTAAGGTTGTAAAAAAGTCAAATAAAGAAATGCTATAGGAAATGCTATATCATTTCCTATGGCATTTCTCGTCAACTATTTAATCCTTGCATATTTTTGCATGAGAACTCTTGTTATATTCTAATTCCAATGTATAAGCTTTAAAATCATTATTTTTTCAATTGGTTCGAAATTTAGGGTCGTAAAAAATGTAAAATAAAGAAATGCTATAGGAAATACTATAGCATTTCCTATGGCATTTCTCGTCAACAATTTAATCCTTGCATATTTTTGCATGAGAACTCTTATTATATTCAAATTCCAATGTATAAGCCCTAAAATCATTATTTTTTCAATTGGTTCGAAATTTAAGGTTGTAAAAATTGTAGAATAAAGAAATTCTATAGGAAATGCTATAGCATTTCCTATGGCATTTCTCGTCAACAATTTAATCCTTGCATATTTTTTCATGAGAACTCTTGTTATATTCAAATTCCAATGTATAAGCCCTAAAATCATTATTTTTTCAATTGGTTCGAAATTTAAGGTTGTAAAAAATGTAAAATAAAGAAATGCTATAGGAAATACTATAGCATTTCTTATAGCATTTCCCGTCAACAATTTAATCCTTGCATATTTTTGCATGAGAACTCTTGTTATACTCAAAATTCCAATGTATAAGCCCTAAAATCATTATTTTCTCAATTGGTTCGAAATTTAAGGTTGTAAAAAAGTCAAATAAAGAAATGCTATAGGAAATGCTATAGCATTTCGTATGGCATTTCTCGTCAACAATTTAATCCTTGCATATTTTTTCATGAGAACTCTTGTTATATTCAAATTCCAATGTATAAGCCCTAAAATCATTATTTTTTCAATTGGTTCGAAATTGAAGGTTGTAAAAAATGTAAAATAAAGAAATGCTAAAGGAAATGCTATAGCATTTCCTATGGCATTTCTCGTCAACAATTTAATCCTTGCATATTTTCGCATGAGAACTCTTGTTATATTCAAATTCCAATGTATAAGCCCTAAAATCATTATTTTCTCAATTGGTTCGAAATTTAAGGTTGTAAAAAAGTCAAATAAAGAAATGCTATAGGAAATGCTATGGCATTTCTCGTCAACTATTTAATCCTTGCATATTTTTGCATGAGAACTCTTGTTATATTCAAATTCCAATGTATAAGCCCTAAAATCATTATTTTTTCAATTGGTTCGAAATTTAAGGTTGTAAAAATTGTAAAATAAAGAAATTCTATAGGAAATGCTATAGCATTTCCTATGGCATTTCTCGTCAACAATTTAATCCTTGCATATTTTTGCATGAGAACTCTTGTTATATTCAAATTCCAATGTATAAGCCCTAAAATCATTATTTTTTCAATTGGTTCGAAATTTAAGGTTGTAAAAATTGTAGAATAAAGAAATTCTATAGGAAATGCTATAGCATTTCCTATGGCATTTCTCGTCAACAATTTAATCCTTGCATATTTTTTCATGAGAACTCTTGTTATATTCAAATTCCAATGTATAAGCCCTAAAATCATTATTTTTTCAATTGGTTCGAAATTGAAGGTTGTAAAAAATGTAAAATAAAGAAATGCTATAGGAAATGCTATAGCATTTCCTATGGCATTTCTCGTCAACAATTTAATCCTTGCATATTTTCGCATGAGAACTCTTGTTATATTCAAATTCCAATGTATAAGCCCTAAAATCATTATTTTCTCAATTGGTTCGAAATTGAAGGTTGTAAAAAAGTCAAATAAAGAAATGCTATAGGAAATGCTATAGCATTTCCTATGGCATTTCTCGTCAACAATTTAATCCTTGCATATTTTTGCATGAGAACTCTTGTTATATTCAAATTCCAATGTATAAGCCCTAAAATCATTATTTTTTCAATTGGTTCGAAATTTAAGGTTGTAAAAAATGTAAAATAAAGAAATGCTATAGGAAATACTATAGCATTTCTTATAGCATTTCCCGTCAACAATTTAATCCTTGCATATTTTTGCATGAGAACTCTTGTTATATTCAAAATTCCAATGTATAAGCCCTAAAATCATTATTTTCTCAATTGGTTCGAAATTTAAGGTTGTAAAAAAGTCAAATAAAGAAATGCTATAGGAAATGCTATAGCATTTCCTATGGCATTTCTCGTCAACAATTTAATCCTTGCATATTTTGGCATGAGAACTCTTGTTATATTCAAATTCCAATGTATAAGCCCTAAAATCATTATTTTCTCAATTGGTTCGAAATTTAAGGTTGTAAAAAAGTCAAATAAAGAAATGCTATAGGAAATGCTATAGCATTTCCTATGGCATTTCTCGTCAACAATTTAATCCTTGCATATTTTTGCATGAGAACTCTTGTTATATTAAAATTCCAATGTATAAGCTTTAAAATCATTATTTTTTCAATTGGTTCGAAATTTAAGGTCGTAAAAAATGTAAAATAAAGAAATGCTATAGGAAATTCTATAGCATTTCCTATGGCATTTCTCGTCAGCAATTTAATCCTTGCATATTTTTGCATGAGAACACTTGTTATATTCAAATTCCAATGTATAAGCCCTAAAATCCTTATTTTTTCAATTGGTTCGAAATTTAAGGTTGTAATAAATGTAATATAAAGAAATTCTATAGGAAATTCTATAGCATTTCATATGGCATTTCTCGTCAACAATTTAATCCTTGCATATTTTTTCATGAGAACTCTTGTTATATTCAAATTCCAATGTATAAGCCCTAAAATCATTATTTTTTCAATTGGTTCGAAATTTAAGGTTGTAAAAAATATAAAATAAAGAAATGCTATAGGAAATGCTATAGCATTTCCTATGGCATTTCTCGTCAACAATTTAATCCTTGCATATTTTCGCATGAGAACTCTTGTTATATTCAAATTCCAATGTATAAGCCCCAAAATCATTATTTTCTCAATTGGTTCGAAATTTAAGGTTGTAAAAAAGTCAAATAAAGAAATGCTATAGGAAATGCTATAGCATTTCCTATGGCATTTCTCGTCAACAATTTAATCCTTGCATATTTTTGAATGAGAACTCTTGTTATATTCAAATTCCAATGTATAAGCCCTAAAATCATTATTTTTTCAATTGGTTCGAAATTTAAGGTTGTAAAAAATGTAAAATAAAGAAATTCTATAGGAAATGCTATAGCATTTCCTATGGCATTTCTCGTCAACAATTTAATCCTTGCATATTTTTTCATGAGAACTCTTGTTATATTCAAATTCCAATGTATAAGCCCTAAAATCATTATTTTTTCAATTGGTTCGAAATTTAAGGTTGTAAAAAATGTAAAATAAAGAAATGCTATAGGAAATGCTATAGCATTTCCTATGGCATTTCTCGTCAACAATTTAATCCTTGCATATTTTGGGATGAGAACACTTGTTATATTCAAATTCCAATGTATAAGCCCTAAAATCATTATTTTTTCAATTGGTTCGAATTTTAAGGTTGTAAAAAAGTCAAATAAAGAAATGCTATAGGAAATGCTATAGCATTTCCTATGACATTTCTCGTCAACAATTTAATCCTTGCATATTTTTGCATGAGAACTCTTGTTATATTCAAATTCCAATGTATAAGCCCTAAAATCATTATTTTTTCAATTGGTTCGAAATTTAAGGTTGTAAAAAATGTAAAATAAAGAAATTCTATAGGAAATGCTATAGCATTTCCTATGGCATTTCTCGTCAACAATTTAATCCTTGCATATTTTTTCATGAGAACACTTGTTATATTCAAATTCCAATGTATAAGCCCTAAAATCATTATTTTTTCAATTGGTTCGAAATTTAAGGTTGTGAAAAATATAAAATAAAGAAATGCTATAGGAAATGCGCTATAGCATTTCCTATGGTATTTCTCGTCAACAACTTAATCCTTGTATATTTTTGCATGAGAACTCTTGTTATATTCAATTCCAATGTATAAGCCCAAAAATCATTATTTATATCAATTGGTTCGAAATTTAAGGTTGTAAAAATGTCAAATAAAGAAATGCTATATGAAATGATATAGCATTTCCTATGGCATTTCTCGTCAATAATTTAATCCTTGCATATTTTTGCATGAGAACTCTTGTTATATTAAAATTCCAATGTATAAGCCCTAAAATCATTAGTTTTTCAAATGGTTCGAAATTTAAGGTTGTAAGAAATGTAAAATAAAGAAATTCTATAGCATTTCCTATGGCATTTCTCGTCAACAATTTAATCCTTGCATATTTTTGCATGAGAACTCTTGTTATATTAAAATTCCAATGTATAAGCCCTAAAATCATTAGTTTTTCAATTGGTTCAAAATTTAAGGTTGTAAAAAATGTAAAATAAAGAAATGCTATAGGAAATGCTATAGCATTTCGTTTGGCATTTCTCGTCAACAATTTAATCCTTGCATATTTTGGCATGAGAACACTTGTTATATTCAAATTCCAATGTATAAGCCGTAAAATCATTATTTTTTCAATTGGTTCAAAATTTAAGGCTGTAAAAAAGTCAAATAAAGAAATACTATAGGAAATGCTATAGCATTTCCTATGGCATTTCTCGTCAACAATTTAATCCTTGCATATTTTGGCATAAGAACTCTTGTTATATTCAAATTCCAATGTATAAGCCCTAAAATCATTATTTTCTCAATTGGTTCGAAATTTAAGGTTGTAAAAAATGTAAAATAAAGAAATGCTATAGCATTTCCTATGGCATTTCTCGTCAACAATTTAATCCTTGCATATTTTTGCATGAGAACTCTTGTTATATTCAAATTCCAATGTATTAGCCCTAAACTCATTATTTTTTCAATTGGTTCGACTTTTAGGTCGTAAACAATGTAAAATATAGAAATGCTATAGGAAATGCTATAGCATTTCCTATGGAATTTAACGTCAACAATTTAATCCTTGCGTATTTTTGCATGAGAACGCTTGTAATATTAAATATCCAATGTATAATCCCTAAAATCATTATTTTTTCAATTGGTTCAAAATTTAAGGTTGTAAAAAATGTAAAATAAAGAAATGCTATAGGAAATGCTATAGCATAACTTATGGCATTTCTCGTCAACAATTTAATCCTTGCATATTTTCGCATGAGAACTCTTGTTATATTCAAATTCCAATGTATAAGCTTTAAAATCATTATTTTTTCAATTGGTTCGAAATTTAAGGTTGTAAAAAATGTAAAATAAAGAAATGCTATAGGAAATGCGCTATAGCATTTCCTATGGCATTTCTCGTCAACAACTTAATCCTTGTATATTTTTGCATGAGAACTCTTGTTATATTCAATTCCAATGTATAAGCCCTAAAATCATTATTTATATCAATTGGTTCGAAATTTAAGGTTGTAAAAATGTCAAATAAAGAAATGATATAGGAAATGCTATAGCATTTCCTATGGCATTTCTCGTCAACAATTTAATCCTTGCATATTTTTGCATGAGAACTCTTGTTATATTAAAATTCCAATGTATAAGCCCTAAAATCATTAGTTTTTCAAATGGTTCGAAATTTAAGGTTGTAAGAAATGTAAAATAAAGAAATTCTATATCATTTCCTATGGCATTTCTCGTCAACAATTTAAAACTTGCATATTTTTGCATGAGAACTCTTGTTATATTAAAATTCCAATGTATAAGCCCTAAAATCATTAGTTTTTCAATTGGTTCGAAATTTAAGGTTGTAAAAAATGTAAAATAAAGAAATTCTATAGGAAATGCTATAGCATTTCGTTTGGCATTTCCCGTCAACAAATTAATCCTTGCATATTTTTGCATGAGAACTCTTGTTATATACAAATTCCAATGTATAAGCCCTAAAATCATTATTTTTTCAATTGGTTTGACTTTTAGGTCGTAAACAATATAAAATAAAGAAATGCTATAGGAAATGCTATAGCATTTCTTATGGAAATTTAACGTTAACAATTTAATCCTTGCATATTTTTTCATGAGAACGCTTGTAATATTCAAATTTCAATGTATAAGCCCTAAAATCATTATTTTTTCAATTGGTTTGAAATTTAAGGTTGTAAAAAATGTAAAGTAAAGAAATGCCATAGGAAATGTGGTGTGCTGTCGTATGCAACCCAAATTACTAATAAAAAAACCGTAACCTGCAAAACTTATGTAGTAGTGTAAGTACGGGTCGATCCCACGAAGAGTTTTCTAATAAATATTGCGAAAATAATAAAAGCGAAATAAAAAAAAGGGATTTTTTGGTTTAAGAGAATAAGTAAATAAAATGACAGAAAAATGTGAGAAAATAATATGAGAACCGATTGGCATGAGTAACTTCCACTAATGATTCAATTCATCTGATCATCGACATAAATTTGTTCTTCAACCTACAGAATATCTTACCGATTAACATATTCCTTAAGATTATTTAATTCAATTGAAACGCAATTAAATCAAACCTAACTCAGAGATAATCCAATCAAACGTAACTGAATTTAAAATCTAAGCAGCATTAATATTTAGAATACTTCAATAAAACTGAACAATAAAACACCGCGGTAATATTTAATTCAGCCGATCTCCTTTACCTGTTTCGCTATTTCACTAACCGCGTAGCAAACTAACCAAACGTGCGTTCAACAATCAAAAGACAAGTACGACGAGTCAATTAATTAACGGTATATAAACTTCAAAAATACAGTCGATGTACTTATAAGAAATCTATAATAATATCACGCTAACGATTAATACACAATCATCGATCACAATGAAACAATTGATAAATTAACGTAATCCAACAATTGAAATTGATATAAATCGGAGAAGAGATATCGTTGATAACATAATATAATTCTAGATAACGAGATCGATATTCACGGATTGATAATTGAACAAAATAATGCCTCACAGATTTATTGAATCATAGTATCGGAAACTCAAACCAATTACAGACTTAGCCGATCACGTTCATCGTTTCACCGAGGGAAGGAATAATAAAACTAGAAAGCATGAAGAGCAACTCCTCGGGCAGCTGTGTTTCTCCTTTTAGCCGACTACAGAATCAGCAAACTATTTATATATCTTCCTAACCCTAATGAATGACCTAATCCCATATTTTATCCTCAGAATAAGAAAATTAAATATTCCCGTAAACATCTCTAACAATTCTGAGAATACCATGGCTTTGAATCGAACAGCTGTTTCTGATTTTTGGGCTTTATTTGACAGCCCGGTCCATCACGGTGCAGCGATGACCAGCCCGTTCACGATTACGACGGCGATGTTGCTCCGTACCAGCAGCGACGACGAACCTCGAGCAACGGCGTATCTCCAAAGAGCATCGGCCACGACGGAACTGCAATAACGGCGTATCTCCGGCGAACAGCGGCGATGACGAAACTGCGAACTCGGACATTGGTTGCGGCGAACTTTCGGAACACTGTGTGGGCCGTGGGGCCTTCGAGCTCTCATTTTAATTTCTTTTCTGTGTTCTTTGGTTCTGACTTGAAGCTTTGAACTTCAAAAAGAAGCCACCAACTTGTCGTTTGAGTGTGTATACGACATCATATGGAAAGAGAAACTGGTGGGATTTATTTTTATCTCTTTTGCACTTTGGTCCTTTTGTTGAGTCTTTGAGCATTTTAATCCTGCACAAATTAATAACAAACAATAGCTCCATTCTAATAAATAAATTAATACAATATGTCAATATATATCCTTTATTTATTAGAATAATAAGACCCTATCAAATTCCCCCACACTTAGCTTTTGTTCGTCCTCGAACAAAGTATTGGTTTTTCTTTTAAAAAAAAAAACGAGAAATGATAATCTTAGCAATTCAATCAAGACAAACCACTAATTAAAAACCCGGGTACAATATGATAGCATGTTTCGTTAAAAGTGACCTATAAGTAGAAATTTCCTTACAAATGATCAAAACGACTTTGTATTGAGTAAAACCTCGGGGATAACCTCACTTCGCTCAAGTGTTTGATAAGGGTAGTGTATCGCTCATTTTCAATCACATAGACACATCTTACCATAGGCTTGCATATCTTCTCATTCTCCATCACCGTGATCATGTACTCTTAAGTCTCTTTCTTCCACTAGTTTTCGGTAAATAATAAAACTACTACTACTAATGATGATAAGGGAACATGTACAATAAAGGTGGCTAAAATACTATAACTAGTGGAGTGTGCAAATGAAATACCTCTTGTGCTTTTTCTTTTTTCTTTTTGTTTTTTTTTTTCTTTTTTTTTTTTTTTTTTTTTTTTTTTAGCACTTCATAATAGGCGAATGCAAACAATGAATAAACTCACTCCACTAGATCTTCTTAACTGGAAACTTTTTTTTTTTTTTTTTTTTTTTTTTACTTAGAACAAATAATAACATGAGTAAGCTACCGAACTAGTGGAATAGAGAGACTATGAGAGCACTATGTCTTTGTAATCTCGAAGAGAATCAACGCAAGTTCTAGAAGATTGCGTCTACGGATGAATCACTCATGGGAAAGTACTGATTGATATAAATGTGTCAATCAAAGGCTTATAAGAACTCAAGGCTTTTGTTTACTCAATCTAATCATAAGTCCCTGCGAGAAAAATGCTACTCGTCGGTCCCAAGATAACAATCAATGCAACAAATCGTGGTGAGTCTCGTTTTCATGGTAAATCTCGACGAAAAACTTGTGAACATCAATTTCAAGAGGCAAAAATCTGTTTTTTTTTTTTATTGAAATAAAAAAAATTACTAGTGCAGGAGGAACAAAAGTTAATAAGCATAGAGAAATTTGTTAAAGATAACCCTTCCCCCACACTTAAAACTAGACATTGCCCTCAATGTAAAAAAATATGAAAGAAATAAAGAAACTTAAATGAATTGAAAAGAACAATGAAAGAAATAACAAACTCTTTTGGGTTGCCTCCCAAGAAGCGCATTTGTTTAGTGTCGTTAGCCCGACGCAATGTTGGATTGGGTTTAGTCCATCTGATTTTCAGCATATGCCGGATCTGCAAGTGTTATAACCTCCACTTCCTCCTTATGAAACCCTTCATAAAATTGTTTGAGTCTATGTCCATTCACTTTGAATTTCTTTGAGGTTGTAAGACTTTGAATCTCCACTGCACCATGAGGAAAAACATTAGTAATCACAAACGGTCCTAGCCAACGAGAACGCAACTTACCTGGGAAAAGTCGGAGTTTGGAATGATAAAGCAAAACTTTCTGTCCAATTCTAAACTCTTTTTCCCTTATCATTTTGTCATGCAGTGTTTTCGTCCTTTCTTTGTAGATCCGTGCATTCTCGTAGGCATTGTGGCGAATCTCTTCTAATTCTTGTAGTTCCAACTTTCTATGAATACCACTTTCTTCTATCCCCATGTTGAAATTCTTGATCGCCCAATAAGCTTTATGTTCCAACTCCACCGGAAGATGACACGTTTTTCCATACACTAATCGATAAGGCGTCATTCCAATCGGTGTTTTGTATGCTGTTCGGTAGGCCCACAAAGCATCATCTAATCTCAACCTCCAATCTTTCCTATTCGGGTTGACGGTCTTCTCCAAGATTGATTTGATTTCTCGGTTAGATACCTCCGCTTGTCCATTTGTTTGCGGGTGATAAGAAGTAGATACCTTGTGAGTGACTTGGTAGCGCTTCAACAAGGCTTCCACTGTGCGGTTGCAAAAATGTGTTCCACGATCACTAATCAAAGCCCTGGGAATTCCAAATCTAGAAAAAATATTAGCTTTGATAAAATCATAAACAACTTTTGAATCGTCAGTTCGTGTGGCTTTCGCTTCCACCCACTTTGAAACGTAATCTACCGCAAGCAATATATAAAGATAACCATGAGACATAGGAAATGGACCCATAAAATCAATACCCCAAACATCAAAAATATCACAATATAGCATGGGTGTTTGTGGCATTTCATTCCTTTGAGAGATGTTACCGGTTTTCTGACATTCTACACATGATTTGCAAAAAGAGTATGAATCTCTGAACAAAGTTGGCCAAAATAGCCCGCTTTCCAATACCTTCCTTGCTGTCCGTTTTGCACCAAAATGGCCACCACACGCATGAGAGTGACAAAATGTTAAAACAGACAAAATTTCATCTTCGGGGATGCACCTTCTTATCATTTGGTCTGTACAATGCTTCCATAAGTAAGGGTCATCCCAGATATAATTCTTCGCTTCGTGTTTTAACTTGTCCTTCTGACACTTAGAAAGATCACTAGGAAAACGATTAGTAACCAAGTAATTCACAATATTAGCATACCAGGGAAGTTTCACCGTAGCTGAGAACAATTGTTCTCCAGGAAATGTTTCTTGTAGTGGGGTCGTATTCTCTTCCTGGACTAATCGGCTTAAGTGATCAGCGACACAATTTTCTATTCCTTTCTTGTCTTTAATTTCCAGATCAAACTCACTTAGAAGTAGAATCCACCGTATTAGCCTCGGCTTTGATTCTTTCTTTGCCATCAAGTATCGAAGAGCTGCATGATCAGAGTAAACAATAGTTTTAGCACCAAGTAAATATGAGCGAAATTTTTCTACCGCAAAAACAACTGCAAGAAGTTCTTTTTCTGTGGTTGAGTAATTTCGTTGAGCGTCATTCAAGGTTCGAGAGGCATAGTATATAGCATGAGATGCTCTCCCAACTTTTTGGCCTAATACCGCTCCTACTGCATAATCACTTGCATCGCACATGATCTCGAAAGGGATGCTCCAATTTGGTGGTTGCATGATTGGGGCAGTTGTTAATAACTCCTTCAGCTGGTTGAATGCTTTTTTGCATGTTTCATCAAACTCAAAAGGAACATCTTGCTGGAGAAGTTTGCATAAAGGTTGCGCTATCTTGGAGAAGTCCTTGATAAATCGTCGATAAAATCCTGCATGTCCAAGAAAAGAACGAACTCCTCGAACACTCGAAGGGTAAGATAAAGTTTGAATAACATCAATCTTAGCTTTATCTACCTCTATACCTGTAGATGAAATAACATGTCCCAATACTATTCCTTGTTCAACCATAAAATGACATTTTTCAGAATTTAGAACAAGATTAGTATCTATGCATCTCTGGAGAATGAGTGACAAATTATGCAAGCATATATCAAATGAATTACCATAAACTGTGAAATCGTCCATGAAAACTTCAATAATATTTTCAACATAATCAGAGAATATACTTACCATACATCGTTGGAAGGTGGCCGGTGCATTGCATAGACCAAAAGGCATACGTCGATATGCAAATGTTCCGAATGGGCATGTAAAAGTTGTCTTCTCTTGATCTTCTGGTGCTAGTGCAATCTGAAAATAACCTGTATAACCATCAAGAAAGCAATAATAAGCATGTCCAGCTAACCTTTCTAACATTTGATCTATGAACGGTAAGGGAAAATGATCTTTTCGCGTGACGGCATTCAATCGTCTGAAGTCTATGCAAATTCTCCACCCATTTTGAACTCGCGTTGGTATCAACTCATCATTATGACCTTTCACCACTGTTATTCCAGTCTTTTTCGGGACTACCTGGACCGGGCTTACCCACGCGCTATCTGAAATCGGATAGATCATCCCTACTTCAAGCAGTTTGAGTATCTCGTTTTTCACTACCTCCATCATCGGTGGATTCAATCGTCTTTGTGGCTGTCTTGTCGGTTTTGCTCCCTCCTCCAACAAAATGCGGTGCATGCATGTTGACGGACTTATTCCTTTGATGTCGGCAATTGTCCATCCTATGGCTGTCTTGTACCTTTTAAGAACTTGCAAAAGACGTTCTTCTTGCTGCTCATTTAATTTATTTGATATAATCACAGGCAGCGTCTTTTCCTCTCCTAGAAAAGCGTATTTTAGATGTTCGGGCAGTGGCTTTAATTCCACGTTTGGGGGCTGCAAAATAGAAGGTTTTGGGCGTGAGTTAGAATGAGGCAGCGGCAAAAATTGTAGATTATCCGATTTTGGCAGAATTGAATGAATGTTTAATGCTGCCACAGTTTCAAATAATTCTTTATTCATGTCAACTACTCCATCTTCCTTATCAATATGTTTCGTCAAAGCCACCTCCAATTTATCATTCCCGCTTAACTCAAAGGCATCCTGTGCTAAAACATCAATAACATCAACAGTGAAAACATGGTCATCACTTTTTGGAAATTTCATGGCATCATATATATTAAATTTAACCACATCACCACCATATTCCATCGTCAAAGTACCCGTGTCGACATCTATTTTTGTTTTTGCTGTTTTTAAGAAAGGTCTTCCAAGAAGTATAAGCGAATTATGGTCATCATTTTCCATATCGAGCACATAAAAATCAGCGGGAAAAATTAACTCATTTACCTGCACAAGGACATCTTCTACTTTGCCTTTAGGATAAGTATTAGAAAGATCCGCTAATTGGATTACCACATCGTTCTTCATCAAAGTTCCAAGTTTTAGCAATTCAAAAAGTGAATATGGCATAAGATTAATTGAAGCGCCTAGATCGATCATTGCCTTTTCAATTTTATAGTTACCGATTGTGCATGGTATCGTAAACATACCTGGGTCCTTGCATTTTGTAGGCAGACCTTTCTTTAGGATGGCGGAAACATTTTGTCCTACCTTGATCTTTTCTATCCCCTTCAATTTTTGCTTTCTTTTCACTGTACACAACTCTTTCAAAAACTTAGCGTAACGAGGTACTTGTTTAATAGCATCAAGCAATGGAATATTGACCTCACATTTACGAAAAGTTTCAAAAAGTTCTGCATTATTTTCAAATTTATTTGATTCGTGTAAAGCTTCAGGGAAAGGAGCTACCGGTTCATAGATTGGTGGAGGTGACTTCTCGATCGGATTTGGTTCATCTTTATTTTGCGTCTCGTCCTCTTCTATTGGCGGTATGTGATTTTTTTCTTCAACGGGCGCAATTTCTTTTCCACTCCTTAACAATATAGCATTTGCATTTTCCTTAGGATTCACTACTGTTTGAGATGGAAGCTTCCGTGGAATCTGTGATTCCAATCTACTAATGGCAGATGCCATTTGACTCATTTGTCCTTCAAGGCTTTGAATGCTAGCTTTCGTATCCTGTTGAAATTGCAAAGAATTAGTAGTTAAAGATTTAACAATATCTTCCAATGACCTGTTTGAGTTCGACGATTGAGATTGATCTTGTCGAATTGGATATGCTTGTCGGTTTTGCTCATTCGGCCGATTCATCCCTTGGGTGTTTCCATAGCTGAAATTTGGATGATCTCTCCACCCAGGATTGTATGTGTTGGAATACGGATCATATCGTCTCTGTTGGTTTGGAAAATTACCGACCACATTAGCTTGCTCCGCTGATCCATCTTGAATTGTGGGGCATTGGTCAGTCGGATGTCCTTCATTTGAGCATATTCCACAGGCCTTCACTGCCTGCAAATTTCCTACAGCCATTTGTCGAACAAGTGTGGTTAATCCAGTAATTTGTTGTTCTAACGAAGAAACATTTACCTCATTCGCTTGTTTGACTGGATGTTCAACTCGATTTCCGAACTGCTGTGAATTTGCAGCGATGTTGGCAATGAGTTTCCTAGCATCTTCTGGGGTTTTATCCACTAAAACTCCTCCACTGGCAGCGTCAATCATGCTCCGATCAGCGAACAATAATCCTTCGTAAAAGTACTGAATGAGTAGCGGTTCACTGATTTGATGATGGGGGCAGCTCGCGCACAATTTCTTGAATCGCTCCCAATACTCGTGCAACGACTCGTTGTTGAACTGACGGATCCCACATATTTCTTTTCTCATGTTTGCGGCTCTGGCAGCAGGAAAATATTTCTCAAGGAATAACCTTCTCATCTCGCTCCATGTGGTGACGGTGCCTGAAGGCAAGTAATAGAGCCAATCTTTCGCCATATCTTTCAAATAAAATGGGAAAGCTCGCAGCATAATTTGCTCCTCGGTTATTCCTGGCGGTTTCATGCTGGTGCAAACAACATGTAGTTCCTTTAAGTGCTTATGCGGATCGTCACCTGCAAGACCATGAAAAGTAGGAAGTAAATGTATTAGTCCTGATTTTAATTCAAATGTAGCCGAAGCATCTAAAGCAGGGAATGTAATGCATAAAGGTTGTTGGCTCAATGTTGGAGCAGCAAGCTCTCTCAAAGTTCGATTATCGGCCATTGTCTCTTGAGCTTCGTGACCGTTTCGATGTATGACTTGATCGACTATTTGACTTTCCACGCGCGGTTGCTGTAATCTGCTTTCCACTTCTTGATTGTTTCGCAACTCGCTCTGGCTTGAAGATCTAGTGCTAACCATCAACTGCAAAGAATATTAGAAAAACTCCCCGGCAACGGCGCCAAAATTTGGTGTGCTGTCGTATGCAACCCAAATTACTAATAAAAAAACCGTAACCTGCAAAACTTATGTAGTAGTGTAAGTACGGGTCGATCCCACGAAGAGTTTTCTAATAAATATTGCGAAAATAATAAAAGCGAAATAAAAAAAAGGGATTTTTTGGTTTAAGAGAATAAGTAAATAAAATGACAGAAAAATGTGAGAAAATAATATGAGAACCGATTGGCATGAGTAACTTCCACTAATGATTCAATTCATCTGATCATCGACATAAATTTGTTCTTCAACCTACAGAATATCTTACCGATTAACATATTCCTTAAGATTATTTAATTCAATTGAAACGCAATTAAATCAAACCTAACTCAGAGATAATCCAATCAAACGTAACTGAATTTAAAATCTAAGCAGCATTAATATTTAGAATACTTCAATAAAACTGAACAATAAAACACCGCGGTAATATTTAATTCAGCCGATCTCCTTTACCTGTTTCTCTATTTCACTAACCGCGTAGCAAACTAACCAAACGTGCGTTCAACAATCAAAAGACAAGTACGACGAGTCAATTAATTAACGGTATATAAACTTCAAAAATACAGTCGATGTACTTATAAGAAATCTATAATAATATCACGCTAACGATTAATACACAATCATCGATCACAATGAAACAATTGATAAATTAACGTAATCCAACAATTGAAATTGATATAAATCGGAGAAGAGATATCGTTGATAACATAATATAATTCTAGATAACGAGATCGATATTCACGGATTGATAATTGAACAAAATAATGCCTCACAGATTTATTGAATCATAGTATCGGAAACTCAAACCAATTACAGACTTAGCCGATCACGTTCATCGTTTCACCGAGGAAAGGAATAATAAAACTAGAAAGCATGAAGAGCAACTCCTCGGGCAGCTGTGTTTCTCCTTTTAGCCGACTACCGAATCAGCAAACTATTTATATATCTTCCTAACCCTAATGAATGACCTAATCCCATATTTTATCCTCAGAATAAGAAAATTAAATATTCCCGTAAACATCTCTAACAATTCTGAGAATACCATGGCTTTGAATCGAACAGCTGTTTCTGATTTTTGGGCTTTATTTGACAGCCCGGTCCATCACGGTGCAGCGATGACCAGCCCGTTCACGATTACGACGGCGATGTTGCTCCGTACCAGCAGCGACGACGAACCTCGAGCAACGGCGTATCTCCAAAGAGCATCGGCCACGACGGAACTGCAATAACGGCGTATCTCCGGCGAACAGCGGCGATGACGAAACTGCGAACTCGGACATTGGTTGCGGCGAACTTTCGGAACACTGTGTGGGCCGTGGGGCCTTCGAGCTCTCATTTTAATTTCTTTTCTGTGTTCTTTGGTTCTGACTTGAAGCTTTGAACTTCAAAAAGAAGCCACCAACTTGTCGTTTGAGTGTGTATACGACATCATATGGAAAGAGAAACTGGTGGGATTTATTTTTATCTCTTTTGCACTTTGGTCCTTTTGTTGAGTCTTTGAGCATTTTAATCCTGCACAAATTAATAACAAACAATAGCTCCATTCTAATAAATAAATTAATACAATATGTCAATATATATCCTTTATTTATTAGAATAATAAGACCCTATCAAAATGCTATAGCATTTCCTATGGCATTTCTCGTCAACAATTTAATCCTTGCATATTTTTGCATGAGAACTCTTGTTATATTCAAATTCCAATGTATAAGCCTTAAAATCATTATTTTTTAAATTGGTTCAAAATTTAAGGTTGTAAAAAATGTAAAATAAAGAAATGCTATAGGAAATGCTATATCATAACTTATGGCATTTCTCGTCAACAATTTAATCCTTGCATATTTTTGCATGAGAACTCTTGTTATATTCAAATTCCAGTGTATAAGCCTTAAAATCATTATTTTTTAAATTGGTTCAAAATTTAAGGTTGTAAAAAATGTAAAATAAAGAAATGCTATAGGAAATGCTATAGCATTTCCTATGGCATTTCTCGTCAACAATTTAATCCTTGCATATTTTTGCATGAGAACTCTTGTTATACTAAAATTCCAATGTATAAGCCCTAAAATCATTAGTTTTTCAATTGGTTCGAAATTTAAGGTTGTAAAAAATGTAAAATAAAGAAATGCTATAGGAAATGCTATAGCATTTTGTTTGGCATTTCTCGTCAACAATTTAATCCTTGCATATTTTTGCATGAGAACTCTTGTTATATACAAATTCCAATGTATAAGCCCTAAAATAATTATTTTTTCAATTGGTTCGACTTTTAGGTCGTAAACAATATAAAATAAAGAAATGCTATAGCATTTCTTATGGAAATGTAACATCAACAATTTAATCCTTGCATATTTTTGCATGAGAACTCTTGTAATATTAAAATTTCAATGTATAAGCCCTAAAATCATTATTTTTTCAATTGGTTTGAAATTTAAGGTTGTAAAAAATGTAAAATAAAGAAATGCTATAGGAAATGCTAGCATTTCCTATGGCATTTCTCGTCAACAATTTAATCCTTGCATATTTTTGCATGAGAACTCTTGTTATATTCAAATTCTAATGTATAAGCCTTAAAATCATTATTTTTTAAATTGGTTCAAAATTTAAGGTTATAAAAAATGTAAAATAAAGAAATGCTATAGGAAATGCTATAGCATTTCCTATGGCATTTCTCGTCAACAATTTAATCCTTGCATATTTTTGCATGAGAACTCTTGTTATATTAAAATTCCAATGTATAAGCCCTAAAATCATTATTTTTTCAATTGGTTCGACTTTTAGGTCGTAAAATATGTAAAATATAGCAATGCTATAGGAAATGCTATAGCATTTCCTATGGAATTTAACGTCAACAATTTAATCCTTGCATATTTTTGCATGAGAACGCTTGTAATATTAAATATCCAATGTATAATCCCTAAAATCATTATTTTTTCAATTGGTTTGAAATTTAAGGTTGTAAAAAATGTAAAATAAAGAAATGCTATAGGAAATGCTATAGCATTTCCTATGGCATTTCTCGTCAACAATTTAATCCTTGCATATTTTTGCATGAGAACTCTTTTTATATTCAAATTACAATGTATAAGCCCTAAAATCATTATTTTTTCAATTGGTTCGAATTTTAGGTCGTAAACAATGTAAAATAAAGAAATGCTATAGGAAATGCTATAGCATTTACTATGGCATTTCTCGTCAACAATTTAATCCTTGCCTATTTTGGCATGAGAACTATTGTTATATTCAAATTCGAATGTATAAGCCCTAAAATCATTATTTTCTCAATTGGTTCGAAATTTAAGGTTGTAAAAAAGTCAAATAAAGAAATGCTATAGGAAATGCTATAGCATTTCCTATGACATTTCTCGTCAACAATTTAATCCTTGCATATTTTTGCATGAGAACTCTTGTTATATTCAAATTCCAATGTATAAGCCCTAAAATCATTATTTTTTCAATTGGTTCGAAATTTAAGGTTGTAAAAAATGTAAAATAAAGAAATTCTATAGGAAATGCTATAGCATTTCCTATGGCATTTCTCGTCAACAATTTAATCCTTGCATATTTTTTCATGAGAACACTTGTTATATTCAAATTCCAATGTATAAGCCCTAAAATAATTATTTTTTCAATTGGTTCGAAATTTAAGGTTGTGAAAAATGTAAAATAAAGAAATGCTATAGGAAATGCGCTATAGCATTTCCTATGGTATTTCTCGTCAACAACTTAATCCTTGTATATTTTTGCATGAGAACTCTTGTTATATTCAATTCCAATGTATAAGCCCTAAAATCATTATTTATATCAATTGGTTCGAAATTTAAGGTTGTAAAAATGTCAAATAAAGAAATGCTATATGAAATGCTATAGCATTTCCTATGGCATTTCTCGTCAACAATTTAATCCTTGCATATTTTTGCATGAGAACTCTTGTTATATTAAAATTCCAATGTATAAGCCCTAAAATCATTAGTTTTTCAAATGGTTCGAAATTTAAGGTTGTAAGAAATGTAAAATAAAGAAATTCTATAGCATTTCCTACGGCATTTCTCGTCAACAATTTAATCCTTGCATATTTTTGCATGAGAACTCTTGTTATATTAAAATTCCAATGTATAAGCCCTAAAATCATTAGTTTTTCAATTGGTTCAAAATTTAAGGTTGTAAAAAATGTAAAATAAAGAAATGCTATAGGAAATGCTATAGCATTTCGTTTGGCATTTCTCGTCAACAATTTAATCCTTGCATATTTTGGCATGAGAACACTTGTTATATTCAAATTCCAATGTATAAGCCGTAAAATCATTATTTTTTCAATTGGTTCAAAATTTAAGGCTGTAAAAAAGTCAAATAAAGAAATACTATAGGAAATGCTATAGCATTTCCTATGGCATTTCTCGTCAACAATTTAATCCTTGCATATTTTGGCATAAGAACTCTTGTTATATTCAAATTCCAATGTATAAGCCCTAAAATCATTATTTTCTCAATTGGTTCGAAATTTAAGGTTGTAAAAAATGTAAAATAAAGAAATGCTATAGCATTTCCTATGGCATTTCTCGTCAACAATTTAATCCTTGCATATTTTTGCATGAGAACTCTTGTTATATTCAAATTCCAATGTATAAGCCCTAAACTCATTATTTTTTCAATTGGTTCGACTTTTAGGTCGTAAACAATGTAAAATATAGAAATGCTATAGGAAATGCTATAGCATTTCCTATGGAATTTAACGTCAACAATTTAATCCTTGCGTATTTTTGCATGAGAACGCTTGTAATATTAAATATCCAATGTATAATCCCTAAAATCATTATTTTTTCAATTGGTTCAAAATTTAAGGTTGTAAAAAATGTAAAATAAAGAAATGCTATAGGAAATGCTATAGCATAACTTATGGCATTTCTCGTCAACAATTTAATCCTTGCATATTTTCGCATGAGAACTCTTGTTATATTCAAATTCCAATGTATAAGCTTTAAAATCATTATTTTTTCAATTGGTTCGAAATTTAAGGTTGTAAAAAATGTAAAATAAAGAAATGCTATAGGAAATGCGCTATAGCATTTCCTATGGCATTTCTCGTCAACAACTTAATCCTTGTATATTTTTGCATGAGAACTCTTGTTATATTCAATTCCAATGTATAAGCCCTAAAATCATTATTTATATCAATTGGTTCGAAATTTAAGGTTGTAAAAATGTCAAATAAAGAAATGCTATAGGAAATGCTATAGCATTTCCTATGGCATTTCTCGTCAACAATTTAATCCTTGCATATTTTTGCATGAGAACTCTTGTTATATTAAAATTCCAATGTATAAGCCCTAAAATCATTAGTTTTTCAAATGGTTCGAAATTTAAGGTTGTAAGAAATGTAAAATAAAGAAATTCTATATCATTTCCTATGGCATTTCTCGTCAACAATTTAATCCTTGCATATTTTTGCATGAGAACTCTTGTTATATTAAAATTCCAATGTATAAGCCCTAAAATCATTAGTTTTTAAATTGGTTCGAAATTTAAGGTTGTAAAAAATGTAAAATAAAGAAATTCTATAGGAAATGCTATAGCATTTCGTTTGGCATTTCCCGTCAACAATTTAATCCTTGCATATTTTTGCATGAGAACTCTTGTTATATACAAATTCCAATGTATAAGCCCTAAAATCATTATTTTTTCAATTGGTTCGACTTTTAGGTCGTAAACAATATAAAATAAAGAAATGCTATAGGAAATGCTATAGCATTTCTTATGGAAATTTAACGTCAACAATTTAATCCTTGCATATTTTTGCATGAGAACGCTTGTAATATTAAAATTTCAATGTATAAGCCCTAAAATCATTATTTTTTCAATTGGTTTGAAATTTAAGGTTGTAAAAAATGTAAAGTAAAGAAATGCCATAGGAAATGCTATAGCATTTCCTATGGCATTTCTCGTCAACAATTTAATCCTTGCATATTTTTGCATGACAACTCTTGTTATATTCAAATTCCAATGTATAAGCCTTAAAATCATTATTTTTTAAATTGGTTCAAAATTTAAGGTTGTAAAAAATGTAAAATAAAGAAATGCTATAGGAAATGCTATATCATAACTTATGGCATTTCTCGTCAACAATTTAATCCTTGCATATTTTTGCATGAGAACTCTTGTTATATTCAAATTCCAGTGTATAAGCCTTAAAATCATTATTTTTTAAATTGGTTCAAAATTTAAGGTTGTAAAAAATGTAAAATAAAGAAATGCTATAGGAAATGCTATATTTCCTATGGCATTTCTCGTCAACAATTTAATCCTTGCATATTTTTGCATGAGAACTCTTGTTATACTAAAATTCCAATGTATAAGCCCTAAAATCATTAGTTTTTCAATTGGTTCGAAATTTAAGGTTGTAAAAAATGTAAAATAAAGAAATGCTATAGGAAATGCTATAGCATTTTGTTTGGCATTTCTCGTCAACAATTTAATCCTTGCATATTTTTGCATGAGAACTCTTGTTATATACAAATTCCAATGTATAAGCCCTAAAATAATTATTTTTTCAATTGGTTCGACTTTTAGGTCGTAAACAATATAAAATAAAGAAATGCTATAGCATTTCTTATGGAAATGTAACATCAACAATTTAATCCTTGCATATTTTTGCATGAGAACGCTTGTAATATTAAAATTTCAATGTATAAGCCCTAAAATCATTATTTTTTCAATTGGTTTGAAATTTAAGGTTGTAAAAAATGTAAAATAAAGAAATGCTATAGGAAATGCTAGCATTTCCTATGGCATTTCTCGTCAACAATTTAATCCTTGCATATTTTTGCATGAGAACTCTTGTTATATTCAAATTCTAATGTATAAGCCTTAAAATCATTATTTTTTAAATTGGTTCAAAATTTAAGGTTATAAAAAATGTAAAATAAAGAAATGCTATTGGAAATGCTATAGCATTTCCTATGGCATTTCTCGTCAACAATTTAATCCTTGCATATTGTTGCATGAGAACTCTTGTTATATTAAAATTCCAATGTATAAGTCCTAAAATCATTATTTTTTCAATTGGTTTGACTTTTAGGTCGTAAAATATGTAAAATATAGCAATGCTATAGGAAATGCTATAGCATTTCCTATGGAATTTAACGTCAACAATTTAATCCTTGCATATTTTTGCATGAGAACGCTTGTAATATTAAATATCCAATGTATAATCCCTAAAATCATTATTTTTTCAATTGGTTTGAAATTTAAGGTTGTAAAAAATGTAAAATAAAGAAATGCTATAGGAAATGCTATAGCATTTCCTATGGCATTTCTCGTCAACAATTTAATCCTTGCATATTTTTGCATGAGAACTCTTGTTATATTCAAATTCCAATGTATAAGCTTTAAAATCATTGTTTTTTAAATTGGTTCAAAATTTAAGGTTGTAAACAATGTAAAATAAAGAAATGCTATAGGAAATGCTATAGCATTTCCTATGGCATTTCTTGTCAACAACTTAATCCTTGCATATTTTTGCATGAGATTTCTTGTTATATTCAAATTCCAAAGTATAAGCTTTAAAATCATTATTTTTTCAATTGTTTCGAAATTTAAGGTTGTAAAAAATGTAAAATAAAGAAATGCTATAGGAAATGCTATAGCATTTCCTATGGCATTTCTCGTCAACAATTTAATCCTTGCATATTTTTGCATGAGAACTCTTGTTATATTCAAATTCCAATGTATAAGCTTTAAAATCATTGTTTTTTAAATTGGTTCAAAATTTAAGGTTGTAAAAAATGTAAAATAAAGAAATTCTATAGGAAATTCTATAGCATTTCATATGGCATTTCTCGTCAACAATTTAATCCTTGCATATTTTTTCATGAGAACTCTTGTTATATTCAAATTCCAATGTATAATCCCTAAAATCATTATTTTTTCAATTGGATCGAAATTTAAGGTTGTAAAAAATGTAAAATAAAGAAATGCTATAGGAAATGCTATAGCATTTCCTATGGCATTTCTCGTCAACAATTTAATCCTTGCATATTTTCGCATGAGAACTCTTGTTATATTCAAATTCCAATGTATAAGCCCTAAAATCATTATTTTCTCAATTGGTTCGAAATTTAAGGTTGTAAAAAAGTCAAATAAAGAAATGCTATAGGAAATGCTATAGCATTTCCTATGGCATTTCTCGTCAACAATTTAATCCTTGCATATTTTTGCATGAGAACTCTTGTTATATTCAAATTCCAATGTATAAACTTAAAAAACATTATTTTTCAATTGGTACGAAATTTAAGGTTGTAAAAAATGTAAAATAAAGAAATGCTATAGGAAATGCTTTAGCATTTCCTATGGAATTTCTCGTCAACAATTTAATCCTTGCATATTTTTGCATGAGAACTCTTCTTATATTCAAATTTCAATGTATAAGCTTTAAAATCATTATTTTTTCTATTGGTTCAAAATTTAAGGTTGTAAAGATGTAAAATAAAGAAATGCTGTAGGAAATGCTATAGCATTTCCTATGGCATTTCCCGTCAACAATTTAATCCTTGCATATTTTTGCATGAGAACACTTGTTATATTCAAATTCCAATGTATAAGCCCTAAAACCATTTTTTTTTCAATTGGTTCGAAATTTAAGGTTGTAAAAAATGTCAAACAAAGAAATGCTATAGGAAATGCTATAGCATTTCCTATGGCATTTCTCGTCAACAATTTAATCCTTGCATATTTTTGCATGAGAACTCTTGTTCTATTAAAATTCCAATGTATAAGCTTTAAAATCATTATTTTTTCAATTGGTTCGAAATTTAAGGTTGTAAAAAATGTCAAACAAAGAAATGCTATAGGAAATGCTATAGCATTTCCTTTGGCATTTCTCGTCAACAATTTAATCCTTGCATATTTTTGCATGAGAACTCTTGTTCTATTAAAATTCCAATGTATAAGCTTTAAAATCATTATTTTTTCAATTGATTCGAAATTTAAGGTTGTAAAAAATGTAAAATAAAGAAATGCTATAGGAAATGCTATCGCATTTCCTATGGCATTTCTCGTCAACAACTTAATCCTTGCATATTTTTGCATGAGATTTCTTGTTATATTCAAATTCCAAAGTATAAGCATTAAAATCATTATTTTTTCAATTGTTTCGAAATTTAAGGTTGTAAAAAATGTAAAATAAAGAAATGCTATAGGAAATGCTATAGCATTTACTATGGCATTTCTCGTCAACAATTTAATCCTTGCATATTTTTGCATGAGAACTCTTGTTATATTCAAATTCCAATGTATAAGCATAAAAAACATTATTTTTCAATTGGTACAAAATTTAAGGTTGTAAAAAATGTAAAATAAAGAAATGCTATAGGAAATGCTATAGCATTTCCTATGGCATTTCTCGTCAACAATTTAATCCTTGCATGTTTTTGCATGAGAACTCTTCTTATATTCAAATTTCAATGTATAAGCTTTAAAATCATTATTTTTTCTATTGGTTCGAAATTTAAGGTTGTAAAGATGTAAAATAAAGAAATGCTGTAGGAAATGCTATAGCATTTCCTATGGCATTTCCCGTCAACAATTTAATCCTTGCATATTTTTGCATGAGAACACATGTTATATTCAAATTCCAATGTATAAGCCCTAAAACCATTATTTTTTCAATTGGTTCGAAATTTAAGGTTGTAAAAAATGTCAAACAAAGAAATGCTATAGGAAATGCTATAGCATTTCCTATGGAATTTCTCGTCAACAATTTAATCCTTGCATATTTTTGCATGAGAACTCTTGTTCTATTAAAATTCCAATGTATAAGCTTTAAAATCATTATTTTTTCAATTGATTCGAAATTTAAGGTTGTAAAAAATGTAAAATAAAGAAATGCTATACGCATTTCCTATGGCATTTCTCGTCAACAATTTAATCCTTGCATATTTTTCCATGAGAACTCTTGTTATATTCAAGTTCCAATGTATAAGCTTTAAAATTATTATTTTTTCAATTGGTTCGAAATTTAAGGTTGTAAAAAATGTAAAATAAAGAAATGCTATAGGAAATGCTATAGCATTTCCTATGGCATTTCTCGTCAACAACTTAATCCTTGCATAGTTTTGCATGAGAACTCTTGTTATATTCAAATTCCAATGTATAAGCCCTAAAATCATTATTTTTTTCAATTGGTTTGAAATTTAAGGTTGTAAAAAATGTCAAATAAAGAAATGCTATAGGAAATGCTATAGGATTTCCTATGGCATTTCTCGTCAACAATTTAATCCTTGCATAGTTTTGCATGAGAACTCTTGTTATATTCAAATTCCAATTTATAAGCCCTAAAATCGTTATTTTTTCAATTGGTTCGAAATTTAAGGTTGTAAAAAATGTCAAATTAAGAAATTGTATAGGAAATTCCATAGCATTTCCTATGGCATTTCTTTTCAACAATTTAATCATTTCATATTTTTGCATAAGAACTCTTGTTATATTCAAATTTCAATGTATAAGCCCTAAAATCATTATTTTTTCAATTGGTTCGAAATTTAAGGTTGTAAAACATGTAAAATAAAGAAATGCTATAGGAAATGCTATAGCATTTCCTATGGCATTTCTCGTCAACAATTTAATCCTTGCATATTTTTGCATGAGAACTCTTGTTATATTCAAATTCCAATGTATAAGCCCTAAAATCATTATTTTTTCAATTTGTTCGAAATTTTAGGTTGTAAACAATGTAAAATAAAGAAATGCTAGCATTTCCTATGGCATTTCTCGTCAACAATTTAATCCTTGCATATTTTTGCATGAGAACTCTTGTTATATTAAAATTCCAATGTATAAGTTTTAAAATCATTATTTTTTCAATTGGTTCGAAATTCAAGGTTGTAAAAAATATAAAATAAAGAAATGCTATAAGAAATGCTATAGTATTTCCTATGGCATTTCTCGTCAACAATTTAATCCTTTCATATTTTTGCATGAGAACTCTTGTTATATTAAAATTCCAATGTATAAGCCCTAAAATCATTATTTTTTCAATTGGTTCGAAATTTTATTTCGTAAACAATGTAAAATAAAGAAATGCTATAGGAAATGCTAGCATTTCCTATGGCATTTCTCGTCAACATTTTAATCCTTGCATATTTTTGCATGAGAACTCTTGTTATATTCAAATTCCAATGTATAAGCCCTAAAATCATTATTTTTTCAATTGGTTCGAAATTTAAGGTTGTAAAAAATGTAAAATAAAGAAATACTATAGAAAATGCTATAGCATTTCCTATGGCATTTCTCGTCAACAATTTAATCCTTGCATATTTTTGCATGAGAACTCTTGTTATATTCAAATTTTAATGTATAGGCCCTAAAATCATTATTTTTTCAATTGGTTCAAAATTTAAGGTTGTAAAAAATGTAAAGTAAAGAAATGCTATAGGAAATGCTATAGCATTTCCTATGGCATTTCTCGTCAACAATTTAATCCTTGCATATTTTTTCATGAGAACTCTTGTTATATTCAAATTCCAATGTATAGGCCCTAAAATAATTATTTTTTCAATTGGTTCGAAATTTAAGGTTTAAAAAATGTAAAGTAAAGAAATGCTATAGGAAATGCTATAGCATTTCCTATGGCATTTATCGTCAGCAATTTAATCCTTGCATATTTTTGCATGAGAACTCTTGTTATATTCAAATTCCAATGTATAAGTTTTAAAATCATTATTTTTTCAATTGGTTCGAAATTTAAGGTCGTAAAAAATGTAAAATAAAGAAATGCAATAGGAAATGCTATAGCATTTCCTATGGCATTTCTCGTCAACAATTTAATCCTTGCATATTTTATCATGAGAACTCTTGTTATATTAAAATTCCAATGTATAAGCCCTAAAATCATTATTTTTTCAATTGGTTTAAAATTTAAGGTTGTAAAAAATGTAAAATAATGAAATGATATAGGAAATGCTATAGCATTTCCAATGGCATTTCTCGTCAACAATTTAATCCTTGCATATTTTTGCATGAGAACTCTTGTTATATTCAAATTCCAATGTATAAGCCCTAAAATCATTATTTTTTCAATTGGTTCGAAACTTAAGGTTGTAAAAAATGTCAAATAAAGAAATGCTATTGGAAATTCTATAACATTTCCTATGGCATTTCTCGTCAACAATTTGATCCTTGCATATTTTTTCATGAGAACTCTTGTTATATTCAAATTCCAATGTATAAGCCCTAATATCATTATTTTTTCAATTGGTTCGACTTTTATGTTGTAAACAATGTAAAATAAAGAAATGCTATAGGAAATGCTATTGCATTTCCTATGAAATTGAACGTCAACAATTTAATCCTTGCATATTTTTGCTTGAGAACACTTGTAATATTAAAATTTCAATGTATAAGCCCTAAAATCATTATTTTTTATATATTTTTTTTTTGAAATTTAAGGTTGTAAAAAATGTAAAATAAAGAAATGCTATAGGAAATGCTATAGCATTTCCTATGGCATTTATTGTCAACATTTTAATCCTTGCATATTTTTGCATAAGAACTCTTGTTATATTCAAATTCCAATGTATAAGCCCTAAAATCATTATTTTTTCAATTGGTTCAAAATTTTAGGTCGTAAACAATATAAAATAAAGAAATGCTATAGGAAATGCTAGCATTTCCTATGGCATTTCTCGTCAATAATTTAATCCTTGCATATTTTTGCATGAGAACTCTTGTTATATTCAAATTCCAATGTATAAGCTTTAAAATCATTATTTTTACAATTAGTTAGAAACTTAAGGTTGTAAACAAAGTAAAATAAAGAAATGCTATAGGAAATGCTATTGCATTTCCTATGGAATTTAACGTCAACAATTTCATCCTTGCATATTTTTGCATGAGAACACTTGTAATATTAAAATTTCAATGTATAAGCCCTAAAATCATTATTTTTTCAATTGGTTCAAAATTTAAGGTTGTAAAAAATGTAAAATTAATCTAATTCTATAGGAAATGCTATAGCATTTCCTATGGCATTTCTCGTCAACATTTTAATACTTGCATATTTTTGCATGAGAACTCTTGTTATATTCAAATTCCAATTTATAAGCCCTAATATCATTATTTTTTCAATTGGTTCGACTTTTATGTTGTAAACAATGTAAAATAAAGAAATGCTATAGGAAATGCTATTGCATTTCCTATGAAATTGAACGTCAACAATTTAATCCTTGCATATTTTTGCTTGAGAACACTTGTAATATTAAAATTTCAATGTATAAGCCCTAAAATCATTATTTTTTATATTTGTTTGAAATTTAAGGTTGTAAAAAATGTAAAATAAAGAAATGCTATAGGAAATGCTATAGCATTTCCTATGGCATTTATTGTCAACATTTTAATCCTTGCATATTTTTGCATAAGAACTCTTGTTATATTCAAATTCCAATGTATAAGCCCTAAAATCATTATTTTTTCAATTGGTTCAAAATTTTAGGTCGTAAACAATATAAAATAAAGAAATGCTATAGGAAATGCTAGCATTTCCTATGGCATTTCTCGTCAACAATTTAATCCTTGCATATTTTTGCATGAGAACTCTTGTTATATTCAAATTCCAATGTATAAGCTTTAAAATCATTATTTTTACAATTAGTTAGAAACTTAAGGTTGTAAACAATGTAAAATAAAGAAATGCTATAGGAAATGCTATTGCATTTCCTATGGAATTTAACGTCAACAATTTCATCCTTGCATATTTTTGCATGAGAACACTTGTAATATTAAAATTTCAATGTATAAGCCCTAAAATCATTATTTTTTCAATTGGTTCAAAATTTAAGGTTGTAAAAAATGTAAAATAAAGAAATTCTATAGGAAATGCTATAGCATTTCCTATGGCATTTCTCGTCAACATTTTAATACTTGCATATTTTTGCATGAGAACTCTTGTTATATTCAAATTCCAATTTATAAGCCCTAAAATCATTATTTTTTCAATTGGTTCGAAATTTTAGGTCGTAAACAATGAAAAATCCGTGCATATTTTTGCATGAGAACTCTTGTTATATTCAAATTCCAATGTATAAGCTTTAAAATCATTATTTTTTCAATTAGTTCGAAATTTAAGGTTGTAAAAAATGTAAAATAAAGAAATGCTATAGGAAATGCTATAGCATTTCCTATGGCATTTCTCGTCAACATTTTAATCCTTGCATATTTTTGCATGAGAACTCTTGTTATATTAAAATTCCAATGTTTAAGCCCCAAAATCATTATTTTTTTAATTTGTTCGAAATTTTAGGTCGTAAACAATGTAAAATCCTTGCATATTTTTGCATGAGAACTCTTGTTATATTCAAATTCCAATGTATAAGCTTTAAAATCATTATTTTTACAATTAGTTCAAAATTTAAGGTTGTAAAAAATGTAAAATAAAGAAATGCTATAGGAAATGCTATAGCATTTCCTATGGCATTTCTCGTCAACAATTTAATCCTTGCATATTTTTGCATGAGAACTCTTGTTATATTCAAATTCCAATGTATAAGCCCTAATATCATTATTTTTTCAGTTGGTTCGACTTTTAGGTCGTAAACAATGTAAAATAATGAAATGCTATAGGAAATGCTATTGCATTTACTATGGAATTTAACGTCAACAATTTAATCCTTGCAAATTTTTGCATGAGAACACTTGTAATATTAAAATTTCAATGTGTAAGCCCTAAAATCATTATTTTTTCAATTGGTTCAAAATTTAAGGTTGTAAAAAATGTAAAATAAAGAAATGCTATTGGCATCTCTCGTCAACATTTTAATCCTTGCATATTTTTGCATGAGAACTCTTGTTATATTCAAATTCCAATGTATAAGCCTTAAAATCATTATTTTTTCAATTAGTTCAAAATTTAAGGTTGTAAAAAATGTAAAATAAAGAAATGCTTTAGCATTTCCTATTGCATTTCTCGTCAACAATTTAATCCTTGCATATTTTTGCATGAGAACACTTGTAATATTAAAATTTCAATGTATAAGCCCTATAATCATTATTTTTTCAATTGGTTCGAATTTTAAGGTTGTAAAAAATGTAAAATAAAGAAATGCTATAGGAAATGCTATAGCATTTCCTATGGCATTTCTCGTCAACATTTTAATCCTTGCATATTTTTGCATGAGAACTCTTGTTATATTAAAATTCCAATGTATAAGCCCTAAAATAATTATTTTTTCAATTGGTTCAAAATTTTAGGTCGTAAACAATGTAAAATAAAGAAATGCTATAGGAAATGCTAGCATTTCCTATGGCATTTTTCTCGTCAACAATTTAATCCTTGCATATTTTTGCATGAGAACTCTTGTTATATTCAAAATCCAATGTATAAGCTTTAAAATAATTATTTTTTCAAATAGTTCGAAACTTAAGGTTGTAAAAAATGTAAAATAAAGAAATGCTATAAGAAATGCTATAGCATTTCCTATGGCATTTCTCGTCAACAATTTAATCCTTGCATATTTTTGCATGAGAACTCTTGTTATATTAAAATTCCAATGTATAAGCCCTAATATAATTATTTTTTCAATTGGTTCGACTTTTAGGTCGTAAACAATGTAAAATAAAGAAATGCTATAGGAAATGCTATTGCATTTCCTATGGAATTTAACGTCAACAATTTAATCCTTGCATATTTTTGCATGAGAACACTTGTAATATTAAAATTTCATGGTATAAGGCCTAAAATCATTATTTTTTCAATTGGTTCGAAATTTAAGGTTGTAAAAAATGTAAAATAAAGAAATGCTATAGGAAATGCTATAGCATTTCCTATGGCATTTCTCGTCAACATTTTAATCCTTGCATATTTTTGCATGAGAACTCTTGTTATATTCCAATTGCAATGTATAAGCCCTAAAATCATTATTTTTTCAATTGGTTCGAAATTTTAGGTCGTAAACAATGTAAAATCCTTGCATATTTTTGCATGAGAACTCTTGTTATATTCAAATTCCAATCTATAAGCTTTAAAATCATTATTTTTTCAATTAGTTCGAAATTTAAGGTTGTAAAAAATGTAAAATGAAGAAATGCTATAGTAAATGCTATAGCATTTCCTATGGCATTTCTCGTCAATAATTTAATCCTTGCATATTTTTGCATGAGAACTCTTGTTATATTCAAATTTAAATGAATAAGCCATAATCTCATTATTTTTTCAATTGGTTCGACTTTTAGGTCGTAAACAATGTAAAATAAAGAAATGCTATAGGAAATGCTATTGCATTTCCTATGGAATTTAACGTCAACAATTTAATCCTTGCATATTTTTGCATGAGAACACTTGTAATATTAAAATTTCAATGTATAAGCCCTAAAATCATTATTTTTTCAATTGGTTCGAAATTTAAGGTTGTAAAAAATGTAAAATAAAGAAATGCTATAGGAAATGCTATAGCATTTCCTATGGCATTTCTTGTCAACATTTTAATCCTTGCATATTTTTGCATGAGAACTCTTGTTATATTCAAATTCCAATGTATAAGCCCTAAAATCATTATTTTTTCAATTGGTTCGAAATTTTAGGTCGTAAACAATGTAAAATCCTTGCATATTTTTGCATGAGAACTCTTGTTATATTCAAATTCCAATGTATAAGCCCTAAAATCATTATTTTTTCAATTGGTTCGAAATTTTAGGTCGTAAACAATGTAAAATAAAGAAATGATATAGGAAATGCTAGCATTTCCTATGGCATTTCTCGTCAACAATTTAATCCTTGCATATTTTTGCATGTGAACTCTTGTTATATTCAAATTCCAATGTATAAGCTTTAAAATCATTATTTTTTCAATTAGTTTGAAATTTAAGGTTGTAAAAAACGTAAAATAAAGAAATGCTATAGGAAATGCTATAGCATTTCCTATGGCATTTCTCGTCAACAATTTAATCCTTGCATATTTTTGCATGAGAACTCTTGTTATATTCAAATTCCAATGTATAAGCCCTAAAATCATTATTTTTTCAATTGGTTCGAAATTTTAGGTCGTAAACAATGTAAAATCCTTGCATATTTTTGCATGAGAACTCTTGTTATATTCAAATTCAAATGTATAAGCCCTAAAATCATTATTTTTTCAATTGGTTCGAAATTTTAGGTCGTAAACAATGTAAAATAAAGAAATGATATAGGAAATGCTAGCATTTCCTATGGCATTTCTCGTCAACAATTTAATCCTTGCATATTTTTGCATGTGAACTCTTGTTATATTCAAATTCCAATGTATAAGCTTTAAAATCATTATTTTTTCAATTAGTTCGAAATTTAAGGTTGTAAAAAATGTAAAATAAAGAAATGCTATAGGAAATGCTATAGCATTTCCTATGGCATTTCTCGTCAACAATTTAATCCTTGCATATTTTTGCATGAGAACTCTTGTTATATTAAAATTCCAATGTATAAGCTTTAAAATCATTATTTTTTCAATTAGTTCGAAATTTAAGGTTGTAAAAAATGTAAAATAACGAAATGCTATAGGAAATGCTATAGCATTTCCTATGGCATTTCTCGTCAACAATTTAATCCTTGCATATTTTTGCATGAGAACTCTTGTTATATTCAAATTCCAATGTATAAGCTTTAAAATCATTATTTTTTCAATTGGTTCGAAATTTAAGGTTGTAAAAAATGTAAAATAAAGAAATGCTATAGGAAATGCTACATTTCCTATGGCATTTCTCGTCAACAATTTAATCCTTGCATATTTTTGCCTGAGAACTCTTGTTATATTCAAATTCCAATGTATAAGCCCTAAAATCATTATTTTTTCAATTGGTTTGAAATTTAAGGTTGTAAAAAATGTAAAATAAAGAAATGCTATAGGAAATGCTATAGCATTTCCTATGGCATTTCTCGTCAACATTTTAATCCTTGCATATTTTTGCATGAGAACTCTTGTTATATTCAAATTCCAATGTATAAACCCTAAAATCATTATTTTTTCAATTGGTTCGAAATTTTAGAACTCTTGTTATATTAAAATTCCAATGTATAAGCCCTAAAATCATTATTTTTTCAATTGGTTCGAAATTTAAGGTTGTAAAAAATGTAAAATAAATAAATGCTATAGATGGCATTTCTCGTCAACATTTTAATCCTTGCATATTTTTGCATGAGAACTCTTGTTATATTTAAATTCCAATGTATAAGCCCTAACATCATTATTTTTTCAATTGGTTCGAAATTTTAGGTCGTAAACAATGTAAAATAAAGAAATGCTATAGGAAATGCTAGCATTTCCTATGGCATTTCTCGTCAACAATTTAATCCTTGCATATTTTTGCATGAGAACTCTTGTTATATTAAAATTCCAATGTATAAGCTTTAAAATCATTATTTTTTCAATTAGTTCGAAATTTAAGGTTGTAAAAAATGTAAAATAAAGAAATGCTATAGGAAATGCTATAGCATTTCTTTTGGCATTTCTCGTCAACAATTTAATCCTTGCATATATTTGCATGAGAACTCTTGTTATATTCAAATTCCAATGTATAAGCTTTAAAATCATTATTTTTTCAATTGGTTCGAAATTTAAGGTTGTAAAAAATGTAAAATAAAGAAATGCTATAGGAAGTGCTATAGCATTTCCTATGGCATTTCTCGTCAACAATTTAATCCTTGCATATTTTTGCATGAGAACTCTTGTTATATTAAAATTCCAATGTATAAGCCCTAAAATTATTATTTTTTCAATTGGTTTGAAATTTAAGGTTGTAAAAAATGTAAAATAAAGAAATGCTATAGGAAATGCTATAGCATTTCCTATGGCATTTCTCGTCAACATTTTAATCCTTGCATATTTTTGCATGAGAACTCTTGTTATATTCAAATTCCAATGTATAAGCCCTAAAATCATTATTTTTTCAATTGGTTCAAAATTTTAGGTCGTAAACAATGTAAAATAAAGAAATGATATAGGAAATGCTAGCATTTCCTATGGCATTTCTCGTCAACAATTTAATCCTTGCATATTTTTGCATGTGAACTCTTGTTATATTCAAATTCCACTGTATAAGCTTTAAAATCATTATTTTTTCAATTAGTTCGAAATTTAAGGTTGTAAAAAATGTAAAAGAAAGAAATGCTATAGGAAATGCTATAGCATTTCCTATGGCATTTCTCGTCAACAATTTAATCCTTGCATATTTTTGCATGAGAACTCTTGTTATATTCAAATTCCAATGTATAAGCTTTAAAATCATTATTTTTTCAATTAGTTCGAAATTTAAGGTTGTAAAAAATGTAAAATAAAGAAATGCTATAGGAAATGCTATAGCATTTCCTATGGCATTTCTCGTCAACAATTTAATCCTTGCATATTTTTGCATGAGAACTCTTGTTATATTCAAATTCCAATGTATAAGCTTTAAAATCATTATTTTTTCAATTGGTTCAAAATTTAAGGTTGTAAAAAATGTAAAATAAAGAAATGCTATAGCATTTCCTATGGCATTTCTCGTCAACAATTTAATCCTTGCATATTTTTGCATGAGAACTCTTGTTATATTAAAATTCCAATGTATAAGCCCTAAAATCATTATTTTTTCAATTGGTTTGAAATTTAAGATTGTAAAAAATGTAAAATAAAGAAATGCTATAGGAAATGCTATAGCATTTCCTATGGCATTTCTCGTCAACATTTTAATCCTTGCATATTTTTGCATGAGAACTCTTGTTATATTCAAATTCCAATGTATAAGCCCTAAAATCATTATTTTTTCAATTGGTTCAAAATTTTAGGTCGTAAACAATGTAAAATAAAGAAATGATATAGGAAATGCTAGCATTTCCTATGGCATTTCTCGTCAACAATTTAATCCTTGCATATTTTTGCATGTGAACTCTTGTTATATTCAAATTCCACTGTATAAGCTTTAAAATCATTATTTTTTCAATTAGTTCGAAATTTAAGGTTGTAAAAAATGTAAAAGAAAGAAATGATATAGGAAATGCTATAGCATTTCCTATGGCGTTTCTCGTCAACAATTTAATCCTTGCATATTTTTGCATGAGAACTCTTGTTATATTCAAATTCCAATGTATAAGCTTTAAAATCATTATTTTTTCAATTAGTTCGAAATTTAAGGTTGTAAAAAATGTAAAATAAAGAAATGCTATAGGAAATGCTATAGCATTTCCTATGGCATTTCTCGTCAACAATTTAATCCTTGCATATTTTTGCATGAGAACTCTTGTTATATTCAAATTCCAATGTATAAGCTTTAAAATCATTATTTTTTCAATTAGTTCGAAATTTAAGGTTGTAAAAAATGTAAAATAAAGAAATGCTATAGGAAATGCTATAGCATTTCCTATGGCATTTCTCGTCAACAATTTAATCCTAGCATATTTTTGCATGAGAACTCTTGTTATATTCAAATTCCAATGTATAAGCTTTAAAATCATTATTTTTTCAATTAGTTCGAAATTTAAGGTTGTAAAAAATGTAAAATAAAGAAATGCTATAGGAAATGCTATAGCATTTCCTATGGCATTTCTCGTCAACAATTTAATCCTTGCATATTTTTGCATGAGAACTCTTGTTATATTCAAATTCCAATGTATAAGCCCTAAAATCATTATTTTTTCAATTGGTTTGAAATTTAAGGTTGTAAAAAATGTAAAATAAAGAAATGCTATAGGAAATGCTAATAGCATTTCCTATGGCATTTCTCGTCAACATTTTAATCATTGCATATTTTTGCATGAGAACTCTTGTTATATTCAAATTCCAATGTATAAGCCCTAAAATCATTATTTTTTCAATTGGTTCGAAAGTTTAGGTCGTAAACAATGTAAAATAAAGAAATGATATAGGAAATGCTAGCATTTCCTATGGCATTTCTCGTCAACAATTTAATCCTTGCATATTTTTGCATGTGAACTCTTGTTATATTCAAATTCCACTGTATAAGCTTTAAAATCATTATTTTTTCAATTAGTTCGAAATTTAAGGTTGTAAAAAATGTAAAAGAAAGAAATGCTATAGGAAATGCTATAGCATTTCCTATGGCATTTCTCGTCAACAATTTAATCCTTGCATATTTTTGCATGAGAACTCTTGTTATATTCAAATTCCAATGTATAAGCTTTAAAATCATTATTTTTTCAATTAGTTCGAAATTTAAGGTTGTAAAAAATGTAAAATAAAGAAATGCTATAGGAAATGCTATAGCATTTCCTATGGCATTTCTCGTCAACAATTTAATCCTTGCGTATTTTTGCATGAGAACTCTTGTTATATTCAAATTCCAATGTATAAGCTTTAAAATCATTATTTTTTCAATTGGTTCAAAATTTAAGGTTGTAAAAAATGTAAAATAAAGAAATGCTATAGCATTTCCTATGGCATTTCTCGTCAACAATTTAATCCTTGCATATTTTTGCATGAGAACTCTTGTTATATTAAAATTCCAATGTATAAGCCCTAAAATCATTATTTTTTCAATTGGTTTGAAATTTAAGATTGTAAAAAATGTAAAATAAAGAAATGCTATAGGAAATGCTATAGCATTTCCTATGGCATTTCTCGTCAACATTTTAATCCTTGCATATTTTTGCATGAGAACTCTTGTTATATTCAAATTCCAATGTATAAGCCCTAAAATCATTATTTTTTCAATTGGTTCAAAATTTTAGGTCGTAAACAATGTAAAATAAAGAAATGATATAGGAAATGCTAGCATTTCCTATGGCATTTCTCGTCAACAATTTAATCCTTGCATATTTTTGCATGTGAACTCTTGTTATATTCAAATTCCACTGTATAAGCTTTAAAATCATTATTTTTTCAATTAGTTCGAAATTTAAGGTTGTAAAAAATGTAAAAGAAAGAAATGCTATAGGAAATGCTATAGCATTTCCTATGGCGTTTCTCGTCAACAATTTAATCCTTGCA
Organism: Parietaria judaica; assembly: GCA_954871525.1. NCBI lineage: Eukaryota > Viridiplantae > Streptophyta > Magnoliopsida > Rosales > Urticaceae > Parietaria > Parietaria judaica. The sequence goes on along the minus strand of OX940871.1, from coordinate 29,465,677 downwards.
TATTTTTGCATGAGAACTCTTGTTATATTCAAATTCCAATGTATAAGCTTTAAAATCATTATTTTTTCAATTAGTTCGAAATTTAAGGTTGTAAAAAATGTAAAATAAAGAAATGCTATAGGAAATGCTATAGCATTTCCTATGGCATTTCTCGTCAACAATTTAATCCTTGCATATTTTTGCATGAGAACTCTTGTTATATTCAAATTCCAATGTATAAGCTTTAAAATCATTATTTTTTCAATTAGTTCGAAATTTAAGGTTGTAAAAAATGTAAAATAAAGAAATGCTATAGGAAATGCTATAGCATTTCCTATGGCATTTCTCGTCAACAATTTAATCCTTGCATATTTTTGCATGAGAACTCTTGTTATATTCAAATTCCAATGTATAAGCCCTAAAATCATTATTTTTTCAATTGGTTTGAAATTTAAGGTTGTAAAAAATGTAAAATAAAGAAATGCTATAGGAAATGCTAATAGCATTTCCTATGGCATTTCTCGTCAACATTTTAATCATTGCATATTTTTGCATGAGAACTCTTGTTATATTCAAATTCCAATGTATAAGCCCTAAAATCATTATTTTTTCAATTGGTTCGAAAGTTTAGGTCGTAAACAATGTAAAATAAAGAAATGATATAGGAAATGCTAGCATTTCCTATGGCATTTCTCGTCAACAATTTAATCCTTGCATATTTTTGCATGTGAACTCTTTTTATATTCAAATTCCACTGTATAAGCTTTAAAATCATTATTTTTTCAATTAGTTCGAAATTTAAGGTTGTAAAAAATGTAAAAGAAAGAAATGCTATAGGAAATGCTATAGCATTTCCTATGGCATTTCTCGTCAACAATTTAATCCTTGCATATTTTTGCATGAGAACTCTTGTTATATTCAAATTCCAATGTATAAGCTTTAAAATCATTATTTTTTCAATTAGTTCGAAATTTAAGGTTGTAAAAAATGTAAAATAAAGAAATGCTATAGGAAATGCTATAGCATTTCCTATGGCATTTCTCGTCAACAATTTAATCCTTGCGTATTTTTGCATGAGAACTCTTGTTATATTCAAATTCCAATGTATAAGCTTTAAAATCATTATTTTTTCAATTGGTTCAAAATTTAAGGTTGTAAAAAATGTAAAATAAAGAAATGCTATAGCATTTCCTATGGCATTTCTCGTCAACAATTTAATCCTTGCATATTTTTGCATGAGAACTCTTGTTATATTAAAATTCCAATGTATAAGCCCTAAAATAATTATTTTTTCAATTGGTTTGAAATTTAAGGTTGTAAAAAATGTAAAATAAAGAAATGCTATAGGAAATGCTATAGCATTTCCTATGGCATTTCTCGTCAACATTTTAATCCTTGCATATTTTTGCATGAGAACACTTGTTATATTCAAATTCCAATGTATAAGCCCTAAAATCATTATTTTTTCAATTGGTTCGAAATTTTAGGTCGTAAACAATGTAAAATAAAGAAATGATATAGGAAATGCTAGCATTTCCTATGGCATTTCTCGTCAACAATTTAATCCTTGCATATTTTTGCATGTGAACTCTTGTTATATTCAAATTCCAATGTATAAGCTTTAAAATCATTATTTTTTCAATTAGTTCGAAATTTAAGGTTGTAAAAAATGTAAAAGAAAGAAATGCTATAGGAAATGCTATAGCATTTCCTATGGCATTTCTCGTCAACAATTTAATCCTTGCATATTTTTGCATGAGAACTCTTGTTATATTAAAATTCCAATGTATAAGCTTTAAAATCATTATTTTTTCAATTAGTTTGAAATTTAAGGTTGTAAAAAATGTAAAATAAAGAAATGATATAGGAAATGCTATAGCATTTCCTATGGCATTTCTCGTCAACAATTTAATCCTTGCGTATTTTTGCATGAGAACTCTTGTTATATTCAAATTCCAATGTATAAGCTTTAAAATCATTATTTTTTCAATTGGTTCGAAATTTAAGGTTGTAAAAAATGTAAAATAAAGAAATGCTATAGGAAATGCTACATTTCCTATGGCATTTCTCGTCAACAATTTAATCCTTGCATATTTTTGCATGAGAACTCTTGTTATATTCAAATTCCAATGTATAAGCCCTAAAATCATTATTTTTTCAATTGGTTTGAAATTTAAGGTTGTAAAAAATGTAAAATAAAGAAATGCTATAGGAAATGCTATAGCATTTCCTATGGCATTTCTCGTCAACATTTTAATCCTTGCATATTTTTGCATGAGAACTCTTGTTATATTCAAATTCCAATGTATAAACCCTAAAATCAATATTTTTTCAATTGGTTTGAAATTTTAGAACTCTTGTTATATTAAAATTCCAATGTATAAGCCCTAAAATCATTATTTTTTCAATTGGTTCGAAATTTAAGGTTGTAAAAAATGTAAAATAAATGAATGCTATAGGAAATGCTATAGCATTTCCTATGGCATTTCTCGTCAACAATTTAATCCTTGCATATTTTTGCATGTGAACTCTTGTTATATTCAAATTCCACTGTATAAGCTTTAAAATCATTATTTTTTCAATTAGTTCGAAATTTAAGGTTGTAAAAAATGTAAAAGAAAGAAATGCTATAGGAAATGCTATAGCATTTCCTATGGCGTTTCTCGTCAACAATTTAATCCTTGCATATTTTTGCATGAGAACTCTTGTTATATTCAAATTCCAATGTATAAGCTTTAAAATCATTATTTTTTCAATTAGTTCGAAATTTAAGGTTGTAAAAAATGTAAAATAAAGAAATGCTATAGGAAATGCTATAGCATTTCCTATGGCATTTCTCGTCAACAATTTAATCCTTGCATATTTTTGCATGAGAACTCTTGTTATATTCAAATTCCAATGTATAAGCTTTAAAATCATTATTTTTTCAATTAGTTCGAAATTTAAGGTTGTAAAAAATGTAAAATAAAGAAATGCTATAGGAAATGCTATAGCATTTCCTATGGCATTTCTCGTCAACAATTTAATCCTTGCATATTTTTGCATGACAACTCTTGTTATATTCAAATTCCAATGTATAAGCCCTAAAATCATTATTTTTTCAATTGGTTTGAAATTTAAGGTTGTAAAAAATGTAAAATAAAGAAATGCTATAGGAAATGCTAATAGCATTTCCTATGGCATTTCTCGTCAACATTTTAATCATTGCATATTTTTGCATGAGAACTCTTGTTATATTCAAATTCCAATGTATAAGCCCTAAAATCATTATTTTTTCAATTGGTTCGAAAGTTTAGGTCGTAAACAATGTAAAATAAAGAAATGATATAGGAAATGCTAGCATTTCCTATGGCATTTCTCGTCAACAATTTAATCCTTGCATATTTTTGCATGTGAACTCTTTTTATATTCAAATTCCACTGTATAAGCTTTAAAATCATTATTTTTTCAATTAGTTCGAAATTTAAGGTTGTAAAAAATGTAAAAGAAAGAAATGCTATAGGAAATGCTATAGCATTTCCTATGGCATTTCTCGTCAACAATTTAATCCTTGCATATTTTTGCATGAGAACTCTTGTTATATTCAAATTCCAATGTATAAGCTTTAAAATCATTATTTTTTCAATTAGTTCGAAATTTAAGGTTGTAAAAAATGTAAAATAAAGAAATGCTATAGGAAATGCTATAGCATTTCCTATGGCATTTCTCGTCAACAATTTAATCCTTGCGTATTTTTGCATGAGAACTCTTGTTATATTCAAATTCCAATGTATAAGCTTTAAAATCATTATTTTTTCAATTGGTTCAAAATTTAAGGTTGTAAAAAATGTAAAATAAAGAAATGCTATAGCATTTCCTATGGCATTTCTCGTCAACAATTTAATCCTTGCATATTTTAGCATGAGAACTCTTGTTATATTAAAATTCCAATGTATAAGCCCTAAAATAATTATTTTTTCAATTGGTTTGAAATTTAAGGTTGTAAAAAATGTAAAATAAAGAAATGCTATAGGAAATGCTATAGCATTTCCTATGGCATTTCTCGTCAACATTTTAATCCTTGCATATTTTTGCATGAGAACACTTGTTATATTCAAATTCCAATGTATAAGCCCTAAAATCATTATTTTTTCAATTGGTTCGAAATTTTAGGTCGTAAACAATGTAAAATAAAGAAATGATATAGGAAATGCTAGCATTTCCTATGGCATTTCTCGTCAACAATTTAATCCTTGCATATTTTTGCATGTGAACTCTTGTTATATTCAAATTCCAATGTATAAGCTTTAAAATCATTATTTTTTCAATTAGTTCGAAATTTAAGGTTGTAAAAAATGTAAAAGAAAGAAATGCTATAGGAAATGCTATAGCATTTCCTATGGCATTTCTCGTCAACAATTTAATCCTTGCATATTTTTGCATGAGAACTCTTGTTATATTAAAATTCCAATGTATAAGCTTTAAAATCATTATTTTTTCAATTAGTTTGAAATTTAAGGTTGTAAAAAATGTAAAATAAAGAAATGATATAGGAAATGCTATAGCATTTCCTATGGCATTTCTCGTCAACAATTTAATCCTTGCGTATTTTTGCATGAGAACTCTTGTTATATTCAAATTCCAATGTATAAGCTTTAAAATCATTATTTTTTCAATTGGTTCGAAATTTAAGGTTGTAAAAAATGTAAAATAAAGAAATGCTATAGGAAATGCTACATTTCCTATGGCATTTCTCGTCAACAATTTAATCCTTGCATATTTTTGCATGAGAACTCTTGTTATATTCAAATTCCAATGTATAAGCCCTAAAATCATTATTTTTTCAATTGGTTTGAAATTTAAGGTTGTAAAAAATGTAAAATAAAGAAATGCTATAGGAAATGCTATAGCATTTCCTATGGCATTTCTCGTCAACATTTTAATCCTTGCATATTTTTGCATGAGAACTCTTGTTATATTCAAATTCCAATGTATAAACCCTAAAATCATTATTTTTTCAATTGGTTTGAAATTTTAGAACTCTTGTTATATTAAAATTCCAATGTATAAGCCCTAAAATCATTATTTTTTCAATTGGTTCGAAATTTAAGGTTGTAAAAAATGTAAAATAAATGAATGCTATAGGAAATGCTATAGCATTTCCTATGGCATTTCTCGTCAACATTTTAATCCTTGCATATTTTTGCATGAGAATTCTTGTTATATTTAAATTCCAATGTATAAGCCCTAACATCATTATTTTTTCAATTGGTTCGAAATTTTAGGTCGTAAACAATGTAAAATAAAGAAATGCTATAGGAAATGCTAGCATTTCCTATGGCATTTCTCGTCAACAATTTAATCCTTGCATATTTTTGCATGAGAACTCTTGTTATATTCAAATTCCAATGTATAAGCTTTAAAATCATTATTTTTTCAATTAGTTTGAAATTTAAGGTTGTAAAAAATGTAAAATAAAGAAATGCTATAGGAAATGCTATAGCATTTCCTATGGCATTTCTCGTCAACAATTTAATCCTTGCATATATTTGCATGAGAACTCTTGTTATATTCAAATTCCAATGTATAAGCTTTAAAATCATTATTTTTTCAATTGGTTCAAAATTTAAGGTTGTAAAAAATGTAAAATAAAGAAATGCTATAGGAAATGCTATAGCATTTCCTATGGCATTTCTCGTCAACAATTTAATCCTTGCATATTTTTGCATGAGAACTCTTGTTATATTAAAATTCCAATGTATAAGCCCTAAAATCATTATTTTTTCAATTGTTTTGAAATTTAAGGTTGTAAAAAATGTAAAATAAAGAAATTCTATAGGAAATGCTATAGCATTTCCTATGGCATTTCTCGTCAACATTTTAATCCTTGCATATTTTTGCATGAGAACTCTTGTTATATTCAAATTCCAATGTATAAGCCCTAAAATCATTATTTTTTCAATTGGTTCGAAATTTTAGGTCGTAAACAATGTAAAATAAAGAAATGATATAGGAAATGCTAGCATTTCCTATGGCATTTCTCGTCAACAATTTAATCCTTGCATATTTTTGCATGTGAACTCTTGTTATATTCAAATTCCACTGTATAAGCTTTAAAATCATTATTTTTTCAATTAGTTCGAAATTTAAGGTTGTAAAAAATGTAAAAGAAAGAAATGCTATAGGAAATGCTATAGCATTTCCTATGGCATTTCTTGTCAACAATTTAATCCTTGCATATTTTTGCATGAGAACTCTTGTTATATTCAAATTCCAATGTATAAGCTTTAAAATCATTATTTTTTCAATTGGTTCGAAATTTAAGGTTGTAAAAAATGTAAAATAAAGAAATGCTATAGGAAATGCTACATTTCCTATGGAATTTCTCGTCAACAATTTAATCCTTGCATATTTTTGCATGAGAACTCTTGTTATATTCAAATTCCAATGTATAAGCCCTAAAATCATTATTTTTTCAATTGGTTTGAAATTTAAGGTTGTAAAAAATGTAAAATAAAGAAATGCTATAGGAAATGCTATAGCATTTCCTATGGCATTTCTCGTCAACATTTTAATCCTTGCATATTTTTGCATGAGAACTCTTGTTATATTCAAATTCCAATGTATAAACCCTAAAATCATTATTTTTTCAATTGGTTCGAAATTTTAGAACTCTTGTTATATTAAAATTCCAATGTATAAGCCCTAAAATCATTATTTTTTCAATTGGTTTGAAATTTAAGGTTGTAAAAAATGTAAAATAAATGAATGCTATAGGAAATGCTATAGCATTTCCTATGGCATTTCTCGTCAACATTTTAATCCTTGCATATTTTTGCATGAGAACTCTTGTTATATTTAAATTCCAATGTATAAGCCCTAACATCATTATTTTTTCAATTGGTTCGAAATTTTAGGTCGTAAACAATGTAAAATAAAGAAATGCTATAGGAAATGCTAGCATTTCCTATGGCATTTCTCGTCAACAATTTAATCCTTGCATATTTTTGCATGAGAACTCTTGTTATATTAAAATTCCAATGTATAAGCCCTAAAATCATTATTTTTTCAATTGTTTTGAAATTTAAGGTTGTAAAAAATGTAAAATAAAGAAATGCTATAGGAAATGCTATTTCCTATGGCATTTCTCGTCAACATTTTAATCCTTGCATATTTTTGCATGAGAACTCTTGTTATATTCAAATTCCAATGTATAAGCCCTAAAATCATTATTTTTTCAATTGGTTCGAAATTTTAGGTCGTAAACAATGTAAAATAAAGAAATGATATAGGAAATGCTAGCATTTCCTATGGCATTTCTCGTCAACAATTTAATCCTTGCATATTTTTGCATGTGAACTCTTGTTATATTCAAATTCCACTGTATAAGCTTTAAAATCATTATTTTTTCAATTAGTTCGAAATTTAAGGTTGTAAAAAATGTAAAAGAAAGAAATGCTATAGGAAATGCTATAGCATTTCCTATGGCATTTCTCATCAACAATTTAATCCTTGCATATTTTTGCATGAGAACTCTTGTTATATTTAAATTCCAATGTATAAGCTTTAAAATCATTATTTTTTCAATTAGTTTGAAATTTAAGGTTGTAAAAAATGTAAAATAAAGAAATGCTATAGGAAATGCTATAGAATTTCCTATGGCATTTCTCGTCAACAATTTAATCCTTGCATATTTTTGCATGAGAACTCTTGTTATATTCAAATTCCAATGTATAAGCTTTAAAATCATTATTTTTTCAATTGGTTCAAAATTTAAGGTTGTAAAAAATGTAAAATAAAGAAATGCTATAGGAAATGCTATAGCATTTCCTATGGCATTTCTCGTCAAAAATTTAATCCTTGCATATTTTTGCATGAGAACTCTTGTTATATTAAAATTCCAATGTATAAGCCCTAAAATCATTATTTTTTTAATTGGTTTGAAATTTAAGGTTGTAAAAAATGTAAAATAAAGAAATGCTATAGGAAATACTATAGCATTTCCTATGGCATTTCTCGTCAACATTTTAATCCTTGCATATTTTTGCATGAGAACTCTTGTTATATTCAAATTCCAATGTATAAGCCCTAAAATCATTATTTTTTCAATTGGTTCGAAATTTTAGGTCGTAAACAATGTAAAATAAAGAAATGATATAGGAAATGCTAGTATTTCCTATGGCATTTCTCGTCAACAATTTAATCCTTGCATATTTTTGCATGTGAACTCTTGTTATATTCAAATTCCAATGTATAAGCTTTAAAATCATTATTTTTTCAATTAGTTCGAAATTTAAGGTTGTAAAAAATGTAAAAGAAAGAAATGCTATAGGAAATGCTATAGCATTTCCTATGGCATTTCTCGTCAACAATTTAATCCTTGCATATTTTTGCATGAGAACTCTTGTTATATTCAAATTCCAATGTATAAGCTTTAAAATCATTATTTTTTCAATTAGTTCGAAATTTAAGGTTGTAAAAAATGTAAAATAAAGAAATGCTATAGGAAATGCTATAGCATTTCCTATGGCATTTCTCGTCAACAATTTAATCCTTGCATATTTTTGCATGAGAACTCTTGTTATATTCAAATTCCAATGTATAAGCTTTATAATCATTATTTTTTCAATTGGTTCGAAATTTAAGGTTGTAAAAAATGTAAAATAAAGAAATGCTATAGGAAATGCTACATTTCCTATGGCATTTCTCGTCAACAATTTAATACTTGCATATTTTTGCATGAGAACTCTTGTTATATTCAAATTCCAATGTATAAGCCCTAAAATCATTATTTTTTCAATTGGTTTGAAATTTAAGGTTGTAAAAAATGTAAAATAATGAAATGCTATAGGAAATGCTATAGCATTTCCTATGGCATTTCTCGTCAACATTTTAATCCTTGCATATTTTTGCATGAGAACTCTTGTTATATTCAAATTCCAATGTATAAGCCCTAAAATCATTATTTTTTCAATTGGTTCGAAATTTTAGGTCGTAAACAATGTAAAATAAAGAAATGATATAGGAAATGCTAGCATTTCCTATGGCATTTCTCGTCAACAATTTAATCCTTGCATATTTTTGCATGTGAACTCTTGTTATATTCAAATTCCACTGTATAAGCTTTAAAATCATTATTTTTTCAATTAGTTCGAAATTTAAGGTTGTAAAAAATGTAAAAGAAAGAAATGCTATAGGAAATGCTATAGCATTTCCTATGGCATTTCTCGTCAACAATTTAATCCTTGCATATTTTTGCATGAGAACTCTTGTTATATTCAAATTCCAATGTATAAGCTTTAAAATCATTATTTTTTCAATTAGTTCGAAATTTAAGGTTGTAAAAAATGTGAAATAAAGAAATGCTATAGGAAATGCTATTGCATTTCCTATGGCATTTCTCGTCAACAATTTAATCCTTGCATATTTTTGCATGAGAACTCTTGTTATATTCAAATTCCAATGTATAAGCTTTAAAATCATTATTTTTTCAATTGGTTCAAAATTTAAGGTTGTAAAAAATGTAAAATAAAGAAATGCTATAGGAAATGCTATAGCATTTCCTATGGCATTTCTCGTCAAAAATTTAATCCTTGCATATTTTTGCATGAGAACTCTTGTTATATTAAAATTCCAATGTATAAGCCCTAAAATCATTATTTTTTCAATTGGTTTGAAATTTAAGGTTGTAAAAAATGTAAAATAAAGAAATGCTATAGGAAATACTATAGCATTTCCTATGGCATTTCTCGTCAACATTTTAATCCTTGCATATTTTTGCATGAGAACTCTTGTTATATTCAAATTCCAATGTATAAGCCCTAAAATCATTATTTTTTCAATTGGTTTGAAATTTTAGGTCGTAAACAATGTAAAATAAAGAAATGATATAGGAAATGCTAGTATTTCCTATGGCATTTCTCGTCAACAATTTAATCCTTGCATATTTTTGCATGTGAACTCTTGTTATATTCAAATTCCAATGTATAAGCTTTAAAATCATTATTTTTTCAATTAGTTCGAAATTTAAGGTTGTAAAAAATGTAAAAGAAAGAAATGCTATAGGAAATGCTATAACATTTCCTATGGCATTTCTCGTCAACAATTTAATCCTTGCATATTTTTGCATGAGAACTCTTGTTATATTCAAATTCCAATGTATAAGCTTTAAAATCATTATTTTTTCAATTAGTTCGAAATTTAAGGTTGTAAAAAATGTAAAATAAAGAAATGCTATAGGAAATGCTATAGCATTTCCTATGGCATTTCTCGTCAACAATTTAATCCTTGCATATTTTTGCATGAGAACTCTTGTTATATTCAAATTCCAATGTATAAGCTTTATAATCATTATTTTTTCAATTGGTTCGAAATTTAAGGTTGTAAAAAATGTAAAATAAAGAAATGCTATAGGAAATGCTACATTTCCTATGGCATTTCTCGTCAACAATTTAATACTTGCATATTTTTGCATGAGAACTCTTGTTATATTCAAATTCCAATGTATAAGCCCTAAAATCATTATTTTTTCAATTGGTTTGAAATTTAAGGTTGTAAAAAATGTAAAATAAAGAAATGCTATAGGAAATGCTATGGCATTTCTCGTCAACATTTTAATCCTTGCATATTTTTGCATGAGAACTCTTGTTATATTCAAATTCCAATGTATAAGCCCTAAAATCATTATTTTTTCAATTGGTTCGAAATTTTAGGTCGTAAACAATGTAAAATAAAGAAATGATATAGGAAATGCTAGTATTTCCTATGGCATTTCTCGTCAACAATTTAATCCTTGCATATTTTTGCATGTGAACTCTTGTTATATTCAAATTCCAATGTATAAGCTTTAAAATCATTATTTTTTCAATTAGTTCGAAATTTAAGGTTGTAAAAAATGTAAAAGAAAGAAATGCTATAGGAAATGCTATAGCATTTCCTATGGCATTTCTCGTCAACAATTTAATCCTTGCATATTTTTGCATGAGAACTCTTGTTATATTCAAATTCCAATGTATAAGCTTTAAAATCATTATTTTTTCAATTAGTTCGAAATTTAAGGTTGTAAAAAATGTAAAATAAAGAAATGCTATAGGAAATGCTATAGCATTTCCTATGGCATTTCTCGTCAACAATTTAATCCTTGCATATTTTTGCATGAGAACTCTTGTTATATTCAAATTCCAATGTATAAGCTTTATAATCATTATTTTTTCAATTGGTTCAAAATTTAAGGTTGTAAAAAATGTAAAATAAAGAAATGCTATAGGAAATGCTACATTTCCTATGGCATTTCTCGTCAACAATTTAATACTTGCATATTTTTGCATGAGAACTCTTGTTATATTCAAATTCCAATGTATAAGCCCTAAAATCATTATTTTTTCAATTGGTTTGAAATTTAAGGTTGTAAAAAATGTAAAATAAAGAAATGCTATAGGAAATGCTATAGCATTTCCTATGGCATTTCTCGTCAACATTTTAATCCTTGCATATTTTTGCATGAGAACTCTTGTTATATTCAAATTCCAATGTATAAGCCCTAAAATCATTATTTTTTCAATTGGTTCGAAATTTTAGGTCGTAAACAATGTAAAATAAAGAAATGATATAGGAAATGCTAGCATTTCCTATGGCATTTCTCGTCAACAATTTAATCCTTGCATATTTTTGCATGTGAACTCTTGTTATATTCAAATTCCACTGTATAAGCTTTAAAATCATTATTTTTTCAATTAGTTCGAAATTTAAGGTTGTAAAAAATGTAAAAGAAAGAAATGCTATAGGAAATGCTATAGCATTTCCTATGGCATTTCTCGTCAACAATTTAATCCTTGCATATTTTTGCATGAGAACTCTTGTTATATTCAAATTCCAATGTATAAGCTTTAAAATAATTATTTTTTCAATTAGTTCGAAATTTAAGGTTGTAAAAAATGTGAAATAAAGAAATGCTATAGGAAATGCTATTGCATTTCCTATGGCATTTCTCGTCAACAATTTAATCCTTGCATATTTTTGCATGAGAACTCTTGTTATATTCAAATTCCAATGTATAAGCTTTAAAATCATTATTTTTTCAATTGGTTCAAAATTTAAGGTTGTAAAAAATGTAAAATAAAGAAATGCTATAGGAAATGCTATAGCATTTCCTATGGCATTTCTCGTCAACAATTTAATCCTTGCATATTTTTGCATGAGAACTCTTGTTATATTAAAATTCCAATGTATAAGCCCTAAAATAATTATTTTTTCAATTGGTTTGAAATTTAAGGTTGTAAAAAATGTAAAATAAAGAAATGCTATAGGAAATACTATAGCATTTCCTATGGCATTTCTCGTCAACATTTTAATCCTTGCATATTTTTGCATGAGAACTCTTATTATATTCAAATTCCAATGTATAAGCCCTAAAATCATTATTTTTTCAATTGGTTCTAAATTTTAGGTCGTAAACAATGTAAAATAAAGAAATGATATAGGAAATGCTAGCATTTCCTATGGCATTTCTCGTCAACAATTTAATCCTTGCATATTTTTGCATGTGAACTCTTGTTATATTCAAATTCCAATGTATAAGCTTTAAAATCATTATTTTTTCAATTAGTTCGAAATTTAAGGTTGTAAAAAATGTAAAAGAAAGAAATGCTATAGGAAATGCTATAGCATTTCCTATGGCATTTCTCGTCAACAATTTAATCCTTGCATATTTTTGCATGAGAACTCTTGTTATATTCAAATTCCAATGTATAAGCTTTAAAATCATTATTTTTTCAATTAGTTCGAAATTTAAGGTTGTAAAAAATGTGAAATAAAGAAATGCTATAGGAAATGCTATAGCATTTCCTATGGCATTTCTCGTCAACAATTTAATCCTTGCATATTTTTGCATGAGAACTCTTGTTATATTAAAATTCCAATGTATAAGCTTTATAATCATTATTTTTTCAATTGGTTCGAAATTTAAGGTTGTAAAAAATTTAAAATAAAGAAATGCTATAGGAAATGCTACATTTCCTATGGCATTTCTTGTCAACAATTTAATCCTTGCATATTTTTGCATGAGAACTCTTGTTATATTCAAATTCCAATGTATAAGCCCTAAAATCATTATTTTTTCAATTGGTTTGAAATTTAAGGTTGTAAAAAATGTAAAATAAAGAAATGCTATAGGAAATGCTATAGCATTTCCTATGGCATTTCTCGTCAACATTTTAATCCTTGCATATTTTTGCATGAGAACTCTTGTTATATTCAAATTCCAATGTATAAGCCCTAAAATCATTATTTTTTCAATTGGTTCGAAATTTTAGGTCGTAAACAATGTAAAATAAAGAAATGATATAGGAAATGCTAGCATTTCCTATGGCATTTCTCGTCAACAATTTAATCCTTGCATATTTTTGCATGAGAACTCTTGTTATATTCAAATTCCACTGTATAAGCTTTAAAATCATTATTTTTTCAATTAGTTCAAAATTTAAGGTTGTAAAAAATGTAAAATAAAGAAATGCTATAGGAAATGCTATAGCATTTCCTATAGCATTTCTCGTCAACAATTTAATCCTTGCATATTTTTGCATGAGAACTCTTGTTATATTCAAATTCCAATGTATAAGCTTTAAAATAATTATTTTTTCAATTGGTTCGAAATTTAAGGTTGTAAAAAATGTAAAATAAAGAAATGCTATAGGAAATGCTATAGCATTTCCTATGGCATTTCTCGTCAACAATTTAATCCTTGCATATTTTTGCATGAGAACTCTTGTTATATTAAAATTCCAATGTATAAGCCCTAAAATCATTATTTTTTCAATTGGTTTGAAATTTAAGGTTGTAAAAAATGTAAAATAAAGAAATGCTATAGGAAATGCTATAGCATTTCCTATGGCATTTCTCGTCAACATTTTAATCCTTGCATATTTTTGCATGAGAACTCTTGTTATATTCAAATTCCAATGTATAAGCCCTAAAATCATTATTTTTTCAATTGGTTCGAAATTTTAGGTCGTAAACAATGTAAAATAAAGAAATGATATAGGAAATGCTAGCATTTCCTATGGCATTTCTCGTCAACAAATTAATCCTTGCATATTTTTGCATGTGAACTCTTGTTATATTCAAATTCCAATGTATAAGCTTTAAAATCATTATTTTTTCAATTAGTTCAAAATTTAAGGTTGTAAAAAATGTAAAAGAAAGAAATGCTATAGGAAATGCTATAGCATTTCCTATGGCATTTCTCGTCAACAATTTAATCCTTGCATATTTTTGCATGAGAACTCTTGTTATATTCAAATTCCAATGTATAAGCTTTAAAATCATTATTTTTTCAATTGGTTCGAAATTTAAGGTTGTAAAAAATGTAAAATAAAGAAATGCTATAGGAAATGCTATAGCATTTCCTATGGCATTTCTCGTCAACAATTTAATCCTTGCATATTTTTGCATGAGAACTCTTGTTATATTAAAATTCCAATGTATAAGCCCTAAAATCATTATTTTTTCAATTGGTTTGAAATTTAAGGTTGTAAAAAATGTAAAATAAAGAAATGCTATAGGAAATGCTAGCATTTCCTATGGCATTTCTCGTCAACAATTTAATCCTTGCATATTTTTGCATGTGAACTCTTGTTATATTCAAATTTCAATGTATAAGCTTTAAAATCATTATTTTTTCAATTAGTTCAAAATTTAAGGTTGTAAAAAATGTAAAATAAAGAAATGATATAGGAAATGCTAGCATTTCCTATGGCATTTCTCGTCAACAATTTAATCCTTGCATATTTTTGCATGAGAACTCTTGTTATATTCAAATTCCAATGTATAAGCTTTAAAATCATTATTTTTTCAATTGGTTCGAAATTTAAGGTTGTAAAAAATGTAAAATAAAGAAATGCTATAGGAAATGCTAGCATTTCCTATGGCATTTCTCGTCAACAATTTAATCCTTGCATATTTTTGCATGAGAACTCTTGTTATATTAAAATTCCAATGTATAAGCCCTAAAATCATTATTTTTTCAATTGGTTTGAAATTTAAGGTTGTAAAAAATGTAAAATAAAGAAATGCTATAGGAAATGCTATAGCATTTCCTATGGCATTTCTCGTCAACATTTTAATCCTTGTATATTTTTGCATGAGAACTCTTGTTATATTCAAATTCCAATGTATAAGCCCTAAAATCATTATTTTTTCAATTGGTTCGAAATTTTAGGTCGTAAACAATGTAAAATAAAGAAATGATATA
Source organism: Parietaria judaica (assembly GCA_954871525.1). Classification (NCBI taxonomy): domain Eukaryota; kingdom Viridiplantae; phylum Streptophyta; class Magnoliopsida; order Rosales; family Urticaceae; genus Parietaria; species Parietaria judaica. The sequence continues at coordinate 29,450,472 of OX940871.1, read as the reverse complement.
GGAAATGCTAGCATTTCCTATGGCATTTCTCGTCAACAATTTAATCCTTGCATATTTTTGCATGTGAACTCTTGTTATATTCAAATTCCAATGTATAAGCTTTAAAATCATTATTTTTTCAATTAGTTCAAAATTTAAGGTTGTAAAAAATGTAAAAGAAAGAAATGCTATAGGAAATGCTATAGCATTTCCTATGGCATTTCTCGTCAACAATTTAATCCTTGCATATTTTTGCATGAGAACTCTTGTTATATTCAAATTCCAATGTATAAGCTTTAAAATCATTATTTTTTCAATTTGTTCGAAATTTAAGGTTGTAAAAAATGTAAAATAAATAAATGCTATAGGAAATGCTATAGCATTTCCTATGGCATTTCTCGTCAACAATTTAATCCTTGCATATTTTTGCATGAGTACTCTTGTTATATTCAAATTAAAATGTATAAGCTTTATAATCATTATTTTTTCAATTGGTTCGAAATTTAAGGTTGTAAAAAATGTAAAATAAAGAAATGCTATAGGAAATGCTACATTTCCTATGGCATTTCTCGTCAACAATTTAATCCTTGCATATTTTTGCATGAGAACTCTTGTTATATTCAAATTCCAATGTATAAGCCCTAAAATCATTATTTTTTCAATTGGTTTGAAATTTAAGGTTGTAAAAAATGTAAAATAAAGAAATGCTATAGCATTTCCTATAGCATTTCTCGTCAACATTTTAATCCTTGCATATTTTTGCATGAGAACTCTTGTTATATTCAAATTCCAATGTATAAGCCCTAAAATCATTATTTTTTCAATTGGTTCGAAATTTTAGGTCGTAAACAATGTAAAATAAAGAAATGCTATAGGAAATGCTAGCATTTCCTATGGCATTTCTCGTCAACAATTTAATCCTTGCATATTTTTGCATGAGAACTCTTGTTATATTCAAATTCCAATGTATAAGCTTTAAAATCATTATTTTTTCAATTAGTTCAAAATTTAAGGTTGTAAAAAATGTAAAATAAAGAAATGCTATAGGAAATGCTATAGCATTTCCTATGGCATTTCTCGTCAACAATTTAATCCTTGCATATTTTTGCATGAGAACTCTTGTTATATTCAAATTCCAATGTATAAGCTTTAAAATCATTATTTTTTCAATTTGTTCGAAATTTAAGGTTGTAAAAAATGTAAAATAAATAAATGCTATAGGAAATGCTATAGCATTTCCTATGGCATTTCTCGTCAACAATTTAATCCTTGCATATTTTTGCATGAGAACTCTTGTTATATTAAAATTCCAATGTATAAGCCCTAAAATCATTATTTTTTCAATTGGTTTGAAATTTAAGGTTGTAAAAAATGTAAAATAAAGAAATGCTATAGGAAATGCTATAGCATTTCCTATGGCATTTCACGTCAACATTTTAATCCTTGCATATTTTTGCATGATAACTCTTGTTATATTCAAATTCCAATGTATAAGCCCTAAAATAATTATTTTTTCAATTGGTTCAAAATTTTAGGTCGTAAACAATGTAAAATAAAGAAATGCTATAGGAAATGCTAGCATTTCCTATGGCATTTTTCTCGTCAACAATTTAATCCTTGCATATTTTTGCATGAGAACTCTTGTTATATTCAAAATCCAATGTATAAGCTTTAAAATAATTATTTTTTCAAATAGTTCGAAACTTAAGGTTGTAAAAAATGTAAAATAAAGAAATGCTATAGCATTTCCTATGGCATTTCTCGTCAACAATTTAATCCTTGCATATTTTTGCATGAGAACTCTTGTTATATTAAAATTCCAATGTATAAGCCCTAATATAATTATTTTTTCAATTGGTTCGACTTTTAGGTCGTAAACAATGTAAAATAAAGAAATGCTATAGGAAATGCTATTGCATTTCCTATGGAATTTAACGTCAACAATTTAATCCTTGCATATTTTTGCATGAGAACACTTGTAATATTAAAATTTCATGGTATAAGCCCTAAAATCATTATTTTTTCAATTGGTTCGAAATATAAGGTTGTAAAAAATGTAAAATAAAGAAATGCTATAGTAAATGCTATAGTATTTCCTATGGCATTTCTCGTCAACATTTTAATCCTTGCATATTTTTGCATGAGAGCTCTTGTTATATTAAAATTCCAATGTATAAGCCCTAAAATCATTATTTTTTCAATTGGTTTGAAATTTAAGGTTGTAAAAAATGTAAAATAAAGAAATGCTATAGGAAATGATATAGCATTTCCTATGGCATTTCTCGTCAACATTTTAATCCTTGCATATTTTTGCATGAGAACTCTTGTTATATTCAAATTCCAATGTATAAGCCCTAAAATCATTATTTTTTCAATTGGTTCGAAATTTTAGGTCGTAAACAATGTAAAATAAAGAAATGATATAGGAAATGCTAGCATTTCCTATGGCATTTCTCGTCAACAATTTAATCCTTGCATATTTTTGCATGTGAACTCTTGTTATATTCAAATTCCAATGTATAAGCTTTAAAATCATTATTTTTTCAATTAGTTCAAAATTTAAGGTTGTAAAAAATGTAAAAGAAAGAAATGCTATAGGAAATGCTATAGCATTTCCTATGGCATTTCTCGTCAACAATTTAATCCTTGCATATTTTTGCATGAGAACTCTTGTTATATTCAAATTCCAATGTATAAGCTTTAAAATCATTATTTTTTCAATTGGTTCGAAATTTAAGGTTGTAAAAAATGTAAAATAAAGAAATGCTATAGGAAATGCTATAGCATTTCCTATGGCATTTCTCGTCAACAATTTAATCCTTGCATATTTTTGCATGAGAACTCTTGTTATATTAAAATTCCAATGTATAAGCCCTAAAATCATTATTTTTTCAATTGGTTTGAAATTTAAGGTTGTAAAAAATGTAAAATAAAGAAATGCTATAGGAAATGCTATAGCATTTCCTATGGCATTTCTCGTCAACAATTTAATCCTTGCATATTTTTGCATGAGAACTCTTGTTATATTCAAATTCCAATGTATAAGCTTTAAAATCATTATTTTTTCAATTTGTTCGAAATTTAAGGTTGTAAAAAATGTAAAATAAATAAATGCTATAGGAAATGCTATAGCATTTCCTATGGCATTTCTCGTCAACAATTTAATCCTTGCATATTTTTTCATGAGTACTCTTGTTATATTCAAATTAAAATGTATAAGCTTTATAATCATTATTTTTTCAATTGGTTCGAAATTTAAGGTTGTAAAAAATGTAAAATAAAGAAATGCTATAGGAAATGCTACATTTCCTATGGCATTTCTCGTCAACAATTTAATCCTTGCATATTTTTGCATGAGAACTCTTGTTATATTCAAATTCCAATGTATAAGCCCTAAAATCATTATTTTTTCAATTGGTTTGAAATTTAAGGTTGTAAAAAATGTAAAATAAAGAAATGCTATAGCATTTCCTATAGCATTTCTCGTCAACATTTTAATCCTTGCATATTTTTGCATGAGAACTCTTGTTATATTCAAATTCCAATGTATAAGCCCTAAAATCATTATTTTTTCAATTGGTTCGAAATTTTAGGTCGTAAACAATGTAAAATAAAGAAATGCTATAGGAAATGCTAGCATTTCCTATGGCATTTCTCGTCAACAATTTAATCCTTGCATATTTTTGCATGAGAACTCTTGTTATATTCAAATTCCAATGTATAAGCTTTAAAATCATTATTTTTTCAATTAGTTCAAAATTTAAGGTTGTAAAAAATGTAAAATAAAGAAATGCTATAGGAAATGCTATAGCATTTCCTATGGCATTTCTCGTCAACAATTTAATCCTTGCATATTTTTGCATGAGAACTCTTGTTATATTCAAATTCCAATGTATAAGCTTTAAAATCATTATTTTTTCAATTTGTTCGAAATTTAAGGTTGTAAAAAATGTAAAATAAATAAATGCTATAGGAAATGCTATAGCATTTCCTATGGCATTTCTCGTCAACAATTTAATCCTTGCATATTTTTGCATGAGAACTCTTGTTATATTAAAATTCCAATGTATAAGCCCTAAAATCATTATTTTTTCAATTGGTTTGAAATTTAAGGTTGTAAAAAATGTAAAATAAAGAAATGCTATAGGAAATGCTATAGCATTTCCTATGGCATTTCACGTCAACATTTTAATCCTTGCATATTTTTGCATGATAACTCTTGTTATATTCAAATTCCAATGTATAAGCCCTAAAATAATTATTTTTTCAATTGGTTCAAAATTTTAGGTCGTAAACAATGTAAAATAAAGAAATGCTATAGGAAATGCTAGCATTTCCTATGGCATTTTTCTCGTCAACAATTTAATCCTTGCATATTTTTGCATGAGAACTCTTGTTATATTCAAAATCCAATGTATAAGCTTTAAAATAATTATTTTTTCAAATAGTTCGAAACTTAAGGTTGTAAAAAATGTAAAATAAAGAAATGCTATAGCATTTCCTATGGCATTTCTCGTCAACAATTTAATCCTTGCATATTTTTGCATGAGAACTCTTGTTATATTAAAATTCCAATGTATAAGCCCTAATATAATTATTTTTTCAATTGGTTCGACTTTTAGGTCGTAAACAATGTAAAATAAAGAAATGCTATAGGAAATGCTATTGCATTTCCTATGGAATTTAACGTCAACAATTTAATCCTTGCATATTTTTGCATGAGAACACTTGTAATATTAAAATTTCATGGTATAAGCCCTAAAATCATTATTTTTTCAATTGGTTCGAAATATAAGGTTGTAAAAAATGTAAAATAAAGAAATGCTATAGTAAATGCTATAGTATTTCCTATGGCATTTCTCGTCAACATTTTAATCCTTGCATATTTTTGCATGAGAGCTCTTGTTATATTAAAATTCCAATGTATAAGCCCTAAAATCATTATTTTTTCAATTGGTTTGAAATTTAAGGTTGTAAAAAATGTAAAATAAAGAAATGCTATAGGAAATGATATAGCATTTCCTATGGCATTTCTCGTCAACATTTTAATCCTTGCATATTTTTGCATGAGAACTCTTGTTATATTCAAATTCCAATGTATAAGCCCTAAAATCATTATTTTTTCAATTGGTTCGAAATTTTAGGTCGTAAACAATGTAAAATAAAGAAATGATATAGGAAATGCTAGCATTTCCTATGGCATTTCTCGTCAACAATTTAATCCTTGCATATTTTTGCATGTGAACTCTTGTTATATTCAAATTCCAATGTATAAGCTTTAAAATCATTATTTTTTCAATTAGTTCAAAATTTAAGGTTGTAAAAAATGTAAAAGAAAGAAATGCTATAGGAAATGCTATAGCATTTCCTATGGCATTTCTCGTCAACAATTTAATCCTTGCATATTTTTGCATGAGAACTCTTGTTATATTCAAATTCCAATGTATAAGCTTTAAAATCATTATTTTTTCAATTGGTTCGAAATTTAAGGTTGTAAAAAATGTAAAATAAAGAAATGCTATAGGAAATGCTATAGCATTTCCTATGGCATTTCTCGTCAACAATTTAATCCTTGCATATTTTTGCATGAGAACTCTTGTTATATTAAAATTCCAATGTATAAGCCCTAAAATCATTATTTTTTCAATTGGTTTGAAATTTAAGGTTGTAAAAAATGTAAAATAAAGAAATGCTATAGGAAATGCTATAGCATTTCCTATGGCATTTCTCGTCAACATTTTAATCCTTGCATATTTTTGCATGAGAACTCTTGTTATATTCAAATTCCAATGTATAAGCCCTAAAATCATTATTTTTTCAATTGGTTCGAAATTTTAGGTCGTAAACAATGTAAAATAAAGAAATGATATAGGAAATGCTAGCATTTCCTATGGCATTTCTCGTCAACAATTTAATCCTTGCATATTTTTGCATGTGAACTCTTGTTATATTCAAATTCCAATGTATAAGCTTTAAAATCATTATTTTTTCAATAAGTTCAAAATTTAAGGTTGTAAAAAATGTAAAAGAAAGAAATGCTATAGGAAATGCTATAGCATTTCCTATGGCATTTCTCGTCAACAATTTAATCCTTGCATATTTTTGCATGAGAACTCTTGTTATATTCAAATTCCAATGTATAAGCTTTAAAATCATTATTTTTTCAATTAGTTCGAAATTTAAGGTTGTAAAAAATGTAAAATAAAGAAATGCTATAGGAAATGCTATAGCATTTCCTATGGCATTTCTCGTCAACAATTTAATCCTTGCATATTTTTGCATGAGTACTCTTGTTATATTCAAATTCCAATGTATAAGCCCTAATATAATTATTTTTTCAATTGGTTCGACTTTTAGGTCGTAAACAATGTAAAATAAAGAAATGCTATAGGAAATGCTATTGCATTTCCTATGGAATTTAACGTCAACAATTTAATCCTTGCATATTTTTGCATGAGAACACTTGTAATATTAAAATTTCATGGTATAAGCCCTAAAATCATTATTTTTTCAATTGGTTCGAAATTTAAGGTTGTAAAAAATGTAAAATAAAGAAATGCTATAGGAAATGCTATAGTATTTCCTATGGCATTTCTCGTCAACATTTTAATCCTTGCATATTTTTGCATGAGAACTCTTGTTATATTCAAATTCCAATGTATAAGCCCTAAAATCATTATTTTTTCAATTTGTTCGAAATTTTAGGTCGTAAACAATGTAAAATTCTTGCATATTTTTGCATGAGAACTCTTGTTATATTCAAATTCCAATGTATAAGCTTCAAAATCATTATTTTTTCAATTAGTTCGAAATTTAAGGTTGTAAAAAATGTAAAATAAAGAAATGCTATAGTAAATGCTATAGCATTTCCTATGGCATTTCTCGTCAATAATTTAATCCTTGCATATTTTTGCATGAGAACTCTTGTTATATTCAAATTCCAATGTATAAGCTTTAAAATCATTATTTTTTCAATTAGTTCGAAATTTAAGGTTGTAAAAAATGTAAAATAAAGAAATGCTATAGGAAATGCTCGTCAACAATTTAATCCTTGCATATTTTTGCATGAGAACTCTTGTTATATTCAAATTCCAATGTATAATCCCTAAAATCATTATTTTTTCAATTGGTTCAAAATTTTAGGTCGTAAACAATGTAAAATCCTTGCATATTTTTGCATGAGAACTCTTGTTATATTCAAATTCCAATGTATAAGACCTAAAATCATTATTTTTTCAATTGGTTCGAAATTTTAGGTCGTAAACAATGTAAAATAAAGAAATGATATAGGAAATGCTAGCATTTCCTATGGCATTTCTCGTCAACAATTTAATCCTTGCATATTTTTGCATGTGAACTCTTGTTATATTCAAATTCCAATGTATAAGCTTTAAAATCATTATTTTTTTAATTAGTTCGAAATTTAAGGTTGTAAAAAATGTAAAATAAAGAAATGCTATAGGAAATGCTATAGCATTTCCTATGGCATTTCTCGTCAACAATTTAATCCTTGCATATTTTTGCATGAGAACTCTTGTTATATTCAAATTCCAATGTATAAGCTTTAAAATCATTATTTTTTCAATTGGTTCGAAATTTAAGGTTGTAAAAAATGTAAAATAAAGAAATGCTATAGGAAATGCTACATTTCCTATGGCATTTCTCGTCAACAATTTAATCCTTGCATATTTTTGCATAAGAACTCTTGTTATATTCAAATTCCAATGTATAAGCCCTAAAATCATTATTTTTTCAATTGGTTTGAAATTTAAGGTTGTAAAAAATGTAAAATAAAGAAATGCTATAGGAAATGCTATAGCATTTCCTATGGCATTTCTCGTCAACATTTTAATCCTTGCATATTTTTGCATGAGAACTCTTGTTATATTCAAATTCCAATGTATAAGCCCTAAAATCATTATTTTTTCAATTGGTTCGAAATTTTAGAACTCTTGTTATATTAAAATTCCAATGTATAAGCCCTAAATCATTATTTTTTCAATTGGTTTGAAATTTAAGGTTGTAAAAAATGTAAAATAAATAAATGCTATAGGAAATGCTATAGCATTTCCTATGGCATTTCTCGTCAACATTTTAATCCTTGCATATTTTTGCATGAGAACTCTTGTTATATTCAAATTCTAATGTATAAGCCCTAAAATCATTATTTTTTCAATTGGTTCGAAATTTTAGGTCGTAAACAATGTAAAATCCTTGCATATTTTTGCATGAGAACTCTTGTTATATTCAAATTCCAATGTATAAGACCTAAAATCATTATTTTTTCAATTGGTTCGAAATTTTAGGTCGTAAACAATGTAAAATAAAGAAATGATATAGGAAATGCTAGCATTTCCTATGGCATTTCTCGTCAACAATTTAATCCTTGCATATTTTTGCATGTGAACTCTTGTTATATTCAAATTCCAATGTATAAGCTTTAAAATCATTATTTTTTCAATTAGTTCGAAATTTAAGGTTGTAAAAAATGTAAAATAAAGAAATGCTATAGGAAATGCTATAGCATTTCCTATGGCATTTCTCGTCAACAATTTAATCCTTGCATATTTTTGCATGAGAACTCTTGTTATATTAAAATTCCAATGTATAAGCTTTAAAATCATTATTTTTTCAATTAGTTCGAAATTTAAGGTTGTAAAAAATGTAAAATAAAGAAATGCTATAGGAAATGCTCGTCAACAATTTAATCCTTGCATATTTTTGCATGAGAACTCTTGTTATATTCAAATTCCAATGTATAAGCCCTAAAATCATTATTTTTTCAATTGGTTCGAAATTTTAGGTCGTAAACAATGTAAAATCCTTGCATATTTTTGCATGAGAACTCTTGTTACATTCAAATTCCACTGTATAAGCCCTAAAATCATTATTTTTTCAATTGGTTCGAAATTTTAGGTCGTAAACAATGTAAAATAAAGAAATGATATAGGAAATGCTAGCATTTCCTATGGCATTTCTCGTCAACAATTTAATCCTTGCATATTTTTGCATGTGAACTCTTGTTATATTCAAATTCCAATGTATAAGCTTTAAAATCATTATTTTTTCAATTAGTTCGAAATTTAAGGTTGTAAAAAATGTAAAATAAAGAAATGCTATAGGAAATGCTATAGCATTTCCTATGGCATTTCTCGTCAACAATTTAATCCTTGCATATTTTTGCATGAGAACTCTTGTTATATTCAAATTCTAATGTATAAGCTTTAAAATCATTATTTTTTCAATTGGTTCGAAATTTAAGGTTGTAAAAAATGTAAAATAAAGAAATGCTATAGGAAATGCTACATTTCCTATGGCATTTCTCGTCAACAATTTAATCCTTGCATATTTTTGCATAAGAACTCTTGTTATATTCAAATTCCAATGTATAAGCCCTAAAATCATTATTTTTTCAATTGGTTTGAAATTTAAGGTTGTAAAAAATGTAAAATAAAGAAATGCTATAGGAAATGCTATAGCATTTCCTATGGCATTTCTCGTCAACATTTTAATCCTTGCATATTTTTGCATGAGAACTCTTGTTATATTCAAATTCCAATGTATAAGCCCTAAAATCATTATTTTTTCAATTGGTTTGAAATTTTAGAACTCTTGTTATATTAAAATTCCAATGTATAAGCCCTAAAATCATTATTTTTTCAATTGGTTTGAAATTTAAGGTTGTAAAAAATGTAAAATAAATAAATGCTATAGGAAATGCTATAGCATTTCCTATGGCATTTCTCGTCAACATTTTAATCCTTGCATATTTTTGCATGAGAACTCTTGTTATATTCAAATTCCAATGTATAAGCCCTAAAATCATTATTTTTTCAATTGGTTCGAAATTTTAGGTCGTAAACAATGTAAAATCCTTGCATATTTTTGCATGAGAACTCTTGTTATATTCAAATTCCAATGTATAAGCCCTAAAATCATTATTTTTTCAATTGGTTCGAAATTTTAGGTCGTAAACATTGTAAAATAAAGAAATGATATAGGAAATGCTAGCATTTACTATGGCATTTCTCGTCAGCAATTTAATCCTTGCATATTTTTGCATGTGAACTCTTGTTATATTCAAATTCCAATGTATAAGCTTTAAAATCATTATTGTTTCAATTAGTTCGAAATTTAAGGTTGTAAAAAATGTAAAATAAAGAAATGCTATAGGAAATGCTATAGCATTTCCTATGACATTTCTCGTCAACAATTTAATCCTTGCATATTTTTGCATGAGAACTCTTGTTATATTAAAATTCCAATGTATAAGCTTTAAAATCATTATTTTTTCAATTAGTTCGAAATTTAAGGTTGTAAAAAATGTAAAATAAAGAAATGCTATAGGAAATGCTATAGCATTTCCTATGGCATTTCTCGTCAACAATTTAATCCTTGCATATTTTTGCATGACAACTCTTGTTATATTCAAATTCCAATGTATAAGCTTTAAAATCATTATTTTTTCAATTGGTTTGAAATTTAAGGTTGTAAAAAATGTAAAATAAAGAAATGCTATAGGAAATGCTACATTTCCTATGGCATTTCTCGTCAACAATTTAATCCTTGCATATTTTTGCATGAAAACTCTTGTTATATTCAAATTCCAATGTATAAGCCCTTAAATCATTATTTTTTCAATTGGTTTGAAATTTAAGGTTGTAAAAAATGTAAAATAAAGAAATGCTATAGGAAATGCTATAGCATTTCCTATGGCATTTCTCGTCAACATTTTAATCCTTGCATATTTTTGCATGAGAACTCTTGTTATATTCAAATTCCAATGTATAAGCCCTAAAATCATTATTTTTTCAATTGGTTCGAAATTTTAGAACTCTTGTTATATTAAAATTCCAATGTATAAGCCCTAAAATCATTATTTTTTCAATTGGTTTGAAATTTAAGGTTGTAAAAAATGTAAAATAAATAAATGCTATAGGAAATGCTATAGCATTTCCTATGGCATTTCTCGTCAACATTTTAATCCTTGCATATTTTTGCATGAGAACTCTTGTTATATTCAAATTCCAATGTATAAGCCCTAAAATCATTATTTTTTCAATTGGTTCGAAATTTTAGGTCGTAAACAATGTAAAATCATTGCATATTTTTGCATGAGAACTCTTGTTATATTCAAATTCCAATGTATAAGCCCTAAAATCATTATTTTTTCAATTGGTTCGAAATTTTAGGTCGTAAACATTGTAAAATAAAGGAATGATATAGGAAATGCTAGCATTTACTATGGCATTTCTCGTCAACAATTTAATCCTTGCATATTTTTGCATGTGAACTCTTGTTATATTCAAATTCCAATGTATAAGCTTTAAAATCATTATTTTTTCAATTAGTTAGAAATTTAAGGTTGTAAAAAATATAAAATAAAGAAATGCTATAGGAAATGCTATAGCATTTCCTATGGCATTTCTCGTCAACAATTTAATCCTTGCATATTTTTGCATGAGAACTCTTGTTATATTAAAATTCCAATGTATAAGCTTTAAAATCATTATTTTTTCAATTAGTTCGAAATTTAAGGTTGTAAAAAATGTAAAATAAAGAAATGCTATAGGAAATGCTATAGCATTTCCTATGGCATTTCTCGTCAACAATTTAATCCTTGCATATTTTTGCATGAGAACTCTTGTTATATTCAAATTCCAATGTATAAGCTTTAAAATCATTATTTTTTCAATTGGTTTGAAATTTAAGGTTGTAAAAAATGTAAAATAAAGAAATGCTATAGGAAATGCTACATTTCCTATGGCATTTCTCGTCAACAATTTAATCCTTGAATATTTTTGCATGAGAACTCTTGTTATATTCAAATTCCAATGTATAAGCCCTAAAATCATTATTTTTTCAATTGGTTTGAAATTTAAGGTTGTAAAAAATGTAAAATAAAGAAATGCTATAGGAAATGCTACAGCATTTTGTATGGAATTTCTCGTCAACATTTTAATCCTTGCATATTTTTGCATGAGAACTCTTGTTATATTCAAATTCCAATGTATAAACCCTAAAATCATTATTTTTTCAATTGGTTCGAAATTTTAGAACTCTTGTTATATTAAAATTCCAATGTATAAGCCCTAAAATCATTATTTTTTCAATTGGTTCGAAATTTAAGATTGTAAAAAATGTAAAATAAATAAATGCTATAGGAAATGCTATAGCATTTCCTATGGCATTTCTAGTCAACATTTTAATCCTTGCATATTTTTGCATGAGAACTCTTGTTATATTTAAAATTCAATGTATAAGCCCTAACATCATTATTTTTTCAATTGGTTCGAAATTTTAGGTCGTAAACAATGTAAAATAAAGAAATGCTATAGGAAATGCTAGCATTTCCTATGGCATTTCTCGTCAACAATTTAATCCTTGCATATTTTTGCATAAGAACTCTTGTTATATTCAAATTCCAATGTATAAGCTTTAAAATCATTATTTTTTCAATTAGTTCGAAATTTAAGGTTGTAAAAAATGTAAAATAAAGAAATGCTATAGGAAATGCTATAGCATTTCCTATGGCATTTCTCGTCAACAATTTAATCCTTGCATATATTTGCATGAGAACTCTTGTTATATTCAAATTCCAATGTATAAGCTTTAAAATCATTATTTTTTCAATTGGTTCGAAATTTAAGGTTGTAAAAAATGTAAAATAAAGAAATGCTATAGGAAATGCTATAGCATTTCCTATGGCATTTCTCGTCAACAATTTAATCCTTGCATATTTTTGCATGAGAACTCTTGTTATATTAAAATTCCAATGTATAAGCCCTAAAATCATTATTTTTTCAATTGGTTTGAAATTTAAGGTTGTAAAAAATGTAAAATAAAGAAATGCTATATGAAATGCTATAGCATTTCCTATGGCATTTCTCGTCAACATTTTAATCCTTGCATATTTTTGCATGAGAACTCTTGTTATATTCAAATTCCAATGTATAAGCCCTAAAATCATTATTTTTTCAATTGGTTCGAAATTTTAGGTCGTAAACAATGTAAAATCCTTGCATATTTTTGCATGAGAACTCTTGTTATATTCAAATTCCAATGTATAAGCCCTAAAATCATTATTTTTTCAATTGGTTCGAAATTTTAGGTCGTAAACATTGTAAAATAAAGAAATGATATAGGAAATGCTAGCATTTACTATGGCATTTCTCGTCAACAATTTAATCATTGCATATTTTTGCATGTGAACTCTTGTTATATTCAAATTCCAATGTATAAGCTTTAAAATCATTATTTTTTCAATTAGTTCGAAATTTAAGGTTGTAAAAATGTAAAATAAAGAAATGCTATAGGAAATGCTATAGCATTTCCTATGGCATTTCTCGTCAACAATTTAATCCTTGCATATTTTTGCATGAGAACTCTTGTTATATTCAAATTCCAATGTATAAGCTTTAAAATCATTATTTTTTCAATTGGTTTGAAATTTAAGGTTGTAAAAAATGTAAAATAAAGAAATGCTATAGGAAATGCTACATTTCCTATGGCATTTCTCGTCAACAATTTAATCCTTGCATATTTTTGCATGAGAACTCTTGTTATATTCAAATTCCAATGTATAAGCCCTAAAATCATTATTTTTTCAATTGGTTCGAAATTTAAGGTTGTAAAAAATGTAAAATAAAGAAATGCTATAGGAAATGCTATAGCATTTCGTATGGCATTTCTCGTCAACATTTTAATCCTTGCATATTTTTGCATGAGAACTCTTGTTATATTCAAATTCCAATGTATAAACCCTAAAATAATTATTTTTTCAATTGGTTCGAAATTTTAGAACTCTTGTTATATTAAAATTCCAATGTATAAGCCCTAAAATCATTATTTTTTCAATTGGTTTGAAATTTAAGGTTGTAAAAAATGTAAAATAAATAAATGCTATAGGAAATGCTATAGCATTTCCTATGGCATTTCTCGTCAACATTTTAATCCTTGCATATTTTTGCATGAGAACTCTTGTTATATTTAAAATTCAATGTATAAGCCCTAACATCATTATTTTTTCAATTGGTTCGAAATTTTAGGTCGTAAACAATGTAAAATAAAGAAATGCTATAGGAAATGCTAGCATTTCCTATGGCATTTCTCGTCAACAATTTAATCCTTGCATATTTTTGCATAAGAACTCTTGTTATATTCAAATTCCAATGTATAAGCTTTAAAATCATTATTTTTTCAATTAGTTCGAAATTTAAGGTTGTAAAAAATGTAAAATAAAGAAATGCTATAGGAAATGCTATAGCATTTCCTATGGCATTTCTCGTCAACAATTTAATCCTTGCATATATTTGCATGAGAACTCTTGTTATATTCAAATTCCAATGTATAAGCTTTAAAATCATTATTTTTTCAATTGGTTCGAAATTTAAGGTTGTAAAAAATGTAAAATAAAGAAATGCTATAGCATTTCCTATGGCATTTCTCGTCAACAATTTAATCCTTGCATATTTTTGCATGAGAACTCTTGTTATATTAAAATTCCAATGTATAAGCCCTAAAATCATTATTTTTTCAATTGGTTTGAAATTTAAGGTTGTAAAAAATGTAAAATAAAGAAATGCTATAGGAAATGCTATAGCATTTCCTATGGCATTTCTCGTCAACATTTTAATCCTTGCATATTTTTGCATGAGAACTCTTGTTATATTCAAATTCCAATGTATAAGCCCTAAAATCATTATTTTTTCAATTGGTTCGAAATTTTAGGTCGTAAACAATGTAAAATAAAGAAATGATATAGGAAATGCTAGCATTTCCTATGGCATTTCTCGTCAACAATTTAATCCTTGCATATTTTTGCATGTGAACTCTTGTTATATTCAAATTCCAATGTATAAGCTTTAAAATCATTATTTTTTCAATTAGTTCGAAATTTAAGGTTGTAAAAAATGTAAAATAAAGAAATGCTATAGGAAATGATATAGCATTTCCTATGGCATTTCTCGTCAACACTTTAATCCTTGCATATTTTTGCATGAGAACTCTTGTTATATTCAAATTCCAATGTATAAGCTTTATAATCATTATTTTTTCAATTGGTTCGAAATTTAAGGTTGTAAAAAATGTAAAATAAAGAAATGCTATAGGAAATGCTACATTTCCTATGGCATTTCTCGTCAACAATTTAATCATTGCATATTTTTGCATGAGAACTCTTGTTATATTCAAATTCCAATGTATAAGCCCTAAAATCATTATTTTTTCAATTGGTTTGAAATTTAAGGTTGTAAAAAATGTAAAATAAAGAAATGCTATAGGAAATGCTATAGCATTTCCTATGGCATTTCTCGTCAACATTTTAATCCTTGCATATTTTTGCATGAGAACTCTTGTTATATTCAAATTCCAATGTATAAGCCCTAAAATCATTATTTTTTCAATTGGTTTGAAATTTTAGAACTCTTGTTATATTAAAATTCCAATGTATAAGCCCTAAAATCATTATTTTTTCAATTGGTTTGAAATTTAAGGTTGTAAAAAATGTAAAATAAAGAAATGCTATAGGAAATGTTATAGAATTTCCTATGGCATTTCTCGTCAACATTTTAATCCTTGCATATTTTTGCATGAGAACTCTTGTTATATTCAAATTCCAATGTATAAGCCCTAAAATCATTATTTTTTCAATTGGTTCGAAATTTTAGGTCGTAAACAATGTAAAATAAAGAAATGCTATAGGAAATGCTAGCATTTCCTATGGCATTTCTCGTCAACAATTTAATCCTTGCATATTTTTGCATGAGAACTCTTGTTATATTCAAATTCCAATGTATAAGCTTTAAAATCATTATTTTTTCAATTAGTTCGAAATTTAAGGTTGTAAAAAATGTAAAATAAAGAAATGCTATAGGAAATGCTATAGCATTTCCTTTGGCATTTCTCGTCAACAATTTAATCCTTGCATATTTTTGCATGAGAACTCTTGTTATATTCAAATTCCAATGTATAAGCTTTAAAATTATTATTTTTTCAATTTGTTCGAAATTTAAGGTTGTAAAAAATGTAAAATAAATAAATGCTATAGGAAATGCTATAACATTTCCTATGGCATTTCTCGTCAACAATTTAATCCTTGCATATTTTTGCATGAGAACTCTTGTTATATTAAAATTCCAATGTATAAGCCCTAAAATCATTATTTTTTCAATTGGTTTGAAATTTAAGGTTGTAAAAAATGTAAAATAAAGAAATGCTATAGGAAATGCTATAGCATTTCCTATGGCATTTCTCGTCAACATTTTAATCCTTGCATATTTTTGCATGAGAATTCTTGTTATATTCAAATTCCAATGTATAAGCCCTAAAATCATTATTTTTTCAATTGGTTCAAAATTTTAGGTCGTAAACAATGTAAAATAAAGAAATGCTATAGGAAATGCTAGCATTTCCTATGGCATTTCTCGTCAACAATTTAATCCTTGCATATTTTTACATGAGAACTCTTGTTATATTCAAATTCCAATGTATAAGCTTTAAAATCATTATTTTTTCAATTAGTTCGAAATTTAAGGCTGTAAAAAATGTAAAATAAAGAAATGCTATAGGAAATGGTATAGCATTTCCTATGGCATTTCTCGTCAACACTTTAATCCTTGCATATTTTTGCATGAGAACTCTTGTTATATTCAAATTCCAGTGTATAAGCTTTAAAATCATTATTTTTTCAATTGGTTCGAAATTTAAGGTTGTAAAAAATGTAAAATAAAGAAATGCTATAGGAAATGCTATAGCATTTCCTATGGCATTTCTCGTCAACAATTTAATCCTTGCATATTTTTGCATGAGAACTCTTGTTATATTCAAATTCCAATGTATAAGCCCTAAAATCATTATTTTTTCAATTGGTTTGAAATTTAAGGTTGTAAAAAATGTAAAATAAAGAAATGCTATAGGAAATGCTATAGCATTTCCTATGGCATTTCTCGTCAACATTTTAATCCTTGCATATTTTTGCATGAGAACTCTTGTTATATTCAAATTCCAATGTATAAGCCCTAAAATCATTATTTTTTCAATTGGTTCGAAATTTTAGGTCGTAAACAATGTAAAATAAACAAATGCTATAAGAAATGCTAGCATTTCCTATGGCATTTCTCGTCAACAATTTAATCCTTGCATATTTTTGCATGAGAACTCTTGTTATATTCAAATTCCAATGTATAATCCCTAAACTCATTATTTTTTCAATTGTTTCGAAATTTAAGGTTGTAAAAAATGTAAAATAAAAAAATGCAATAGGAAATGCTATAGCATTACATATGGCATTTCTCGTCAACAATTTAATCCTTGCATATTTTTGCATGAGAACTCTTGTTATATTCAAATTCCAATGTATAAGCTTTAAAATTATTATTTTTTCAATTGGTTCGAAATTTAAGGTTGTAAAAATTATAAAATAAAGAAATGATATAGGAAATGCTATAGCATTTCCTATGGCATTTCTCGTCAACAATTTAATCCTTGCATATTTTTGCATGAGAACTCTTGTTATATTAAAATTCCAATGTATAAGCCCTAAAATCATTATTTTTTGAATTGGTTCAAAATTTAAGGTTGTAAAAAATGTTAAATAAAGAAATGCTATAGGAAATGCTATAGCATATCCTATGGCATTTCTCGGCAACAATTTAATCCTTGCATATTTTTGCATGAGAACTCTTGTTATATTCAAATTCCAATATATAAGCCCTAAAATCATTATTTTTTCAATTGGTTCAAAATTTTAGTACGTAAACAATGTAAAATAAAGAAATGCTATAGGAAATGATTTCCTATGGCATTTCTCGTCAACAATTTAATCCTTGCATATTTTTGCATGAGAACTCTTGTTATATTAAAATTCCAATGTATAATCCCTATACTCATTATTTTTTCAATTGGTTCG